>JBBBDQ010002097.1:237500-405000 GCA_037127315.1 Ascarosepion bandense
AGTTAATAATGATATAGGTATCAGAAACAAAATCACAAATATAAAGATGGCGAAATTGGCTGATGAAGTGTTACATACCATAGAAATGTGCACAAATACTCCTTATGATCTATCGGAGTTGATTGAAAATGGTTGGAATATGGCTTTTGTTAAGGCTGGCTTTTAATTCAGGGAATTGATTTGCCCATTGGATGTGATGCAGTGGAAGCATTACTACTTAATTCAATTTGAATAAAGTGAAAGATTACTAACCTTTGGAAAGGTATTTGCACGAAAGTGAAAATCAAGAATTAGAACATTTCTAAAATATCAATAATATTCTACTTTTCTAAAATTATCTAAACTTATTTATAAATGGAACTTTGTCTGTGTGTGTGTGTCGTTTACCTATAGACTCCGAAACGGCTGAACCAATTTTCTTGAAAATGTACACAGTTGTACTATGAGTGCCTGCGAGTGTTCTTAGCTAGGTTTTGTGTCAAGGTACCCCAGATAAATATCGAAAATCGATAATCGAAAAATCGGGTTATAGAAGGAGTGGTCCGATTTTAATCAAATTTGATACACTCATAGACAAATACATAAGAAACGATATTCAGAAGTTTCAAGGTTGCAGTTCTTACAATAGTGCAGAAAATTTGATATCGATACCAGGAAATCAAAATTTGACGTATATCCATTCATTTTTCTTTCAGTCTATGGTTTCGCTTTAACTGCAAACAACTATTGCTTTTTAGTCTTGCGTTCCAACGTCCAAAAACTGAGCTCCAGGACCATGGATTAGTTTTAAAGCTTTCATTACACCCGAGCAACGCCGGGCTATACTGCTAGTAATTACTAACTGATGTTTAGATAAACGAAAAAGTGTACATATAATGTTAAATTGGAGCAACTTGACGTGGCGTAATGGTTAGCAAAATAGTTTCACCAGAATCTTTACAATTGAATAGTGAGTTAGATCCTCATTGGTTGCCCCATATTTTCGGCCTTGTGCCACATTTAAGCTGTGCTTAGAAAATCACCTTTGGCCAACTCGACGTGGTATAATGGTTAGCAAAATTGCCTCACTGGAATCTTTACAATTGAGTAGTGAGTTATATCCTCATTGGGTGCTCCGTAATTTTTAGCCTTGTGTCACATGCGGCGATTTGAAAATCAACATATAATGATAAATTGATGTTAGGAAGATGTTTGTTATTCAAGAATATATGCCCTAATGTCGGGCTTGTTATTAGAATAATATTTTCTAAAAGTAGTTTCAGTCGGTTAAATGCCATACGTGAAACACGCTTGGGCGATCATGTCTCGAAGGAGACATGACTGACTGGGCAGAATATTATCCCGCGGTAGGTTGCCATTGCTTTCTGTGGTAGACTGGTTGCTATAGAACCCAATCTGTTCTGTTATTTAACCCATAACTGGAAGGAATAGACGGATTAATACCTTTCCCAAGGGTATTTGCGCGTAAGTGAATGCATTGAATTCAGCTAGAATTCGAACTCGGCTCCCCGATTTCTCGTTCCGAGCCGATATCCAATGCACCACCCACGCACATCCGATGTAAAAGTAGTTTACATATATGAAACAGTAGAAGTAAAAGTAAAAGTAGTTTACATATATGAAAAAGGGTAGATTTATGTTTAAATTGACGTTTAGAAAATGTGTGTTAAGCCACAATGTATGGCTAAATATTAGAATAATGTCAGCTTATTAAATGACTAGCAATATAGCCCGGCGTTGCTCGGGTGTAATGAAAGCTTTAAAACTAATTCATGGTTCTGGAGCTCAGACTCTGCCTAAAGAATATTTGTGTGAAGTTTGGTGAGAATTGGATAAAAATTGTGGATTTGTTTAAAGGACATACAGACTGATAAACACACACACACACACACACACACACACACACACATCTTACCTTTTATATATATATATATATATATATATATATATATATATATATATATATATATATATTATCGATTTTCTGCACTGTTGTAAGAACTGCAACCTTGAAACTTCTTAATATCGTTTCTTATGTCTTTGTGTATCAAATTTGATTAAAATCGGACCACTCCTTCTATAACCCGATTTTTTCGATTATCGATATTTATCTGGGGTACCTTGACACAAAACCTAGCTAAGAACACTCGCAGACGCTTATAGTACAACTGAGTAAATTTTCAAAAAAATCAGTTCAGCCGTTTCGGAGTCTATAAGTAACACACACACACACACACACACACACAGTTCCATTTATAAATAAGTTTAGATTACATAAGCACCTGTCACAAAAATTAGGAGGAAATATAATTTCTAAGATCAGCTCTATTGTAGTGATTATTTGCTGGTTGGATATTTGGAGCTTGTATTTAATTCCTGGTCAGCAAAACAAATAACCCGTTTGAAAGACTGTCACCACTTTATAAATCTAGACTTGCATAAATTTGTAGAAAAATAATGTTGACCTTTATTTGGAATACCATATTTATAGCATTTTAATAGGTTAAAGATGTGCATTGTGGTATAATGGATATCAGATCGGGATGAGAAGCCAAGTTTGATTTTCAGTCGATTTTGTTACTTCCACTTACGCGCAAATATGCAAATAAAATGGGCAGTAGACTGCCATTGCTTTCTGCGGTAGACTGGTTGCCAGCCAAGGCTATAGAACCCAATCTCTCCTGTTATTTGACTCATAGCTAGAGGAGAAAGAGATGTATTATATTATTAAGTAGTAATTAGTGGGGGGTCAGTTTATTACTTCATAACAATATAAAAGCGACCCCCCACTTTATGACCAGTAGAAGCCTTAATCATTATTCCAACTATTATATTCAGTCAGTCAATTAAGTGCCATACGTGATACATGCTTTGGGCGATCATGTCTCTAAAGAGACATGACTGACTGGGCAGAAGATTATCCCACAGTAGGTTGGCATTGCTTTCTGTGGTAGACTGATTGCCAGCCAAGGCTATAGAACCCAATCTATCCTGTTATTTGACTCATAGCTAGAGGAGGAAGAGATGTATTATATTATTAAGTAATAATTAGTGGGGGATCAGTTTATTTCTTCATAATAATAGACAACCGACCCCCCCCACACTTTATGCCAAGTAGAATTCTTAATCATGTTTCTATTATATTCAGTCAGTCAGTTAAGTGCTATACGTGATACACGCTTGGGCGATCATGTCTCGAAAGAGACATGACTGACTGGGCAGAAGATTATCCCGTAGTAGGTTGCCATTGCTTTCTGCGGTAGACTGGTTGCCGACCAAGGCTATAGAACCCAATCTATCCTATTATTTAACCTATAACTAGAGCGAAGAGACTGATTAATACCATTCCCAAGGGTATTTGTGCGTAAGTGAATTCAACTGGAATTTGAACTCTACTTCCGGATTTGTCGTTCCGAACCGATATCCATTGCACTACAAAGCACAACCACTAAGAAACAGTAATGTGGCAAAAAGTTCACAAACAAACAATTGTCGCGGACACACAAAAGCAAGTTCGGACAAGCGAACGTAGCATTCTGTCTTTAAGACAAGGCAGACCAAGACTGTGTCAGATTTTGACTTGAGCTTAATATCCCAAAATGCATTTGTGTACTTCTGCTAATGAAATTGGGCGATAAAATAATTTTAACACATTCCTAGTAAAGATTGAGACTAACACCACAATAAGAGAATATGGATTCGTGCAAGAACATGAAACATAACTAAAGATATCAGATTGTTTGAAATTACATAGACCACAGCTGTGTTGGAGTTGACGATGATATCATAATGCTATTATTAGACACATTATATGAATCTGCATATGTAAAAATGAATACTGAGGTAAGTGCTGGAATATTTAGAAGATTTACTGTCACATGATCTCTAATGAAAGCCATCAGATTCCATTTGTGAGAAAACTTAAATGACTACAAAATAATAATAAAAAAAGCTTTTCAATCTTTTATTTTTTTTTCATTTGGAGTAGATAGACTAATCTATCGCCCGGTTCACACTCCACCCACGTCTATTGAACAGGTGAAGAGGCTCATCCCTTGTTCCTTGTTTAGGATGTGGTTTCCGGCTTTCTCTTTTCCAATCTTTTCACTCTTTCCTTTTTTTTTTTTTTCAATTGGAGTAGATAAGACTAATCTATCGCCCGGTTCACATTCCACCCTCGTCTATTGAACAGGTAAAGAGGTTCATCCCTTGTTCCCTGTTTAGGATGTGGTTTCCGGCCTTTTCTTTCCAAATCTTTTCACTGTTATGTAGCCCCCTGCGCTTCAGTGGCGTTACAGCCTTGCTCGGGGTGATATGATTAAAAAAAAAAAGAATAGTGAGGAGAGTACTGGAGTATTTAGGAGATTTACTGTCACATGATCTCTACTGACAACCAGTCACTAGCAAAATAACCAGTCACTAGCAAAATAACCAGTCACTAGCAAAAAAAGAATTAGCAACATACTGCGCTCAAATATTAAAACGCTCTCTTCATGAAAATGTAGACACAGAATGAAAGAGTCTGTCAGTCAGTTAAGTGCCATACGTGATACACGCTTGGGCGATCATGTCTCGAAAGAGACATGACTGACTGGGCAGAAGATTATCTCGCAGTAAGTTTCCGACCAAAGCTATAGAAGCCAGTCTGTCCTGCTATTTAACCCATAACTGGAAGGAAGAGACGGATTAATACCTTTCCCAAGGGTATTTGCGCGTCAGTGAATCCAATGGATTAAACTGGAATTCGAACTCGGCTCCCCGGTTTCTCGTTCCGAGCCGATATCCACTGTTAAATCCGTTGACACAATTCTTGGCTGATTAGAGAAGTTAGTAGCGAAATCTGCTGGCCATATAGAATTTTAAATAAAACATCATGCTAAACGCCTCCTCTCATATCCATTTCTTGTCTAAATTATTGTTAATAAATAAATATAAGTATTTTAGATTAGAGAGTTACTTTTCAGTCACAATGTATTACTTTTAGTTTTGTACTTGTAACTTGTCCTAGTAATTTTGTACTAGTAAATTTTACTGCAACTTAAAGATTTACTGGTGGCGTAACTACAAGTTTTGGGTTCTATAGCCCTGGTCGGTAACCAGTCTACCGCGGAAATTAATGGCAACTTACTGCGGGGTAATCTTCTGCACAGTTAGTCATGTCTCTTTCGAGACATGATCGCCCAAAGCCTGTATCATGTATGGTACTCAACTGATTGACTGAATATAATAGTTGAAAACATGATTAAGGCTTCTACTGAGCATAAAGTGGGGGGGGGGGTCGCTTTTATAATGTTATGAAGTAATAAACTGATCCCCCACTAATTACTAATTAATAATATAATACATGTCTTCCCTCCGCTATCTATATGCTTAATAACAGGACAGATTGGGTTCTATAGTCTTGGTTGGCAACCAGTCTACCGCGGAAAGTAATGGCAATCTACTACCGGATAACCTTCTGCCCAGTCAGTCATGTCTATTTCAAGACATGATCGCCCAAAGCGGGTATCACGTATGGCACTTAACTGACTGACTACTTTAAGTCTTCGTTCTTGGAACTCTTGGTAGAGAATTCTGATTTTTCGTGTCTCCCTGCATGCAAATTACTCTATTGCGTCAATACGGAATTAGGTGCTAGGGATTTGACATGACTTCCTTGAAATCTGATGTAAATATGCAAAAGTATGAAATACAAGGACAACATCAACAAACAAAAACAACAACAACAATAACGACAATGCCAAAAAAAAAATTAACGCAAAGATTCATCCATAGACATCTGTACACCTATACGCATCATTGTTTACGTTTGCTTGTACGAATTTCATGTTTTGTCCACCTCTGGCAGATGTGATTATAAAAGAAAAAAAAATGATTTTTCAATAAATCATTATTTATTTCATTTTATTTTGCAAATGTTATCAGGCGGGAAGGAAGATTATTAATCAATATACAACTCGACATCTGTCGTCAGGCTGTTGTCAAACTTCAGTTTTCGGTTGTGATGGAAAAATTAAATGTGTCGTTTGGTTCGGAGGGCTAGAGTCATACGTTATCGATAGACAACATGTCACATGGGTAGAAAAAGAAAGAACGACACGATTGCTCCTGCTATTCAACTCTTTATTTTCAGCAAAACCTAAACAATGATCTGCAATGTAATATGTCATGACTTGGCATCTCAACTTCAGTCCCTTTCTCAACAATGTAACGTGGCTTCCCTCTGCCTTTTTTTTCAAATATTTTCATGGCAGCTACACTGGTGAGCTTTTTTCCTAATGCCCCGGCTACAAAAGTTTAAGCGTGTTACTAGACTGGCATTTTGGTCCCACCATTTTCACGTTGAAATAGTTAAGTATAACCGTTATTTTTACCCAAACAGTTTCTTTTTCCTTACTTCCCACCTGTAGAAGTCCCTTTTATTGACTTACTTCCCTGATAGCGAAAATCTCCAAAAATTTAAATGCAACGTCAACTTCCGTCTTCTACATTCTTCAAAACCCACTATATCCAAGCTTTTCTTTCATTATAAACCCCTACGTACTAATAGCAGTCCAGATTTTCTCCTGCTATTCAACTCTTTATTTTCAGCAAAATCCAAACAATGATCTGCAATGTAATAAGTCATGACTTGGCATCTCGAAAATAAAAGTTAAATAATATCCTTGACGATTCGAGTATGTCTATATATGGTTCGTATTATTTGTTAAAAAAAAAAATACCTGTAACCTTCTTCGAACTGGAAAAGTAAAGAAAAATAACCCAGGAGAACTTGCAAGGAAATTTAAGATGGATTAATATCGGGGAGCCGAGTTCGAATTCCAGTTGAATTCATTGCATCCGCTTACGCGCAAATGCCATTAGGAAAGATATTAATCCGTTTCTTCCTTCCAGTCATGGGTTAGATAACAGGACAGATTGGGTTCTATAGCCTTGGTTGGCAACCAGTCTACCTCAGAAAGCAATGCCAACCTACTGCGGGATAATCTCCTGCCCAGTCAGTCATGTTTCTTTCGAGATATGATCGCCCACGTGTGTTTCACGTATGGCACTTAACTAACTGAATGGTTATAGGGACTTCTATCAGTAAATGAACTATCAGCAATAAACTCGATAGACATGGCCTTAGGAGGGACAATTCTATTAAAAAATGCATAGGTAGGTTTGATTAAATATCGTCCGCTGGTTTTTACATATACCCCTATAGATTTGACATACCACTATTAAGTCAGATGAAATCAGATTTAAATTATAAAAAAAAATGTAGCGGGGAAGACAGATGATCCGGCAGTAAGAAGAGTACCATCAGTCAGTCAGTCGCTTGGGCGATCATGTCTCCAAAGAGACATGACTGACTGGACAGAAAATTATCTCGCAGTAAGTTGCGATTACTTTCTGCGGTAGACTGGTTGCCAATCAAGGCTATAGAACCCAATCTATTATTTCTTATTTTCATCTGTTCCTCTTACCTTCATTCAGTCAGTCAGTTAAGTGTCATACGTGATACACGCTTGGGCGATCATGTCTCGAAAATGACATCACTGATTGCGCAAAAGATTATCTCGAAGTGGGTTGCGATTACTTTCTGCGGTAGACTGGTTGCCAATCAAGGCTATAGAACCCAATCTATTATTTCTTATTTTCATCTGTTCCTCTTACCTTCATTCAGTCAGTCAGTTAAGTGCCATACGTGATACACGCTTGGGCGATCATGTCTCGAAAATGACATCACTGATTCGGCAAAAGATTATCTCGAAGTGGGTTGTCATTACTTTCTGCGGTAGATTGGTTGCTAGCCAAGGCTATAGAACCCAATCTGTCCTGAGGGGAAGAGACGGATTAGTACCTTTCTTAATGGTATTAGCGCGTAAGTAAATACAAGGAATATCAACTAGAATTCGAACTCGGCTCCCCGATTTCTCATTCCGAGCCGATATCCACTGGACCACATCATACTTACTGTAAAATCTGGTGATCCAAACAACATAGTAAGTATTATTTTAATGCTACTGGAGCAATTCATGTGATAGAATGTACTATGGACGAAGTATTGTGTTGTAGTATTTAAAATTAAATTGATTAATTCCTGACTTAACACTTGCGTCTTAGTGGCTTTAGTACCTTGCTTAGGATGAAGCATTTTTTTAATGGCATTAATTCAGAAAAATGTTGAGGTACCACAAAGAATTTGCGGCGAAACTTGAAAATTAAAATTCATATGAAAATCCCGGTAAATTTTGATGAATTGAAGTGCATTTGTCGAAACAACGGATTAAAATTTCGACACGATGTTAGAAAGCGCTAGAAATTAACTAGAAATTAACTTCGCAAGTCATGAAAGTGTTTTAAACGAATACTTTTTAATTATATCTCCCAATTAAAAAAAAAAATTACTTTTCAAAAAATTGTTAATTTAATGTCAACACCCATGTTTTGTTTAAGTGTGAAATAATTATATTGATGTCATTTATTAAAATACTGTTTTTCAAGTGTACGTATATTTTCTCGCTTAATGTATAAATCTATGATTTACTTATACGCCAATGTAGGAAAGAGTTCATCAGCATTGAGAAGGGAAAAAGAAAGAAAGAAAATACAAACAATATCCTTAATGTAGACGCGGTTTATTTGAACAAAAATGTTATATTTCTTTGTGGATGCAAGAAATAAACTATCAAATTATAATAATAATCTCACCTTATAATGGTCTAGTGCTTCTAAGGTTTTAGCATACGTTTCACTGGAATAAACGCAGGCCGCAGAAAGGAAATCAAGGATCAATTTCTTGTTTGAAAAAGTATCACTTTCTAAATCTGAAAAAGAAAAGAAAATTAGAATTAAAATCGTTAAAGTGATTTAAATTTGGATGAAAATCCAACGGATTAGTAAATATATGGTATTTTATCATATTTCGCTAAACAAACAGCGTCATAGATTTTGTTTTAATCAAATCTACATCAGCAAGACAGAATGCGAGAGAAGCTTCATTTTTTTCTTTTAAATTTAACACTAACAGTAAAATTAGTAAAATTTGATTTAAAAAAATATTGCAATTGAAAAAAAACAAACTAAAGTTATTATACTTAACGTTACTAAGATTCTGTCTTAACAATTTAGATTTAAATTAGATACCCTCATTCAGTTGCCATAAAACATCATAACATGATATTAAAAGGGTTCATACTTAAAAATAAAGTTTTATCATCAAAATGTTTATGCTATTAAGAGGAAATATCAAATTTTGGGTAAATGTTCGTTTTAATTCCCTTCGCTTTTCTCCCCTTCAAATTTATCCAAAATAGGATTATTTTTGTGCAAATGTATGTGCTGAAATCAAATCAACAATAAGTTATTGAAGAAATTTACCTTTCTTGCTTTGAAAGTCCATAAAAAAACGAACTATATCTTGCACTTTTTCTCTCCCGTAACTCTCACGAAGTCATGTAATTAACTACAGAATGACGTTCTGCGGAGGCAGCAATTTTGTTTGGAATTTTGGTCGATTTTCTTCATTTACTGATACTTCCGGCGATGTTCTCCCGCTAATGAAAGTAATAAGCGTAGAAATACAATAGCGCACTGCTTTCATTCCCGGAAGGAGATCGCCTGAAGTATCAGTAAATGAAGAAAAATCGCCAAAAATTCTGCGAAAATTTGTTTACATGCGCAGTATTCGGAAGTCCAGTAATGTATTAAACATGAAAGCCTTGCATAGAGCCAAATAGCTTTGTATTTTATTTAGTGTGGTTGGTAACTTCATCTTTGTACCTCTCTATCGAGAATCAGTTAGTTAAGTGCCTTACGTGATACACGCTTTGGACGATCATGTCTCGAAAGAAACACGACTGACTGGGCAGAAGATTATCACGCAGAAAGTTGCCAGCCAAGGCTATTGAACCCAATCTGTTCTATTATTTAAACCATAACTGGAGGGAAGAAGCGGATTTGAATACCTTTCCGTGCGTAAGTCAATGCCATGAATTCCATTGGAATTCGAACTTGGCTCCCAGATTTGTCGTTCCGAGTCGATATCCACTACTCCACAACATATATATTCTTTAGTTGTAAACAGGTTATTACGCAACCTAGGTTTCTAACATGTGGGGTTTTCAGGCGATTTGCAATAACTGATTTTACCGTTACAACCTGAAGACTCCACATGGTAGAAACCTAGGTCGCGTAATAACTCGTTTACAAATGAAGAATTTTCAAAAGTTCTACAGTATAATTGTATTCAACACTTTTTAATACTCTGGTCCTAATTCTATGACCAAAAACTAAGTAATTAAACAAACAAACAATATATATATATATATATATATATATTGTTTGTTTGTTTAATTACTTATATATATATATATATATATATATATATATGTGTGTGTGTGTGTGTGTGTGTGTGTGTGTGAACTAATATACATGTGGTTATTTATCCATATATAAAAATATTCAGGTTTTAGTAAAATAGTGCTCGATTAGTATAAATAGAGTTATTAATTATATATTAATAAATATACATATTATCCTGTATAAGTGGTACGACTCGGAGTTTCATGCACCACATAATCATCAGTTGCATATTACAAACTGAGCGTGTAAGAAATTTGAATTTAGTTCCTTCAATGTGGAATTTAAATCTTACAATGTTAGGGCACTATTTTTTAATTTAAAAAGTTTTTTCGAAAAAATCCTTTTCAAAAAATCTTGCAATCTTAAATCTAATAAATAACCTTAATTTACTTAACAAATAAAAAAGTGAATTTATGATTACATAATGCCATAGAAAAATACGTATTCAAATACTTAGACCCAGATTAATAGAGATTCCTCTTTCGGTTTCTTTCTTTCTATCTTTCTTTCTTTTTCCCACAAATATTTATTATTAATAATAATTACGAATAACTTTCCTTTGAATTCTTCTACCTAAAATTAATTAAAAAATTATTTTTTAAATTATTATTATTTTTTTTTTTTGTATACATGTAATCTTTCTCTATATTACTCTTGGTAAATTAAAAAAATATTACCCTCACAATATAAGATTTAACTTCCACGAGCATCGAGTAAGCTTAAATTTAAATCTCTTAAACATTATGCATGTTTCGAATTCCAGTTGAATTCATCGCATTCACTTACGCGCAAATACCCTTGGGAAAGGTATTAATCCGTCTATTCCTTCCAGTTATGGGTTAAATAACAGGACAGATTGGATTCTATAGCCTTGGTTGGTAATCAGTCTACCACAGAAAGCAATGGCAACCTACTGCGGGATAATTTTCTGCCCAGTCAGTCATGTCTCTTTCGAGACATGATCGCCCAAGCGTGTATCACGTATGGCACTTAATTGACTGACTACTGGGGTAAGTGGTATGGCGGCTCCTAGCCGTGAAAGGGAATCAGATTAGCTAAGTGGACCATAGTCAGTGGTGACCAGCATTTCACCACTTCACTTTCGACTTTGTGCGACATGAAATATATTTAATTTCAAAAAATCTTTCTTTGTCAATATACTTAATTCAGTAGTGATTATGAACAATATAGAAAATTTAACAGAGGGAACATCTCAGACTGAAATTCAAACCCTCATCTAGATCTAAGTTTGTTTCTCACTGTGTGTTCCATATTTTCGGCCTTGTGCCACATCTAACCTATGCTAAGAAAATTACAAATAATCTAGATCTAAGTTATAGGTACGTTAATCCATATTCAGTTGTGCGTTGTGATGCAGTGGATATCGACTTGGAACGACAAATCCGGGAGCCGAGTTCGAATACCACTTGAATTCCTTGCATTCACTTACGCGCAAATACCCTTGGAAAAGATATTAACCCGTCTCTTCCCTCCAGTCATGGATTAAATAACAGGACAGATTGGGTTCTATAGCCTTGGTCGGCAACCAGTCTACCGCAGAAAGCAATGGCAACCTACTGCGGGATAATCTTCTGCCCAGTCAGTCATGTCTCTTTCGAGACATGATTACCCAAGCGTGTATTAAATATGGCACTTGACTGACTGAATCCATATTCTATTGTAGTAAAATTAAAAAGGATAATACAGTATTAAAAAAAAATAGTGATAGATTACATAAATAAAATAAACATCACTCATAACGAGATAAAGGTTCTAGACACATCCCTGTCTTTTTTTTTTTTTTTTTCGAGGGGCGCCTGACTTACACATCTCGTGATTGGGAATTTAAATTTTCCTAGCCGGTGACAGTATGTATGGTCCTTGGTGTGCTGACTATAATTGTGACAGTATCACGTATCAATACACGAGCGCGCTTTCTGAACAACAGTGAGTGGAGACTTAACTGGACAATAAGTCAATCTTGTTGTAAAAACATTCGAAACATACAGTACGTCAGTATAGTGCCTTTGTGACTAAAAAAAAAAAAAAAAGAAAAAGTAAAACCACATAATTGCTTTAGTCTTTGCTAGCTTTTCAGATGCGCCATTTAAACTAAAATCGGGGAGCTGAGTTCAAATTCCAGTTGAATTCCTTGCATTCACTTACGCACAAATACCCTTAGGAAAGGTATTAATCCATCTATTCCCTCCAGTTATGGGTTAAATAACAGGACAGACTGGGTTCTATAGCCTTTGCTGGCAACCAGTCTACCGCAGAAAGCAATGGCAACCTACTGCGGAATAATCTGCCCAGTCAGCCATGTTTCTTTCGAGACATGATCGCTCAAAGCGTATAGTATCACGTATGGCACTTACCTGATTGACTACGTAATTTTGCTTGGACCTCAATGCTATTAGAAAAAAGAAACCGTAACCAAGTATTTTGACTCTTAATTTATTTTCATAAAATGACTCAACACTCACAGATAGAGATTGATTTATTTTATTTATTTATTTTTTTACTGGTTATCAACCTTTTGTCGGTTATTTTAAGACAGAAAATATTTTTACAATATAAGAATTTTTGAGATAATAACGATTTACTGATATAGGTCCTACAAATTAACCTATTGTTGGGAATGAAGAGGTGGATTCATATCTTTTCCAATAGTATTTCATTTTAAGAGAATAAAACAGACACGACTGAAATTGGAAATCGGTTCTCCATTTTCCAGTACCAAGCCGTTATACATTCTTTAAATCTTTCTTTTATTCAGTTTTTCAGCCTTTCTTCCCTTCAATCTTTCAATATTTTATTCTCTCATGCTTTCATTCAATTTGTCTTTCAATTTTTTGTTCAATTTTTCTTTCATTCAATTTTTCAATCTTTCTTTCAATATTTTATTCTCTCATGCTTTCATTCAATCTGTCTTTCAATTTTTTGTTCAATTTTTCTTTCATTCAATTTTTCAATCTTTCTTTCAATATTTTATTCTTTCATGCTTTCATTCAATTTGTCTTTCAATTTTTTGTTCAATTTTTCTTTCATTCAATTTTTCAATCTTTCTTTCAATATTTTATTCTTTCATGCTTTCATTCAATTTGTCTTTCAATTTTTTGTTCAATTTTTCTTTCATTCAATTTTTCAATCTTTCTTTCAATATTTTATTCTTTCAGGCTTTCATTCAATTTGTCTTTCAATTTTTTGTTCAATTTTTCTTTCATTCAATTTTTCAATCTTTCTTTCAATATTTTATTCTCTCATGCTTTCATTCAATCTGTCTTTCAATTTTTTGTTCAATTTTTCTTTCATTCAATTTTTCAATCTTTCTTTCAATATTTTATTCTTTCATGCTTTCATTCAATTTGTCTTTCAATTTTTTGTTCAATTTTTCTTTCATTCAATTTTTCAATCTTTCTTTCAATATTTTATTCTCTCATGCTTTCATTCAATCTGTCTTTCAATTTTTTGTTCAATTTTTCTTTCATTCAATTTTTCAATCTTTCTTTCAATATTTTATTCTTTCATGCTTTCATTCAATTTGTCTTTCAATTTTTTGTTCAATTTTTCTTTCATTCAATTTTTCAATCTTTCTTTCAATATTTTATTCTTTCATGCTTTCATTCAATTTGTCTTTCAATTTTTTGTTCAATTTTTCTTTCATTCAATTTTTCAATCTTTCTTTCAATATTTTATTCTTTCATGCTTTCATTCAATCTGTCTTTCAATTTTTTGTTCAATTTTTCTTTCATTCAATTTTTCAATCTTTCTTTCAATATTTTATTCTTTCAGGCTTTCATTCAATTTGTCTTTCAATTTTTTGTTCAATTTTTCTTTCATTCAATTTTTCAATCTTTCTTTCAATATTTTATTCTTTCAGGCTTTCATTCAATTTGTCTTTCAATTTTTTGTTCAATTTTTCTTTCATTCAATTTTTCAATCTTTCTTTCAATATTTTATTCTTTCAGGCTTTCATTCAATTTGTCTTTTTATTTTTTTGTTGTTCAATTTTTCTTTCATTCAATTTTTCAATCTTTCTTTCAATATTTTATTCTTTCATGCTTTCTTTCAATCTGTCTTTTTAATTTTTTTTCTTCATTCATTCATTCATTCATTCATTCATTCATTCGTTCATTCCTTCTTTTGTTTCTTTTGTCTTTTCTTGCCGAATGTTTTGAGTTATAATCGTTATTTCATGTTTTTCTTTCTGTTCACTTTTTTTTAACACTTTGTAATCGCTCACCCCAACCCCCACTTAATGGGCAAAACATCCCATCAAACACAATGAAGTGATAATACAGGTGAAAATGTCTAAGCCCGGTGATCCTTTCCTGAAATAATTAGTGTCGCAGAAAGGTGAATCTTTTTGGTTCAATAACTTACAAAAGACCTTTAAACTAACTGAGCGTGAATTTTACAAAACCGGCAATAAATGAAAAATAACGAATGTTGGACAGAAACTAAAAAAAGGGATATATATGAATGAACATAAGATAGGCAAGAATGAACAAGAGAATTTACAAACACACACACACACACACACACACACACACACACACACACACATATATATATATATATATTCTAAACATATGTTGTTAAATATAACAGACAATGAAGACAATGAATGTCTATTATGTTTAACCATGAACCGTTCTAAACATCGTATTTTGCCGATAATTTCAAGTGAAAATAAAGACAAAAGTGGTTCAACATTTGGATATTTTTTTATTATGTTGGTTCTAAGCTTTCGGCTCACAAGAGCCATCTTCAGCCAAAATACGATGTTTAGAACGGCTCATGATTAAACATAATAGACATTCATTGTCTGTAATATTTAAGAATATGTTTCTGCTGCCCCGATAAGCTATATATATATATATATATATTAATCATATCACCCCAAGCAAGGCAGTCCACTGCTACTGTAGCGCAGGGTATTACATAGAGCGATTGGGTATAGGAAATGTCAGAGGGAGGGTGATAGACGAGTTAGGAGGTACTTAGGGAGAGTGTTGGAGTGTTGACCTTACATTTAAACTCCTGGAAGTTGTAGCCGTCGGGGAATCAAGCATGCGGAAGGGAATTTCACAGGCGGGAAGTGCGAGAAAAGAAGCTGTTGGAGTAGAAATTGCGGTTACATTTCGTCGGTTTCACTGTAAAAGGGTGGGACCTAGTTGCCAATCTAGTATCTCGTGCAAATTCACACCTACGGGGCACCAGAGATTTAAGTTCATCCGAGCAGAAGCCGTGAAAGTACTTATAGAAGAGGCACAGGGAAGCCACGTCACGCCCGTGAGAGAGTGACTGCAGCCGGTATGCCAAGTCGGTATCGATCACATTACAAATTCTCCATTGTATTTTGTCAAGAAGCCCGAAGAGAATAGCAGGGGCACCAGACCAGATGTGACAGCAGTATTCAATGCACGGGCGGATGGTAGATTTATATATGTGCAGGATAGAATACTTTGGTATATTAGAGTCAGGTAAATTCCGATAGGGACGAACTCAAAATAACCCAATGTTAAATTTATTTATTTCATTTAACAGAGTAATAATCTAGAAAAACATTTTGATATTCTACAATTTCATGGGTAATAAGTATTTCCCAACAAAAACCCTGCTACTCGTCAGAAAACAAATGATACAGTTAACTGTTGTATCATTTTTGGGTCTTATGAGCAGCAGCAGTTTTTTGTTGCTGCAAAATACGTATTACCCATGAAATTGTAGAATACAGTGTAACCCTGATATAAGAGAGTTGTCGGGACCGGATAAACGTTCTCTTATATCCGTGTTCGGTCTATTCTATATACATTACCACAGGCTCTAATTTGGGACCAGATAAAATATCTCTTATATTCGAGTCTCTTATATCCGGGCTATACTAAACAATTTTCTAGACATATATATATATATATATATATATATATGTCTATATGTATGTATTTAAAAATGTTTATCTGTTCCTTTGTTACACGTGACACGTATCTCACTAATGAAGTCAAACCTCAATCTACATAGTGTCTCTTTGGATTTAAAAAAGTTAAAAAAAATTAATCATTTGTCTTTAAAAATCTCTGAAGAAGTTAAAGTTAAACATGTTACATTAAAGACACTTTTTCCTACTTATTTTTTAATTATTCTATTCATATATATAACGTAAAATACTTTGGTATATTAGAGTCAGGTAAATTCCAATAGAGACGAACTCAAAAGAACCCAATGTTAAATTCATTTAATTAATTTAACAGAGTAATATAATTTAGAAAATTTTTTAGATATTCTACAATTTCATGGGTAATACTTATTTCACCGCTGCTGACCTTGCTGCTTGTCAGACCCAAATCTAACGAGCTGCAAGTTCAGCAGCGGCGAAGTACGTATGACCGATGAAATTGTAGAATATCTAAAAAATTTTCAAAATTAGATATATATTTCTTTTGTTTTTTAATCATATCACCTCGAGCAAGGCGGTAACGGCACTGATGTGCAGGGGGCTACATAAGAGTGAAAAGATTGGAAAAGAGAAAGCCGGAAACCACATCCTAAACAGGGAACAAGGGATATAAAATTGAATAAATAAAGATTGAAACCAGACCAAATTGGCGTCAGTTGGCGACTCGACCGCTGAGCTATGGGTGCTCGGTAGAAGGAGGCAGACTTTTTAGCGTAGGATGTATCATACGCCAGTAGTTAGAGTGCTCTAATTCATTACTGAATGAGCGATGCGTATATATATATATATATATATATATATATATATATATATATATATATATATCCCTCCTGTCACGCTTAAAGGTCTTTTTTTCTTAGGTCTTAATAAAAGGTACTCAGTAGTAGGCACATCAATATATATGATGGCATATCGATATAGATGTGCAGCCGTCCTTTTATACCTCACTTGCCTCTTTGTATTTATATAAAACCCGCAGAGAATCAGATATATATATATATATATATATATATATATATATATATTGTTTAATACTTAGATTTTATTCGTAATAGGGTTGGACCAGTCCACATTCGTATTAAAAAGTGTTCGATACATTTATATTATAGAACTTTTGAATATTATCCATTTTTAAACAAGTTATTTCGCGTGAAGACACCAATCATGGTAGAAACCTGGGTAGCGAAATAACTTGTTTAAAAATGGACAATATATATATTGTCTGGGTAGCAATCTCTTTTATCCCACTTTTAATATTTTTAATTTTGAACACGGCAACAATTTGCTTACTGTGTTCGGAATATAACACACACATAACTATATATATTTAGTTACATGTAAAATAAAATTCAGCCTTGACGATGGCTAAAAGTATATATAGCGTTAAAAACAAAGCAGATCATATGGACAGTTCCTATAGACTTAAAATTCTGAAAAGAAAAATAAATGAAATATTTTATAAAATCTTAATCATTATATCTTGTCTCTCATTTTCAATGAAAACTGCATGTATATTCTTCATTTGTAAACGAGTTATGCACGACCTAGGTTTCTACCATGTGGTGTCTTCAAGCGGTTTGCAATAACTGCTTTTACCGTTTTTTTTGTTTTTTTTGTTTTTTTTCTTAAAGAACGCTCACTTAACGGGGAATTTTTGAACACACAGTTTTTAAAATTAGAAAAATATTATAACGTTTTCATCCATGGCTGTATGAACCTAATTGGTATTTTATCGTCTGGTTACACTTAGTGATAATTTCTGTTCTTTCATTCAGTAATTAATTTTTGTTTAGTAATAACAAACAATATATATATATATATATATATATTTCAGTAACTTTCTTACAGACGTAATGTACATTCTCTCTGTCTCTTCTATAAGTATTTTTAAGGCTACTGCTTTGACGAGCGTTTTTCCGTGGTGCTCCACCTACATATATTTAAGCATGGCATCAAGACCCACCCTCTTACTGTCGAAATAGTTAAATGTAACCACCTCTGTAGGTTTTGAAAATACGAGTGGCGTATGAACATGATATATTTATTTTTATTAAAGTCAATATGATCAGAGAATGTATTTTACTAAGTTTGCTTTATTCATGGCTTACATATAGAAGATATGTTTACATCAACGCTTTCACCATAGGATACTTAATATCATATGGAACTCGTCCAGACAAGACACTAAAATATTGAAACTCGTCCATACAAAACATCCCATGAGGATCAACTAGCATAGAAACTATAGTCATGAAAAATCAACTCCTGTGATGAAGATACAATAGAGAAACATGTCAGTTTTATAAACGTTTTCCTACTTGTTACTTATTTAATCATTCTATCGCCGGTTTCTCATTCCGAGTTCGAATCTCAGTTAAAACAGTTACATTCACTTACGCGCAAATATCCTTGGAAAAAGGATAACACCATCACTTCTTCCTCCAGCTATGGGTTAAATAGCAGGACATGTTTTGTTTTATAGTCATGGTTGGCAACCAGTCTACTGCAGAAAGAAATGGCAACCTACTGCGGGAAAATTTTCTGCTTCGTCAATCATGGGTCGATATAGACATGATCGCTCAAGCGTGTATCACGTGATAATATTTAACCGACTAACACATCTTACTTAATTCACATTTTTCATCCATTTAATTATGTCTGTCTGTCTCTTTATCTCTATCTGTCTCTCCTTCTCTCTCTCTCTCTCTGTGTGTGTGTGTGTGTGTGTGTGTGTTTGTGCGTGTGCTCGATAATAACAAATATACATTTTATTGCTGACTAGTAGTATAACGGATGTGCAGTGGATATCGACTATGAACTAGAAATCGGGAAGCCGAGTTCGAATTCCTGTTGAATTCCTTGCATTCACTTACGCACAAATACTCTTGGGAAAGGTATGAATCCGTCTATTCCCTCCAGTTATGGATTAAATAATAGGACAGGTAGGGTTCTATAGCATAGACTGGTAACCAGTCTACCGCAGAAAGCAATGGCAACCTACTGCCGGATAATCTTTTGCCCAGTCAGTTATGTCTCTTTTGAGACATAATCGCCCAAAGCGGGTATCATATATGCTACTTAACTGACTGACTGGATATAATAGTTTGAAACATGATTAAGGCTTCTACGAAGCATAAAGTGGGGGATCCGTTTTCTATTGTTATGAAGTAATAAACTGACCCCCCCCACTAGTTATACTTAATATAATAATGTAATATAATCTATCTCTTTCCCTTTAGCTATGGGTTAAATAATAGGACAGATTGGATTCTATAGCCTTGACTGGCAACCAGTCTACCGCAGAAAATAATGGCAACCTACTGCGAGATAATCTTCTGCCCAGTCAGTCATATCTCAAAAGAGACATGGTCGCCCAAGGCGTGTATCATGTATGGAATTTAACTGACTGACTGAACCCAATCTGACCTGTTATTTAACCCATAACTGGAGGGAAGAGACGGGTTAATACCTTTCTTGGTGGTATTTGCGCGTAAGTGAATACAAGGGATTCAACTGGAATTCGAACTCAGCTCCCGGATTTGTCGTTCCGAGTCGAAAGTCCACGGATAAATAATTGAGGGAGGTATTTCGCGTAGATCGAAATGACGAACAATTTTGAAAAGACGGCAAAATATTTTTGCATAACAATGGAACATTTCAATCCTTCCTTTATTTGTTTGTACGTTACATCGTTCATTCATTCATTTATTCATTCGTTCATCCATTCATCCATTCATCTATCCGTGTATCATCCAGCTATCCATTCATGCATCAATTCATTAAATTTTTAGCCATTCATTTATTTATTCACTCTTTCATTTACCTCCTTCCATTCACCTATTTTCATCCATTACACATTCATTCGTTCGTTCAATCAATTTTATCTTTTATTCAACATATTTCTCTTTAAATTATTTCGTAATTTGTTGTGTATTTAACACAAACGTGAAAAAAGAGAGATGCACGAAATGAAGTATTTGTTTTTATTGTTTGTTAATTAATAATACTTAAGTAATTGTTTTGTTTCTTTTTGTTTTTAAATTAGGTGAAAAATTAGAAAAATACAGCAAATTAAAAAACAAAGTGAGAAATAAATGAAAAAAAAAACGAAAATCAAGTAAGTTTGCAAAATTTAAACAAACAAAAATATGAAAATAACTTTACATACTTTTTACTCTTATTTAGCCACGGAATTGTAAAAGGGATTTAAACAGTAATTAAAACAAAAAAATAAGATAATTTGAATTTAAATGATATTGGCTATTACAAAATTAAAGCAAAAATAATGATATGCATGACAAATTTTGAGATTTGGATAGTTAAAAAAAAAATTACACCATTGAAATAGCATTTCCTTTTGAGAAAAATATTACCAATACTGGAAAAATATGAAGATCTCACCCAAGTCTATTGAACAAATTAAGAGGCTCATCCCTTGTGGTTTCCGGCTTTCTCTTCTCCAATCTTCTCACTTTGTCTTTTTTTTTCAATTGGAGTAGATAGATCTATCTATTGTCCGGTTCACACTCCACCCATGTCTATTGAACAGGTGAAGAGGCTCATCCCTTGTTCCCTGTTTAGGATGTGGTTTCCGGCTTTCTCTTTTTCAATTTTCTCACTTTGTTTTTTTTTTTGTTTTTTGTTTTTTGTTTTTTGTTTTTTCAATTGGAGTAGATAGACTGAACTATCAAAAAAACAGCGATAATGCCACTAAGATTGCTAGATGTCAAGGTGAATGAGGAGAAAAAAAATAAAACAGAAGGATTTACGAAGACAGGTGATGACGACAATACCACTACAGAGAGCCAAAGTCCATGAGAAGTATTTTATGAAGAGAAAGAAAAAATTTTTTAAAAAAATGAGGATTTAGGAAGACAGAAGAGGGCGAAAATACCAATAATATGAAAGTGATTACCAGAAGCCAAATGAATAAAAAGTATTTACTGAGGAAGAATAAAAATGAAGGCACAGGATTAACAAAGAAAGAGCATGGGGATAATGCCACAAACAAGTAAGGAATTACTACTAGCCAAAGTGAATATGAAGTCTTAAATGAGGAGAAAAAAATAAAAGAACAGGATTCAGAAAGACAGGAGATGGAAATAATGCCACTAAGATGGAAGGGATTACTAGGAACAAAGGCGAATGAGAAGTCTTTAATGAGGAGAATGAACAATAAAAGAACAGGATTCAGGAAGACAGGTGATGGCAATAATGCCACTAAGATGCATGGGATTGCTAGGAACGAAAGAGAATGAGAAGTCTTTAATGAGGAGAATGAACAATGAAAAAAAAAAGGATTCAGGAAGACAGGTGATGGCAATAATGCCACTATGATGTAAGGGATTACTAGGAACAAAAGAGAATGTGAAGTCTTTAATGAGGAGAATGAACAATAAAAGAACAGGATTCAGGAAGACAGGAGATGGCAATAATGCCACTCAGATGCAAGGGATTACTAGGAACAAAAGAGAATGTGAAGTCTTTAATGAGGAGAATGAACAATAAAAGAACAGGATTCAGGAAGACAGGAGATGGCAATAATGCCACTAAGATGCAAGGGATTACTAGGAACAAAAGAGAATGAGAAGTCTTTAATGAGGAGAATGAACAATAAAAGAACAGGATTCAGGAAGACAGGTGATGGCAATAATGCCACTATGATGTAAGGGATTACTAGGAACAAAAGAGAATGAGAAGTCTTTAATGAGGAGAATGAACAATAAAAGAACAGGATTCAGGAAGACAGGTGATGGCAATAATGCCACTCAGATGCAAGGGATTACTAGGAACAAATGAGAATGAGAAGTCTTTAATGAGGAGAATGAACAATAAAAGAACAGGATTCATGAAGACAGGAGATGGCAATAATGCCACTAAGATGCAAGGGATTACTAGGAACAAATGAGAATGAGAAGTCTTTAATGAGGAGAATGAACAATAAAAGAACAGGATTCATGAAGACAGGAGATGGCAATAATGCCACTAAGATGCAAGGGATTACTAGGAACAAAAGAGAATGAGAAGTCTTTAATGAGGAGAATGAACAATAAAAGAACAGAATTCAGGAAGACAGGAGATGGCAACAATGCCACTAAGATGCAAGAGATTACTAGGAACAAAAGAGAATGAGAAGTCTTTAATGAGGAGAATGAACAATAAAAGAATAGGATTCAGGAAGATAGAAGATGGCAATAATGCCACTAAGATGCAAGGAATTACTAGGAACAAAGGAGAATGAGAAGTTTTTAATGAGGAGAATGAACAATAAAAGAACTGGATTCAGGAAGACAGGAGATGGCAATAATGCCACTCAGATGCAAGGGATTACTAGGAACAAAAGAGAATGAGAAGTCTTTAATGAGGAGAATGAACAATAAAAGAATAGGATTCAGGAAGATAGAAGATGGCAATAATGCCACTAAGATGCAAGGAATTACTAGGAACAAAGGAGAATGAGAAGTTTTTAATGAGGAGAATGAACAATAAAAGAACTGGATTCAGGAAGACAGGAGATGGCAATAATGCCACTAAGATGCAAGGGATTACTAGGAACAAAAGAGAATGAGAAGTCTTTAATAAGGAGAATGAACAATAAAAGAACAGGATTCAGGAAGACAGGAGATGGCAATAATGCCACTAAGATGCAAGGAATTACTAGGAACAAAGGAGAATGAGAAGTTTTTAATGAGGAGAATGAACAATAAAAGAACTGGATTCAGGAAGACAGGAGATGGCAATAATGCCACTAAGATGCAAGGGATTACTAGGAACAAAAGAGAATGAGAAGTCTTTAATGAGGAGAATGAACAATAAAAGAACAGGATTGAGGAAGACAGGAGATGGCAATAATGTCACTAAGATGGAAGGGATTACTAGGAACAAAAGAGAATGTGAAGTCTTTAATGAGGAGAATGAACAATAAAAGAACAGAATTGAGGAAGACAGGAGATGGCAATAATGCCACTAAGATGCAAGGGATTACTAGGAACGAAAGAGAATGAGAAGTCTTTCATGAGGAGAAAGAACAATAAAAGAACAGGATTCATGAAGACAGGAGATGGCAATAATGCCACTAAGATGCAAGGGATTACTAGGAACAAAAGAGAATGAGAAGTTTTTAATGAGGAGAATGAAAAATAAAAGAACAGGATTGAGGAAGATAGGAGATGGCAATAATGCCACTAAGATGCAAGGGATTACTAGGAACAAAAGAGAATGATAAGTCTTTAATGAGGAGAATGAACAATAAAAGAACAGGATTCAGGAAGATAGAAGATGGCAATAATGCCACTAAGATGCAAGTTATTACTAGGAGCAAAAGAGAATGAGAATCTTTAATGAGGAGAATGAAAAATAAAAGAACAGGATTGAGGAAGACAGGTGATGGTAATAATGCCACTATGATACAAGTGAATACTAGGAAAGAAAGAGAATGAGAAATCTTTAATGAGGAGAATGAACAATAAAAGAACAGGTTTCATGAAGACAGGAGATGGCAATAATGCCACTAAGATACAAGGGATTACTAGGAAAGAAAGAATGAGAAGTCTTTAATGGGGAGAATGAACAATAAAAGAACAGGATTCAGAACGACAGCAGGTGGCGATAATACCAGTAAGATGCAGGAGACTATTAGGTACCAAAAGAAAGAAGAATTATTTAATGAGGTGAAAGAAAATTAAAGGACGGTATTCTCGAAGACTGAAGATGGTGATAATGCCACTAAGATGCAAGGGATTATTACGAGCCAAAGTAAATATGAAATGATTAATGGGGAGATAATAAATTAAAAGTGCAGGATTCACAAAAACGGAAGATGGCGATACTGCCACTGGATATATCGGATTACCTGGGGCCATAATAATAAAAATTATTTAACGAGGAGAAAGTAAAATAACAGAAGAGATATCACGAAGACAGAAGATATGTATAATGCCACGAAGATGCAAGAGATTACTAAAAGCCAAAGTGCATAATTCCATTAATATTCAAGGGAGCACTTGCTGTGAAAGAATATGAGAATCGTGTAATGGAGAGGAAGAAAAATAAAAGTACCTGATTCAAGAAGACCGGGGATGGTTGTAATACTACTAAGATGCAAGGGAGCAAGGGATTACAGGGCACGAAAGGGAATTTTAAGTCTTTAATGAGCAGAAAGACCAATAAAAGACGTGAAGACAAAATATGTCGAAAAAAGGACTAAAATGAAAGTCGTTGTTAGGAGTGGAACAGAATGAGAAGACTGTATTAAGGAGAGAAAAAAATCTAAATTCAGCAAGTCAGAAGATGGCGAAAATCCAAGTTTGAAGTAGGTATGATGTAGAATAAGAAGACTGTATTGAGGAGGAATATATATATATATATATATATATATATATATATATATATATATATATATATAACGATATTTAGCAAACCAGAATATGCCGATAATGACACTTAGGTGGAAAGGGTGACTGGAAGTGTTTGAGATTGTGTCGTCTTATGTGAGGAGAACGAAGAACAAAAACAGAATTCAAGAAGAGAGAAAATGGTTTTAATAGCACTAAGTGAGAAGAAATAAAACACCATTCAGGAAAACAGAAAATGGCGAAAATGCCACTAAGATGGAAGTGTTTGCTAGGAGTGGAATAGAATATGTAGACTGTAGCAAGAAAAAGAACTGCCTTGAAGATGGTAATAATGCCGCTCAGTTAGAAGGTGTTTCTGGGACGGAGAAAATGGCAAGACATTAAAGAGAAAAGGACAATAAAGAACAGTTTCAGGAAGACAAAAATGGCTGTCGTTGCTCCGTTTACATTGTTGAAAAAGGTTAGGAAAACACGAGAAAATATTTCGGAATATGAGAAATGTAAGGAATGAAAATATTAGAATGAAAATTACGGCTGTATTTTGCTATTTCAACAGTAAAGCGATGAGATTTACCAATCTAGTAGCACGCTTAAGTTCATGTGGTCATGAAACCAAAAAGGGGTGCAATAGTTGATAAAATAATACAAACATGTGGCAACAATAATACAAACATGTGGGACCAATGATAGAAACATGCGGCACCAGGCCAAAAGATGAATGGAGAAGGGAATTGTTCAATTTGTCTGATCCTAAACTTAGCTCGCATTGATTACTGTCGTAAACATATCGCAGTATCCCTTACGCCAAAAAACGAAACATTTTTACTTATCATTCTTACTGCAACCACCAAAATAACTGAAAGTCTTTATGCATTCATGACAACTTCCGACATCAAAAATTTGTGTGCGGGATGGAGGTGAGCTATCAGAAAAAATACGATGAATATCTCTATATAGAAAAGACACAAGGAACTTATGTTACGCCGGTGGGATAGTGACTGAAGTCAAAATGCTAGCTTAGAACAGATAGCATCACAGACCCTTCTTTGGATTTCGACAAGAATTAAAAAATGCAAATGACAAATTAACTAAAATCAAACAAATATAGAAATTTAAATATCTAGAATGCATTCTAACAGAGAACTGAAAATGCGGCACTGAGATGCTAAGACGTATTGGGACGCTTAAAGATGTTTTCCAAAACCTAAGTCTAGTATTTATTTACATTTCCAAAAGCTAAGCATAAGATATATACTATTTACATTGTTCGGATTGTTGCTCTCATATTCATGACGTTTCGGCAGTACGCTTCGGCTGACTCCAGGTGATATGAAGCATACAACAACCGAAACGTTGTGAATATCACCATAAAGATTAGAACGTCAGTCCGAACAGTGTCAGTCAGTCAATTGCCATATGTGATACACGCTTGGGCGATCATGTCTCGAAAGATATATGACTGACTGGTCAGAAGATTTTTCCGCAGTAGGTTGATATTACTTTCTGTGGTAGACTGGTTGCCAACCAAGGCTTTAGAATCCAATCTATCCTGCTATTTAACCAATATCTGGAGGGAAAAGTGACGGATTGATACCTTTCCCAAATGTATTTGCGCACAAGTGAATGCAACGAATTCTGCTGGAATTCGAACTCAGTTGACCAATTTGTCATTCGAAGCCGATATCCACTGCACAGCAACGCACATCCCTATGGATAATCATTCATAACTAAAATAACTTCCTTGCTTATTAATCACATATCAATTAGAATTCCAAGCTGAGGAATAAGTAAAGGATTAGGCTCCTTTAACCCTACCCCACGCTACTAAATTTTGAATTGACTTTTTTCTCAGTTTGTTTAGCCCATTTCACAAAGTAACATATAATTTCACAAGCAAAATTTAAAATCTACTATTGGATTTGATAAGCTTAATTATATATATATATATATATATATATATATATATATATATATATATATATACATGTAATGAACATAATCACAGTAAGGCAACACTAATAATAACAGACTAAACATCCGAAAAATAATGCTAACTTAACAGTAATATAAACCGTCTTGTAACCCGGCGAGGACCCCCTCGTGGGTTAAATAAAGAGGGAGAAAAAAAAGAAACAAAAAGCGCACAAGAACAATACGTCTAGTGCCAGTTTGAAAGAAAAAAAACAAAACAAAACCTTAACAACAAAGTGCTCGATACGAAAGTACGAAAGTAGAGCGAGAATACAATACATACATACATACATATATATATATATATATAGCGAGAATACAATATATATATATATATATATATATATATATATATATATATATTAATCAACCTTTACGTATCGAGTTCCTTTTGGAATTCGATGCGTAAAGCCACAAATTTATTCGCCTGAAGAGAGTCAATCTTAGACTCGAAACATGTGTAGCGTCACAAATACCATTGTGACACTTAATGTATCATAACATGTATAATAACAACAACAATAAATATACACTTTAAAGAAAACGTTCACGGCCTCTTACACTTTTTATTCTATATATATATATATATATATATAGAAAGAGAGAGATAGAGAATTTATAACATAAATATGTTATAATATGACTACAAAAGTAGCCATTTTGTTTCGACACTCTGTCTTATCAAGTGATAATGTTGATTTCAAGTTGAAAAGTTTTAAAAGATTCAAAACTAGCCAAACCCCTTAATCATGGAGACATTGTTACATAGTCAGTGGTGACCAACTAAGATACAAGTAATTTCTAATTTGAAGAACATAGGAACAGACTCTAAACAGAATTTATTGGGGCATTAATGTTAATCAGTCAGTTAAGTACCATACGTGATACATGCTTGGGCGATCATGTCTCGAAAGAGACATGACTTACTGGACAGAAGATTATCCTGCAGTAGGTTGCTATTGCTTTCTGCGGTAGACTGGTTGCCGACCAAGGCTATAGAACCCAATCTGTCCTGCTATTTAACCCATAACTGGAAGGAAGAGACGGATTAATACCTTTCCCAAGTGTATTTGTGCGTAAGTGAATGCGAGGAGTTCAACTGGAATTCGAATTTGGCTCCCCGATCAGTCGTTCCGAGTTGATATCCACTGTACTACAACAACATAATTGATCGACTGTTAGCTTCATTTTACAATAAAAATTAATATATATATATATATATATATATGCATATATATATATATATATATATATATATATATATATATATATGCACCTCAACTCATTTTCGATATCTAAATTTTAAAAAAAAAAATTCTTGAAACTTTTATTTTAATCTTAATTGAAAGCTAAACGATTAAATTTTTCATTTCCAGTAAAAAAAAAATACTCTGGTGTATCTCAAACAGAAATTATATTGATTGAAATTTAGAATTTTAAAAAAAATTTAAGATCTTTCAGATGCGAGATAAGTGTATGGCGATCACAA
Source organism: Ascarosepion bandense (assembly GCA_037127315.1). Classification (NCBI taxonomy): domain Eukaryota; kingdom Metazoa; phylum Mollusca; class Cephalopoda; order Sepiida; family Sepiidae; genus Ascarosepion; species Ascarosepion bandense. Next base: position 265,624 of record JBBBDQ010002097.1, read on the forward strand.
GTCGCATAATTGTACAATTTTTTTTCCTGTAAGGGATAGAAATACCGAAACACATGACCTTTAATTTTACACATAGACATTATCATACGAAAAAGAACTTCAAATATACAAAAAAGTTAAAAATTATTTTTAGGAAGGCACGACGATTAAACTTTTCACTTTTCCATTAGTAAATATAATCTTCGCTAAATAAGTTTAAAAAACTAACCCCAAAAAATCTTTGAAGTATCTTAAAAAAAAGTTTTTAAACTTTATAAATTATTATAATTAAAGAAAAAAAATGAAAACAATTCTTTTAAAATATTATTATTAATAGAATTTTAGACTTTAGAGACTGCGATGGATAAATTGTCAGTATTTTAAATTTTAAATTTCGCGCACTGCAGAATAGGGTCAGTTGGGTACCGTCTGTGAGGAAAAGATCAACATGCCGCAATCTACTCCACCAGAAATTAGGAAACTTTAATACGAATATTTCAGAGTATTTGGGTGTCATCCTGAGGACAGTGCAGAGAATTCAGAAAGAGTTTGATGAGTCTAATGGCGATTACGAAGGTTTTTGGAGTGATCACTAGTGATGGCTGTAGTTATGCCTCCATTCATTTTCTCACAGGGCCTCTGACCCAACACGGAGTCCAACATCAAGTGCCTTGAGGAAGAAGCGCTGCACTGAGTCAAGAGTATGGCTGCTGGAAAACCCTATGCCTGGTAACAAAACACTGCACCACCCAAGTAGGAGAACTCAGTTATATCTATCAAACAATTTCTGCGACCACATCATCCCTTACATCTGGCCACCTAAATCCTCAAAGGTGTAGGAGGTTCTTAAGAGGTATGTGGGTTGTGGTTGAAACCAATATCGATTTTATAGAATAAATTTACTCTTTCGTATTTCTGCACATTTTTGTGTAATAATATATATATATATATATATATATATATATATATATATATATATGTATATATATATATATATATGTTAAAATGAGATAACAGTGTTAGTTTCATTTTTGCGTAATTTAGAAAATAATTTATCCATGGCGTCCTATATACCCAAACATTTTTTTTTAATTTTTAAAAATAATTAAGAAAAAAAAATCTCAGTGTCCACTCTCCATCATGTGCATCAAAGGTAATCAGTTTTTTAATAACTTCTTAGTCCGATGAGACGAAACTAAAAGAACTATACCCGTCTCAAGAAAGCCTTTTCTGCTTTGTCACACACACACACACACACACACACACACACACACACACACACACACACAGGTACACATGTACACACAAAGACACACATACACGCGCATACACACATAGTGATACACAAACGCACACGCGCATACACAAACGCAACACATGCACACACTCACAGACACACACACACACACGCACGCACTCACAGACACACACACACACACACAGGTACACATGCACACACAAAGACACACACACACGCACATACACACATAGTGATACACAAACGCACACGCGCACACACAAACGCAACACATGCACACACTCACAGACACACACACACACGCACGCACTCACAGACACACGCACATACACACACAGATACACACACGCACATACACACACACACGCATGCACTCACAGACACACGCACATACACACACAGATACACACATGCACATACACACACACACACACACAAGCACAAACGTACACACACACACACGCACAAACACGCACACCTACAAACAAGCGCAAACGCACCCACACCCACACACAAATTCATATACAAACACGTGGTTATATGGACACATATTTGCTAACTATTAAACATACGTAGATTTGAGTTGAATATATGAATCGGAATCTGACAAGATGAATAAAGAACAAGTAGAAAAAAAGTTTTTTTTTAATCTAACATGTTTCGCTTTAACAAGCTTCTTCTTAGATTTCAAGAACATGCCAGTATATATATATATATATATATATATATATTCTACAAATTCAAACCATTTACAAAAGGAAAAAAAATTATATTTATGTATTCTATTTATATACAGTGGCTTTTCAGTTGAAGTTATGAAATCTATGAATAGATTTATTAGCTTGTCATCTCAAATGACTATTGGCTGAATTTTGACCTGAAATTTTCAGTGTATAATGTTTGAGATGTATGATTAATGGTAAAGTGTTAAATACATAGTCTAGGAAGGTGATTATGTTGAAAAATGAATATTTGCTATATGAAATGCTTTTTATTATCATTAAGCGGTATATGTCAATCATTTAAGTGTCATATGTGATACACACTTGGGTGATCATGTCTCAAAAGAGATATGACTAACTAGGCAGAGAATTTTCTCACGGTAGGTGGCCATTATTTTCTGTGGTCGACTGGTTGCTAACCAAGACTATAGAACCCGATCTGTTTTGCTATTTAACCCGTAGATAGATGGAGGGATAAGCAAGAAATTAGTACCTTTTCCAAGGGTATTTATTTGCACAAAAGTGAATGCAACGAATTCAACTGGAATTTGAACTTTGCTCTCCAATTTCTCATTCTGACCCAATATTCCCTGCACCACAATGTATATTTATTACCTCAAACAAAATTATCTTAACTATTTCATGGTTTTGCTTTTCAAATTTTCTGATGAATTATAATTTTTAAGTTAATAATTGAATAGATTACTTGGGAGTGCTATAATTGTAAAATACCCATGAACATTCCCCCTATTGCATTGTGAAATACTTCAGCTTAGTAACTTTAACTAAATATGGCAATAACAATAAGTATGAATGCAAGTCAATAATTAAAGAAGTAAGCAGGTACAATTGAAAAGAGTTGAAATTGACAAGTTTTCCCATTTCACTGAAGCAGACATTAAATATATGAGTGTTATTAACTCCTTTATCTTTGCTCTCTTTTTCATTTTTTTTTTTTCTCACAAACAGCATCTCTGTCTTTCCAGCCTTTCTTTGCAACCAAAACAGAACAGTCCATTATTAGGTATTGGTAAGCCATAATGTACATGCTAACTAAGAAATGCAGAAACAAGCAGAATTATATTGTGAACTGCTGAAAGATACAGATAAATTTTAGATAAATATTAAAATAAAATTTATGTAATTCAGACAAATATTTTTTTATTGCCATATACTTCAGTTAACATTAACTTATTCTCTCTTTTCTCAACACCATGCATATTTCTAACAGCCTTTAGCTATATACTTGATGAGTCATCTTAACTTGCTTCTTTAGATTCATTAGTCGTAGTTAATCAACAGAATTGTTAATTATCAGACAGGAGATTTGTATTTGTCTATATTTCTGAGATGAGGTAGTATTTACAGTATTTACATTATTCGGACTATTGTCCTCATCTTGGTTGCCATTTGTACGACGTTTAATAATAGATCATTCTATTTGTCTATATTTTTGAGATGAGGTAGTATTTACAGTATTTACATTATTCGGACTATTGTCCTCATCTTTGTTGCCATTTGTACGACGTTTAATAATAGATCATTCTATTTGTCTATATTTCTGAGATGAGGTAGTATTTACAGTATTTACATTATTCGGACTATTGTCCTCATCTTTGTTGCCATTTGTACAAAGTTTAATAATAGATCATTCTATTTGTCTATATTTCTGAGATGAGGTAGTATTTACACTATTTACATTATTCAGACTATTGTTCTCACCTTTGTTGTTACTTGTTCACTACTGCTGCTGTGGCCTGGTGTTGAACTCGCAGCTCTTTGGGTCGGGTCACTGGAACTAACCAATGTTTATATCCACATGGCCCAATGGATATAGACATTGGTTGGTTCCGGTGACTTGGCCCGGGGAGTTGTGGGTTCAGTGCCGGGCTACAGCAGTAGTGAACAAGTAACTTAGACAGTCCGGTCAGAGGGAGATAACTCATGACTAACAAAAGAGGCTTTGCACAACACAAGAAACATGAATGATATATCCAAGTGATCATAATAAAGGGTCCAGTTGGAAATTCTTAGCACCTGAAGAAAGCTGGAATGTATAACAGTCAAACCATTGTACAAATGGCAATAAAGGTGAGTACAATAGCCCAAATAATCTAAATAGGGGATGGATTTGTAATTGTTGTAATATTTTTATAAATATTTCTTAGTTGTGTCAATATGCTTATGAAAAAAATCATCTTCCAGACTTTATCTTCTATGAAGTTCTGATATTTTATGGTCATTCAAAAATAAATTATACTTGGTATTGGCTTGTAAATGTTATTGAGCAATGAAAGAAAAACAATATTTTCTGGAAATTTTGTGGTTGCAATTGGAGTAGATAGACTAAACTATCGCCCGGTTCACACTCTACCCACGTCTATTGTACAGGTGTAAAGGCTCATCCCTTGTTCCCTGTTTAGGATGTGGTTTCTGGCTTTCTCTTTTCCAAATCTTTTCACTCTTACGTAACCCCCTGCACATCAGTGGCATTACCGCCTTGTTCGGGGTGATATGATTAATATATATATATATATATATATATTTGAATAATAATATAAGTAAGACAAAAATATGTAGCCCTCTTATACATTTAATAATAACCTTTGCTTCACACAGGAAGAAGCAGACAGACATTAATGTAGGCATGTTGACATCAGCTGATATAAGCAAAAATGAAAAAGATTAAACTTCTGAAACTCCCCCCGAATATCTTAACTAAACAAAAGAATTGATTACTAATCAGTATGCGTATATGGTAATGTTAAAATACACTAACTTGGATACACTTTAAAACTTATTATTTATCAGGCCCCAACAATTATATTCCAATTATCAAAATATTACTCCATATCCATCTACTAATTAAGGTATCAATTCAGCTCGTGAATTCCTGCAGATCATTAAAACTACAAACCAAAACAAGGAAATTCTAGCACCACTTGATGCAGAAAATTTATTTACTAATGTCCCTGTGGCTAAAGCCATTGATATAATTCTATATATAAAAATAATTCAGTTTTACTCCAATGTATCAAACTCAAAACTTTCAAACGATTTATTACACGCTTATCCCTCACTACGACTATAATGGTCAGTCAGTTAAGTGCCATACGTGATACACGCTTGGGCGATCATGTCTCGAAAGAGACATGACTGACTGGGCAGAAGATTATCCCGCAGTAGGTTGACATTGCTTTCTGAGGTAGACTGGTTGCCGACCAAGGCTATAGAGCCCAATCTGCCCAGTTATTTAACCCATAACTGGAAGGAAGAGACGGATTAATACCTTTCCCAAGGGTATTTGCGCGTAAGTGAATGCAATGGATTCAACTGTAATTCGAACTAGGCTCCCCGATTTCTCGTTCCGAGCCGATATCCAATGCACCACAACGCACATCCAATATATATAATATCCGCAGACAGATCTGTTTCGCTGTATTACAGCTCATCAGTACGGCTTAGACTCCGGTCGCTTCCTAACCCAGGATTGAAACCCGACCGAATCAGCGTCAGTCGGCGATTCTACCCCTAGGCCACGAGCGTTGGTAATAATTAGACGTAAAGTAATGGTTCGTTCTACTCTGTTATATCCCATGAGTTAACAAGGTTTTTAAAACTTACTAAACTGAAAATATATATATGTCTACTAGGTAGATGAAATAAAACATTTGGACAAGTTTGATATAGTTTATGTACTGAAAAGAAAAAATATATAAGATCACATGAAAAATTATAAAAAAAAAAGCACTTTGTCATTTTTAACAAAACTTGCATAAAAGAGGGATTACTGCCTAAATACAGTATATATATATATATATATATATATATATATATATATATATATATATATATATATATATGCGATATATGCGTGTGCGCGCGTGTGTGTGTGTGTGTGTGGTGATTTTCTAAGCGTAACTTAGATGTGGCACAAGACCGAAAGTATGGGACACCCAGGAAGGATCGAACTCACTACTCAAATATATTGATTCTAGCGTGACAAGCTGGCTAACCATTACACCTTCTCATGTGTACGTGTGTGTGTGTGTGTGTGCGTGTGCGTGTGCGCGCGCGCGCGTGTGTGTGTGTGTGTATGTGTGTGTGTGTGCGTTTGCATGTATTACATATAGAAATATGTGTGAACGTTTGTCCACTCCTATATAGTTTTCATATAAATGTAACACTAGAAACACAGAAATAAAATAATAATAATAATAATAATAATAATAATAATAATAATAATACTACCTTGATACTCAATAGTTTATATTTCTTTTGCTGTTGTTTTCGTCTCTTTCTCCAGTTTGGATAATTCATTCATCTTCTAAGACTTTCTGATTTCACACCGTGTTTCTCCATCATCAATTTTCCAGTAGCGGAAATGCGTTTTCCTTTTTCTCTCACATCACTTTCACTTCTTCTCTCACACAAGCCGAGACACTTAAGAAAAAAAGAGAGTTCACTACCTGTGACTTGAAGTGATTATAATCTATACAGTCGCAAGTTTTTTTTTAATTACTTTTATAAACTCTTTTGCCACTGCCCCTTTCAAGTACCCTCCCCTAAAGAGTGAGAAGAAGTCCATATAGGGAAACAAGCATTGATTGTAGGCGGTTTCCAAAAGTAAAAAAAAAAAAAAAGTTGACAGTCGCTCCATTTTAATTATTTGTATTTATTTATTTATATCTACCAGTCAGAATATTTGAGAAACCTTGTTACAAAAGTATGCGCCCTCAGATAAGATTCGAACCTGCGTAACCCTGAGGAAAACCGTCGTTACGTTGACTGCTCGAACGTGTAGGACATCCTGGTCAAATAAAATCTGAATCATGATTTTGAACACGATTCTCAAAATATACATATTTACATTGTTTTGGAAACAAAGACAATTTTTATTTATGGAACTTAAAAATGACATATTTTTAATTTATTTGTTTTAAAAGTTATTTTTAATGGATACGCATAGTAGAAGCTCTGATTTTATTATGAAACAGTTGGAGAATGAGGCGGTAAGGAGAACCGGAGATAGAGGTTAGGGTTAGGGTAGGGTTAGGGTTAGGGTAGGGTTAGGGTTAGGGTTAGGGTAGGGTTAGGGTTAGGGTAAAATTGAAAAGAAGAGATTTAAAATATGGAAACTAAATATGGAAGTGGCATTGATAAAAAAAACGAGTTTCAAAGAAAAGTTTGGGAAAAGAGAAAATTAATAACACAGAGAGAGAGAGAGAGAGAGAGAGAGAGAGAGAGAGAGAGAGAGAGAGAGAGAGAGAGAGACATGGAAATAATAGAGCGAGTGATATTAAAAAAAATAGGGAAACTAAAAATAGAATGTTCATTTACAGAAAATATAAGGGTGAAAAAAAGTGGCGGACCTGAAAGAGACTACCATCACCTTTAAATGTGCTGTTTTTCTTTTTTTTTTTTCTTTTTTTACTTTTTTCTTATCGATTACACCCTAAACTTTCGGACTGACAAAAAAAAAAAAAACAATTGAAAAAATATTTCAACAATTTTAGGTGGGGGGCTCAGTTTTTCATACAACGTTCTAGTAAATCGATCCTTCATTTTGGAACCACTCACCGGTACAACATTACCACCACCTGTAAATTGGTTGATTATCATTTTTTTTTTTTTTTTACTTTTTTCAGTACAATCTTATCGATTCAACAACTGAATCCTTTGCGAATTTTGTGAATAAAGTCATTTTTGAAGTTTCCGAGGAAGATGCCATCGTAAGAACTGAAGAACACTTGAAAAAGAAAAAATCAAGAGCAACAACTCGTCCAAAAACAAACAAAAAAAACGACCCCAACACGAGGGGTTCCAAAATAGAGGATCGATTTACTTTAACGTTGTATGAGAATTGTTTGAATATTGAAAGTTTTTCTTTTTTTTTTTTTTTGATAATCGGAAACTTTATGTAATAACCGATAAGACTGTGCCGAATAATTAAAAAAAGAAAACCAAATAGAAACTAGGAATAGGAAAAACAAGAGAGAATAAACAAACATATGGTAGATGTAAATAAACTTTATGAATACAAGATTGGCACTAACATCTCATAATCTCATCACTTTCCCACTGCCCTAATGTAGCTTCCCTTTGCCTTTTCTATAAATATTTTCATGGTAATTGTTCCAATAAGCTTTCCTCTTTGGTACCTAGACTTTATGAATACGAGATTGGCAGTAACATCTCATAATCTCGTCACTTTCCCACTGCCCTAATGTAGCTTCCCTTTGCCTTTTCTATAAATATTTTCATGGTAATTGTTCCAATAAGCTTTCCTCTTTAGTACCTAGACTTTATGAATACGAGATTGGCAGTAACATCTCATAATCTTATCATTTTCCCACTGCCCTAATGTAGCTTCCCTTTGTCTTTTCTATAAATATTTTCATGGTAATTCTTCCGATGAGCTTTCCTCTTTGGTACCTAGACTTTATGAATACGAGATTGGCAGTAACATCTCATAATCTTATCATTTTCCCACTGCCCTAATGTAGCTTCCCTTTGTCTTTTCTATAAATATTTTCATGGTAATTCTTCCGATGAGCTTTCCTCTTTGGTACCTAGACTTTATGAATTCGACATTGGCATTAACATCTCATAATCTTATCACTTTCCCACCACTTTAGTACATTTTCCTTGTATCTTTTTTATAAATATTTTCATGGTAATTGTTTTGGTGGATTTTCCGCTATGAGACCTAGGATTTATGAATACGAGATTAGGAGTTACACCCACTAATATTATCACTTTTCCACCGTCCTAATGAAGCTTCACCGTGCCTTTTCTATTAATATTTTCACAGTAATTTTGATGAGCTTTCCTCTTTGGTACCTAAACTTTATGAATACGAGATTGGCATTAACATCTCTTAATCTTATCACTTTCCCACTGCCCTTATGTAGCTTCCCTTTGCCCTTTCAATAAATATTTTCATGCTAATTGTTCTGAAGAGCTTTCCGCTTTGGTACCTAGACTTTATGAATACGAGATTAGCAGTAACATCTCATAATCATATCACTTTTCCACTGCCCTTTCCCTTTTCTATAAATATTTTCACAACTGACTAGGTAAAAGATTTTCCTGCAGTAGGTTGCCATTTCTTTTTGTGGTAGACTGGTTGCCAACCCAGGCTATAGAATCCAATCTGTCCTGCTATTCAAGACATAGCTGGAGGAAGAAGAGATGGATTTATATCTTTCCCAAGAGTATTTCTGCATAAGTGGAATTCGAAATATATTCTCTGATTTCTCACTCCCAACCGATATCCATTGCACCTCCCTTAAATTCATAAATCTAGGTATCACAGCAAAAATCTCATCCGAAGAAATGCCATGAAAATATTTATAGAAAAGGCACGAGGAAGCAACTTTGTGGTGGTGAGAAAGAAACTGAAGCCGAGCCTCCAGAACAGGATCAATAATATTGCTGATTCCTCATTGGATTTTATCAAGGAACTCAAGTTAAATAGCAGGGACACCGGACTGTATGTGGTAGCAATATTCTAAGCATGGAGAAATGACAAACTTATAAAGTAGCTAAATATCTCTGTTAATAACCAGTACTGTGAAATCCGTGAATGCGTCTGCCACGGCTATATACTCATTTTTACCCACTTTGTGTTTTATATTAAAGATCGACAAAAGAACATATAGATTAGTGAATATTTGTGCAGGTGTTACAATAGTCATTTTTTGTGCACCTCCAATGTGATTAGAACCTGGTAACTGGTTTATCCTCTGACCGTTCTTCCGTTCCCTTCATATTCCATTAGTAAAGAGGAATATTCCTTTGTACAGCTTCCTTCCGAAAAGAGCTACTTTGTTGAAGCTGTTAAAATCTAACTTTTATCTTTCCTACGTATCCTGTACTTTTTACTATCTCCTTTTAAGGGTGATACACTGATTCCAAAGCTTCTCTAACAATTCGATGCATTTTTTGTAGAATGATTTGTCTATGGACTCAAAATACACCTCAGTTTCAGACATCTTCATTGGAGCCAAATCTATTTCCCTGTAGCATTTTTTGAGGTCTGCAAACAGCCAGTAGTCGCTGTAGGCCAGATCCAGTGAAAAGTGTGGATGTGGAAACAATTTGAAGTGCATTTTATGCAGTTTTGCCATCGTTACGATCGACTTGTGACACGGTGCGTTGTCTTGGTGAAACTTTGTATATATTCCACCGAACGCCCATATCCCAGAGGTAGAATCGCCGACTGACGCCAATTCGGTCGAGTTTCAATCCTGAGTTAAAAAGCAATCGGAGTCTAACCGTACTGATGAGCTGTGATACAGCGAAACAGATCTGTCTGCGGATGACTATAAATATATATATGTATATAAATGCATATATATATATATATATATATATCACTACTAAAAGTTGTAAGTTAGAAATATTTTTATGCTATACATATATATATGAAATTATTTGTTTGAATATCATTTTTGATCGATACTCATATTTAAGTAGATATTCTGTTTATAATCAAACGGTATTATATATTTATTTCTATCGGCCAGATCAGTTGGTGGCTTTCCACTATATTTCGTGACAAAAATTTATCGTAAATAATCAGGCCAGTAAAAATAAATATATAATACTGTTTGATTATGAACAGAATATCTATTTAAATACGAATATCGATCAAAAATAAGGTTCAAACAAATCAATTCAAATTGTCCGTTGTTTATAACCAGTTTCGTTAATCTTCGTTAATTTCCGTAATATATATATATATATATATATTTATATATATATATATATATATATATATATATATATATATATATATGTGTGTGTGTCTGCGTCTGCCATGACGACAGATTTTCCCCACTTCCACAAAAATACACGAATATACACAACCCTACATATAACCAATTTTTTAAAAATTTAATCAATTTGTCTGACGATCGCAAGAGCGTGAAACCCAGGGTTACAAACTCACACCTATCTACATGAATATGTCTGCTCTATCACTGATATTGAGCGCTTTTAAATAAGTATCACGTATATATAATATATAAGTAATATGTATAGGAAAAATTATTAAAAAGTTGTGAGTTTAAAAATGTATTTTTTGACAGTATTTGTTTATTTCTATTATTATATTTTATATTTTATATATAATATATATAACAAATTGCATATATATATATATATATATATATATATATATATATATATATATATATATATTGTGTATATTTTGGCAGCATTTTTCATTAAAACAGGTTTCATTGAATAATATAGACAAGTTCTGTCTATTTATTTTGTGTAAGATCCGTTCGTATGATCTGATTAGCTTGATAGTGTTGTCATGGAAAGACGACAAGAAATCGTAATAATTGTTGATTTTTTTATCAGGTCTGAGCTTTCGGCTTACATAAGCCATTATCAATGGATGAACATTTAATGTTCAGTGAACATAGAACATTTAAAGTATTATTAACAAAATGGAGTTATACAGAGAAAATTAGTATAACACCATTCTGTTAATAATAATTTAAATGTTCCTATTTCCTATACAATCAGAATCTAGAATCCTAACTTTCACACTGACTTGTGAAATTTGCCTTGGTCTGGGTTTTTCCAAAATGTTTTAGTTGTTTTGATCCGATTTTGCGGGTGTGCAATTTTACTTTTTTTGTTTTGAGTTAGTTGATTTGTATCCTATATGCTTACAACTATTGCGCATTTCGTTGCAACGAAATATGTTGATGTTTTGATGTGTGGTACCCTTATAAAGATTCGTGGGGTTTGGGCACGGGAACCTTGCATTGGCTTTATATATATATATATGTGTACAATTAAAACAGGGTCTATGAATTATTTCATGGAATCGTGTCATCTAGCACAAATGAGGCCGACCATATTTGGGATCGGAGAGCGAATGTGAACTCCACGTTTTCCTTAGTTACATAGAACGTGTCTCACCAGTGCTACATTCGGTTTTGAATTCAGTTTTCTTTCTCATTGACCGATGTTCAGATGTAACTCTTTCTAGATACAAAAATAGAGCCACAAATACACGAAACTGAACCCACAAACAGACAAGAAGAGGAACATCTAAATTTAATTGATGGGTTGTGTAAGTAGAGAAAATAAAAAGAGCAGATTCAGATTTAGTCAAACATGATGCTTTAACTATCGCAAATATTTTTGTTGAAAACATCCTGTTTGATTATCATTGGTGTCTGGTGTCTATCATTGGAAATCAAGTGACAGTAAGACTCATCAGTACTTCAGAACTCTCCTCAGTATATTTTTTTATTAATCTGTACAAATTTTAGATTTCTTAAAAATGATAAACTGTGCATTCATTGGAGATCAAGTAACAATAAGTCTATGTCAGTATTCTTTATTATTATAATTGTACTTATTGAGTTTTCTTACAAATAGTATCTATTGACTTTCATGGGAGAACAATTGACAGTAAGTCTCCTCAATACTCCCACACACTCCTCAGTATTCTTTATTATTATTTTGTAATCATTTGGTTTTCTTATAAATGGTATCTGGCAATTTCCTTGGAGATCAAGTGAAAGTAAGTTTCCTCAATACTCCACACTTTTTTCAGTATTCTCTTTATTATTATATTGTACTCGTTGAGATTAATTACAAAATTGTGTCTATTGGTTTAAACTGGAAGTCAGTAAGCCGCTTTAGTACCTCAAAACACTAACTGAAAATACTTCATTATTATTTTGTACTTTTTGAGCTTTATCACTTTCATTGTTGATCAAGTGAACAAATTTTCTCAAACACAAGTTACGTTTTAAATGGTATCTGATCACTTCCATTGTTGATCAAGTGACAGCAAGTCTCCTCAATACACCAGCACACTCCTCAGTATTCTCTTTTTATTGTTTTGTACCTATTTTAGTTTCCTTGTAAATGGCATCTGATCACTTCCATTGGTGATCAAGTGACAGTAAGTCTCCTCAATACACCAGCACTCTCCTCAGTATTCTTTATTATTATTTTGTACCCATTTTAGTTTTCTTGTAAATGGCATCTGAACACTTCCATTGGTGATCAAGTGACAGTAAGTCTCCTCAATACACCAGCACCCTCCTCAGTATTCTTTATTATTATTTTGTACCATTTTAGTTTTCTTGTAAATGGCATCTGAACACTTCCATTGCTGATCAAGTGACAGTAAGTCTCCTCAATACACCAGCACTCTCCTCAGTATTCTTTATTATTATTTGGTACCCATTTTAGTTTCCTTGTAAATGGCATCTGATCACTTCCATTGGTGATCAAGTGACAGTAAGTCTCCTCAATACACCAGCACTCTCCTCAGTATTCTTTATTATTATTTTGTACCCATTTTAGTTTCCTTGTAAATGGCATCTGATCACTTCCATTGGTGATCAAGTGACAGTAAGTCTCCTCAATACACCAGCACTCTCCTCAGTATTCTTTATTATTATTTTGTACCCATTTTAGTTTCCTTGTAAATGGCACCTGATCACTTCCATTGGTGATCAAGTGACAGCAAGTCTCCTCAATACACCAGCACTCTCCTCAGTATTCTTTATTATTATTTTGTACCCATTTTAGTTTTCTTGTAAATGGCATCTGATCACTTCCATTGGTTATCAAGTGACAGTAAGTCTCCTCAATACACCAGCACTCTCCTCAGTATTCCTTATTATTATTTGGTACCCATTTTAATTTCCTTGTAAATGGCATCTGATCACTTCCATTGGTGATCAAGTGACAGTAAGTCTCCTCAATACACCAGCACTCTCCTCAGTATTCTTTATTATTATTTTGTACCCATTTTAGTTTTCTTGTAAATGGCATCTGATCACTTCCATTGGTGATCAAGTGACAGTAAGTCTCCTCAATACACCAGCACTCTCCTCAGTATTCTTTATTATTATTTTGTACCCATTTTAGTTTCCTTGTAAATGGCATCTGATCACTTCCATTGGTGATCAAGTGACAGTAAGTCTCCACAATACACCAGCACTCTCCTCAGTATTCCTTATTATTATTTTGTACAAATTTTAGTTTTCTTGTAAATGGCATCTGAACACTTCCATTGGTGATCAAGTGACAGTAAGTCTCCTCAATACACCAGCACCCTCCTCAGTATTCTTTATTATTATTTTGTACCCATTTTAGTTTTCTTGTAAATGGCATCTGAACACTTCCATTGGTGATCAAGTGACAGTAAGTCTCCTCAATACACCAGCACCCTCCTCAGTATTCTTTATTATTATTTTGTACCCATTTTAGTTTTCTTGTAAATGGCATCTGAACACTTCCATTGGTGATCAAGTGACAGTAAGTCTCCTGATAACACCAGAACTCATCTCTGTATTCTTTATTATTATTTTGTACCCATTTTAGTTTTCTTGTAAATGGCATCTGATCACTTCCATTGGTGATCAAGTGACAGTAAGTCTCCTCAATACACCAGCACTCTCCTCAGTATTCTTTATTATTATTTGGTACCAATTTTAGTTTTCTTGTAAATGGCATCTGATCACTTCCATTGGTGATCAAGTGACAGTAAGTCTCCTCAATACACCAGCACTCTCCTCAGTATTTTTTATTATTATTTTGTACCCATTTTAGTTTTCTTGTAAATGGCATCTGAACACTTCCATTGCTGATCAAGTGACAGTAAGTCTCCTGATAACACCAGAACTTATCTGTGTATTCTTTATTATTATTTGGTACCCATTTTAGTTTTCTTGTAAATGGCATCTGAACACTTCCATTGCTGATCAAGTGACAGTAAGTCTCCTGATAACACCAGAACTCATCTGTGTATTCTTTATTATTATTTGGTACCCATTTTAGTTTTCTTGTAAATGTTAGCTGATCACTTCCATTGGTGATCAAGTGACAGTAAGTCTCTTCAATACACCAGCACTCTCCTCAGTATTCTTTATTATTATTTTATACACGTTGTGTTCTTACAAATAATCTGGTTGCTGTTTTGGGAGATTAAGTGACAATACGTCTCTTCCCTATTCCAACCCTCTTCTTTGGAATATGGCTATTTTCATATATGTTAACTTTGGATGAATTTGATTGTTTCTTCTTAGTTTTTTCAATGCAGGCATTTTGAGACTAAGAATGTCATTACCTAACAATTAAATGGTTGACTGAAAAGAGAATAGAATAGATACTTAAAAACAACAAATCTTACTACTAGAAGAGAAAGTCGAGGAAATCTAGGATCAGCCATATTCTATATCGCCCGGTTCACACTCCACCCATATTTATTGAACAGGTTAAGAGGCTCATCCATTGTTCCCTGTTTAGGATGTTGTTTCCGGCTTTCTCTTCTCCAATCTTCTCACTTTGTTTTTTTTTTCAATTGGAGTCGATAGATCTATTTATCGCCCGGTTCACACTCCACCCATGTCTATTGAACAGGTTAAGAGGCTCATCCCTTGTTCCCTGTTTAGGATGTGGTTTCCGGCTTTATTTTTTCCAATCTTTTCACTATTACGTAGCCCCCTGCACATCAGTGGCGTTACCGCCTTGCTCGGGGTGATACGATTAAAAAAAAAAAAGGTTCATGATACATAAAAGACGAATGGTGTAATTGTAATTCGTATTGTAGTTTATACATTCATTGAAACATACATTTATATTATTATTATTATTATTATTATTATTATTATTATTATTATTTCCTTGGATTTCTTTTGTAAACACATTTCTTCCGGGTCCCAACCAGAGATCTAAGGTCACGAATGGCTTCTTTTTCGACTTATCAGTTTCGTAAAAAAAAAAAAAATATCTACAATCTTCAAGAATTCAAATGTGAAGTCTACAGTCATCTGCTATCTCACTAACTTGCATCCTGTCTCTCTCATGCTCCTTTCTTCATCCACTCCACTCTCATCAGTATTCTCATTGTTCTCTTACCATCTTCCTGACACCCTCTGTAACCTGTCACTCTTTCTCATAACTTACCTCTTATGAACCCCCCTGCTCAAGAGTAACAGTAAAATGCCTTGCTTGGGGCGACACGATTATAAAAATAAATAAAAAACCTTAAGTTCACACACATTTTACATAGATAAATCTCTTCGTAATATGTGGGCTGTACATGTGAGTAGAATTTTTTATATTCTTTAAAACATGTGCTATCAGTAATTCCTTCAATAAGTCTATCGGAAAGTTTTGTAATTATACCCACATTTGTAAGATTTACACATCACGATCCATATATTTTGATAGCATTTTGAAGATCTTCAAAGATACACTGTAACCTGCATGGACTGCCATGTCAATAAGGAAGCAGATTCTGTTCTCGTGGCCTTTGATCACGATATGTGGGCGATTAGCTTTGATTGTTCTGTCTGTATGCATTGTAGAGACCCATAGAAATGTTACAAGTCATATCATAACAGTTTCTTGCAGTTTCTTCTCCATAAAAGACACCTTATCGTAAGCAGGGACTGCCATGACAATAAGGAAGCAGATTCTGTTCTCGTGGCCTTTGATCACGATATGTGGGCGATTAGCTTTGATTGTTCTGTCTGTATGCATTGTAGAGACCCATAGAAATGTTACAAGTCATATCATAACAGTTTCTTGCAGTTTCTTCTCCATAAAAGACACCTTATCGTAAGCAGGGACTGCCATGACAATAAGAAAGCAGATTCTGTTCTCGTGGCCTTTGATCACGATATGTGGGCGATTAGCTTTGATTGTTCTGTCTGTATGCATTGTAGAGACCCATAGAAATGTTACAAGTCATATCATAACAGTTTCTTGCAGTTTCTTCTCCATAAAAGACACCTTATCGTAAGCAGGGACTGCCATGACAATAAGAAAGCAGATTCTGTTCTCGTGGCCTTTGATCACGATATGTGGGCGATTAGCTTTGATTGTTCTGTCTGTATGCATTGTAGAGACCCATAGAAATGTTACAAGTCATATCATAACAGTTTCTTGCAGTTTCTTCTCCATAAAAGACACCTTATCGTAAGCAGGGACTGCCATGACAATAAGAAAGCACATTCTGTTCTCGTGGCCTTTGATCACGATATGTGGGCGATTAGCTTTGATTGTTCTGTCTGTATGCATTGTAGAGACCCATAGAAATGTTACAAGTCATATCATAACAGTTTCTTGCAGTTCTCCATAAAAGACACCTTATCGTAAGCAGGGACTGCCATGACAATAAGGAAGCAGATTCTGTTCTCGTGGCCTTTGATCACGATATGTGGGCGATTAGCTTTGATTGTTCTGTCTGTATGCATTGTAGAGACCCATAGAAATGTTACAAGTCATATCATAACAGTTTCTTGCAGTTTCTTCTCCATAAAAGACACCTTATCGTAAGCAGGGACTGCCATGACAATAAGGAAGCAGATTCTGTTCTCGTGGCCTTTGATCACGATATGTGGGCGATTAGCTTTGATTGTTCTGTCTGTATGCATTGTAGAGACCCATAGAAATGTTACAAGTCATATCTAACAGTTTCTTGCAGTTTCTTCTCCATAAAAGACACCTTATCGTAAGCAGGGACTGCCATGACAATAAGGAAGCAGATTCTGTTCTCGTGGCCTTTGATCACGATATGTGGGCGATTAGCTTTGATTGTTCTGTCTGTATGCATTGTAGAGACCCATAGAAATGTTACAAGTCATATCATAACAGTTTCTTGCAGTTTCTTCTCCATAAAAGACACCTTATCGTAAGCAGGGACTGCCATGACAATAAGAAAGCAGATTCTGTTCTCGTGGCCTTTGATCACAATATGTGGGCGATTAGCTTTGATTGTTCTGTCTGTATGCATTGTAGAGACCCATAGAAATGTTACAAGTCATATCATAACAGTTTCTTGCAGTTTCTTCTCCATAAAAGACACCTTATCGTAAGCAGGGACTGCCATGACAATAAGAAAGCACATTCTGTTCTCGTGGCCTTTGATCACGATATGTGGGCGATTAGCTTTGATTGTTCTGTCTGTATGCATTGTAGAGACCCATAGAAATGTTACAAGTCATATCATAACAGTTTCTTGTAGTTTCTTCTCCATAAAAGACACCTTATCGTAAGCAGGGACTGCCATGACAATAAGAAAGCAGATTCTGTTCTCGTGGCCTTTGATCACGATATGTGGGCGATTAGCTTTGATTGTTCTGTCTGTATGCATTGTAGAGACCCATAGAAATGTTACAAGTCATATCATAACAGTTTCTTGCAGTTCCCTTTCCATAACAGACACTTTATCGTAAGCAGGGACTGCCATGAAAATAAGAAAGTACATTCTGTTCTTTGATCACAACGTCTGGGCGATTAGCTTTGACAGTTTTGCCAGTATGCATTTTGAAGTGTCATACAATTGTTACAGGTCTCTGTAACCATGTTTAGATGATGTTCATACCAGTTTCCTTTTTGTAAAAGTTTTCAAGTGCAGATATTGGTCCAAGAGTTTTATATTCAGTGTGTACTAACATCGTTAAATCTGATAAAAGATGGTCAAATGTTTCTGAATATTCTTAATAGAATATACAACTGGGGGTCAACACAATTTTTCAGGGTGTTTGCATAGTGATTTTGAGTTAGCAATATTGGTTGTGTGCAGCAAGAATAAAACATTCGGTTTCAGCTTCTAATCTTGTATTATGTACCATATCTGATGGGTACGGAGTTTATCTACATCGGGAAGAGTATTGATCGTGAAGAGGCTTATGTTGCCATCCTTACTGCATTTAATACATCATCATCATCATCATCATCATCATTATATTTCTGCTATGGTCACACTACCTACCAAGTCTGCAGAAAGACCTAAGGCAGATAGTGGTGTGTTGTTATGGTTACATTTCTTGATTTGTTTTTCTAAATCCCTTTAATTTGTGAAAGTTCTTTTTGCGTGGACTGTACTGGTAATAATAATAATATTAATTAGAAGATGTCACCATTCTATGGGATCTACACAGACATGAAAAATGAAGCAAATAGGCCGGACATTATTGTTAAAAATTAGAAAGAGAAAACGTGTCGATTAATTGATATGGCTTGTCCAGCGGATTGTAACATAGCAACCAAGGAATTTGAAAAACTGTCAAAACATAAAGACCTGGAAATTGAAATAGAAAAAATGTGGAAATTGAAAACAAGAATCGTGCCAGTGATAGTAGGTGCACTTGGAATGATAAAAAATGGAACAAAACAACACATTGAAAGAATCCCTGGAAACCCAAGCTTAAGAGATATACAAAAAAGTGTCTTATTAAGTACAGCCCACACACTAAGGTGAACTTTGTCTATGTAATGCTAAGGATGATGGGGAAGATAGAAAAAAACATGAAATGGGGCCATAACAACACGCCACGACCTGCCTTAGGTCTTCCCGTAGACTTGGTTGGTAGTGCGACCCTAGCAGAAATCGAAATATGATGAAAAATGATATAATAATAATAATATCATTTTCATTATATTTTGATTTCTCCTATGGTCGCACAACCTACCAATTCAGAGGAAAGATATACGGCAGGTAATGGTGTGTTCTGGCTACATTTCATGATTTTTTTTTTTGTTTTGTTTTTACCTCACACAACGTCACTAGCAATACATGGACAAAGTTCTTCTTAGTATCTGGGCTGTATCTGTCAAAACAAATTTCTGTAGAACTCTTCAGCTGGGATTTCCATTTCTTTTAATGTGTTGCTTTTTTCCTTTTTTTATAACTCCAAGCATGCCTATTATCATTGGTGCTATTCTTGTTTTCAATTTCCATGTTTTTTTGTATTTCAATTTCTAGGTCTTTTTCACTTACGCACAAATACCCTTTGGAAAAGTATTAATCCGCTTCTTCCCTCCAGTTATTGGTTAAATAATAGAACAGATTGTATTTTATAGCCTTGGTTGGCAACCAATCTACAGCAGAAAACAATGGCAACCTACTTCGAGATAATCTTCTGCCCAGTGAGTCATGTCTTTTTCAAGACATGATCGCCCAAAGCGTGTATCCCGTATGGCAATTAACTGAGTGACTGAATATAATAGTTAGAATCATGATTAAGGCTTCTACTGGGCATAACATGGGGGATCGGTTTTCTATTGTTATGAAGTAATAAACTGATCCCCTACTAATTTCTGCTTAATAATATAATACATCTCTTCCCCCTTAAGTTATGAGTCAAATAAGAGAATAGATTGGGTTCTATAGCTTTGGCTGGCAACCAGTCTACCGCAGAAAGTAATGGCAACCTACTGCGGGTTAATCTTTTGCCCAGTCAGTCATGTCTCTTTCGAGACATGATCGCCCAAAGGGTATCATGTATGGCACTTAACTGACTGGTACTTTGCTTCTCAACATAGATTCTCAGTTGTAAAAATAAAAAATAAGTTCATTCAGTTTAGCCGAACACAAAGTTGTTCAGTGTATATCTTGGATTTTCGTTGTTCCCTGAAAAGAGAGATGTATGATCTGATTTTATTTAACCATTTTAGAACTTCTTCATCTTCTGATTTTGTGAAAGTATTTAAAAACTTCTTCCTCTGTTTCTTCTTGTTCCTCTTCTTCATTTTTTTATTTTTCTTCTTCTTCTTCTTCTTTTGAGAAACTATTTATAAACTTCGGTATATATTTCATGTAGTATAAAATTTCAACGACCTGGCGACGATGATAGACTTCATCTACAAATCCTTCCTTAAATTAAGGTGAGGATTGTGTCAGCAATTTTTAAACGTTTACTATGATCATAGCAATGGTCGTTTTCATGATAATGAAAGCAGAACAACATCAAAATAAAACATTCTAAAAAAAAAAATACCCCCCGCCCCTAAAAATAGCAATTAAAAAACATAATACAATTTTTCTCACTGAACGACACTATTTCTCTTTTTTTCTACTTTTTCTCTCTTGTCAATGATGGAATGAAAAGCTTTTAATTTCCAAGGACGGATGATCAGAATATGTTTTGTGTTTTTCTTAGCGACAAAAACAGGAGAAAGTGAGTATTTATGCCGAAGAGACAAGTCTGAAGAAAGGATTATTTGCAGATGCTTCTCTGATATTCATCGGTAAATTATTTAAACAACGTAACTATGGAAAATGATGGGCGTTGTGGTGCAGTGGATATCGGCTTGGAAAGGGAAATTGGCAGAGCCGTGTTCAAATTCCAGTGGAATTCATTGCATTCACTTGCGCTCAAATACCCTTGGGAAAGGTATTAATCCGTCTCTTCCTTCCAGTTATGGGTTAAATAGCAGGACAGATTGGGTTTTATAGCCTTGGTCGGCAACTAGTCTCCTGCAGAACGCAATGGCAACCTACTGCGGAATAATCTTCTGCCCAGTCAGTCATGACTCTTTCGAGACATGATCGCCCAAGCGTGTTTCGCATATGGCACTTAACTGACTGAACTAGGGAAAAGGATTTCTTTCTTTTCTTTTTTTCTCATTCTTTCTTCCCATTTCATTTTCTTTATCTTTATGCCTATCTTTCTTTCTCTCTTTTCATTCTGTTTTCCTTCCTTCCTTCATTCCTTCCTTCTCATCTTTATTTCTTTCTTTTAAATATACTTTTCTTTCTTCTCTTCTCTTTATCTTAGGTATATATCTCTTTCTTTTGTTTTCTCTTGAATATAACGCCACGACTTCTTTTTATCTTTCTTTGTTTCTTTGTTTATTTCCTCCTTTCTTTCTTCTTAATATTCTTTTTTTTTTCTTATTTATTAATTTATAAGGATTTAATCGGAAAGAGAAGATTAAAAAGTTATCTGATTCCATTATTGACCTCAACAGTGACAGGTTAGGGTGTATCAGCGGAGAGAATGAAAATAGCAAAGAATTTCTTTAAGTATAAAAGAGATATGAAATTGATAATCGGCAAGGAACGCATTGGAAAAACATGCATGTGCATTTAGATAGATAGATAGATAGATAGATAGATAGATAGATAGATAGATATGAACAAACTGAGATAGATAGATAGATAGATAGATAGATAGATAGATAGATAGATAGATAGATAGATAGATATGAACAAACAGAGATAGATAGATAGATAGATAGATAGATAGATAGATAGATAGATAGATAGGTAGATAGATAGATAATGAACAGACCTAGATAGATAGATAGATAGATAGATAGATAGATAGATAGATATGAACAAACTGAGATAGATAGATAGATAGATAGATAGATAGATAGATAGATAGATAGATTAGGAAGAGACTGAGATAGATAGATAGATAGATAGATAGATAGATAGATAGATTTGAACAGGCTGAGATAGATAGATAGATAGATAGATAGATAGATAGATAGATAGATAGATAGATAGATTTGAACAGACTGAATTAGATAGATAGATAGATAGATAGATAGATAGATAGATAGATAGATAGATAGATAGATAGATTTGAACAGGCTGAGATAGATAGATAGATAGATAGATAGATAGATAGATAGATAGATAGATAGATAGATTTGAACAGGCTGAGATAGATAGATAGATAGATAGATAGATAGATAGATAGATAGATAGATAGATAGATTTGAACAGGCTGAGATAGATAGATAGATAAATAGATAGATAGATAGATAGATAGATAGATAGATAGATAGATAGATAGATAGATAGATAGATAGATTTGAACAGGCTGAGATAGATAGATAGATAGATAGATAGATAGATAGATAGATAGATAGATAGATTTGAACAGGCTGAGATAGATAGATAGATAGATAGATAGATAGATAGATAGATAGATAGATAGACAGGCTGAGATAGATAGATAGATAGATAGATAGATAGATAGATAGATAGATAGATAGATAGATAGATAGATAGATTTAGACAGGCTGAGATAGATAGATAGATAGATAGATAGATAGATAGATAGATAGATAGATAGATAGATAGATTTAGACAGGCTGAGATAGATAGATAGATAGATAGATAGATAGATAGATAGATAGATAGATAGATAGATAGATTTGAACAGGCTGAGATAGATAGATAGATAGATAGATAGATAGATAGATAGATAGATAGATAGATAGATAGATTTGAGCTAGCTAGATAGATAGATAGATAGATAGATAGATAGATAGATAGATAGATAGATAGATAGATTTGAACAGGCTGAGATAGATAGATAGATAGATAGATAGATAGATAGATAGATAGATAGATAGATAGATAGATAGATAGATAGATAGATTTGAACAGGCTGAGATAGATAGATAGATAGATAGATAGATAGATAGATAGATAGATAGATAGATAGATAGATAGATAGACAGGCTGAGATAGATAGATAGATAGATAGATAGATAGATAGATAGATAGATAGATAGATAGATAGATAGATAGATAGATAGATAGGAAAGAACTCAAAGAATATTCGTATTCTCTTTTTTGCCGTATTGTATAAGTCAAGAATGTGTCAACATCTTAAATATATATATTATTTGTACATTCATTTATCATTTATCAAAAGATCTGTTTTCCTGTTTTCTGTTTTAACTCTCAAAAAGAAACATTGCTCTCGAAATTAGAATGACAGAATGCGTTGATCTATTTGTCTTTGACAACAAAGTTTACATTTTAGTCCATTGCTGAAGTAGGCAACCAAATTAAATCAAGCATTGTCTTTCTTTCTTTCTCCGACATCTTTTAATAGAAATAACATAACATTTCACTATAAACTAATATTTAATCCGGCAGTTAAGTGCCATACATGATACACGCTTAGGCGTTCATGCCTCAAAAGAGACATGACTGACTAGGCAGAAGATTATCCCGCAGTAGGTTGCCATTACATTCTGCGGTAGACTGGTTGCCAGCCAAGTCTATAGAACTCAATCTGTCCTGTTATTTAACCCATAACTGGAGAGATAAAAGAGTCACTATTGAATATCATTCAGTTAAGTGCCATACGTGATACACGCTTGGGCGATCATGTCTCGAAAGAGACATGACTGACTGGGCAGAAGATTATCCCGCAGTAGGTTGCCATTGCTTTCTGCGGTAGACTGGTTGCCGACCAAGGCTATAGAACCCAATCTGTCCTGTAAGGGATGCGACGGATTAATATTTTTGTCAATGGTATTTGTGCGTGAGCGAATGCAAAGAATTCAACCGGTTTATGTGTCCTTAAAAAGCTAAATAAAAAAAGTGTGAACGCACAGAGAAAAGTGCTGAAAACTAAATATTATCAAAATCAAAGACTGATCAGCTTCATTAATTATTGAAGCTTCTAAAAGTGGTGGGGCCAACGAGGGGCCAGCCAAAATTCGGTGTGTGTCCTTTCTGCCTCCTCCTCCATAGATCATTATCTAAGTCGACCTCTTTCTCTTTCTCTCTCTCTATATATTTTTATATATAAATATAAGTGTGTGTGTGTGTGTGTGTGTGTGTGTGTGTGTGTGTGTGTGTGTGTGTGTGTGTGTGCATTTCTTACTTCTTGTTACTCCCAGCAAACAATGAATCCAGACCCTCCCAGTCACCGGTTGCACTAGTGAAAGCAAACATCTGCTTCCTGTTATCATTTTCCAAGTGACTCCCACCATTCCGTAATTTCCCACGTAAAAAGAAAACAAAACCTGGGTAAATCTCTTTTATCCGTTACACTAGGTTTTCTTGACCGGTTAAGAAAAGAAAGAAAGAAAGAAAGAAAGAGAAATGAAATAAAGAAAAAAAAGAAAAAGAAAAGAAACAAGAATAAAAAGAATTCTATATTGTGACTTAAAGGAAGGCGAAATTTGCAAGGTGCGATATTGTTTTTTTTAAATGGTCGTTTCATTCATTAGATCTGAACTAATTATATTGCTACAACCGTCCTCGAGTACTTTTTGACAGTTGCGTGATGACCCGGTTTGATTACGTGGGTGCGGACTATTGTCCCTGTAAAGTTGTGATATCAATTTGTGATGAGAATAACGAGCTGAATCAATTTTATCATTTTTACTTAATTTTTTTTTCAAATCCACTAGTTGTTGTTGTTGTTCTTAGAGCTTTCCTTTTGTTTATCTTCATTTTTCTTCTTCTTCTCCTTCTTTTTAAAATGCTCCTTCTTTTTAATATCCTCCTTCTTTTTAAAATATTCCTTTTTACATACTCCTTTTTTTTAATACTCTTTTTTAAAATACTCCTTCTTTTTAAAATGCTCCTGCTTTTTAAAATACTCCTTTTAAAATGCTCCTTCTTTTTAAAATACTCCTTTTTTTTAAAATACTCCTTTTTTAAAAAATGCTTCTTCTTTTTAAAATGCTCCTTCTTTTTAGAATACTCCTTCTTTTTAAAATACTCCTTCATTTTAAAATGCTCCTTCTGTTTCTTCTCTAATTTTTCTTCTTTTGTTTTTTTATTTATTGTTAAATTCTGATTTTTGTTTTCATTCTTCTTTACAAGAAAAAATGATTCGCCACTCTTTCATTCCTGTGATTGTTTTTTAGTTTTTATATTATTCTTCAATATTTGCTTTCTTTCTTTGCTGATGTCGTAATATTGATACTTAAAGTTCATACGCCACCTATTTATCGTACCAGTCCTATGCAATACCGTTTTGTAACACCCACGACAAAATATACAATAGAATAAAAAAATAATAAAACATAGACTAAAATTTAAGAAAATTACTAGAAAGAAAACAAATATTTTTATTTTATATGATATATCTTTCCAGAGTATAGCTCTCCACATCATCCTCACTTTTTTATTCAAAATAACTCTTGCTATTTTACCACTAAATTTTGTATGTGTGACCTTGTTCTGTCATTCATTTACACACCATATGATTAAGTATATTACTAGCTGTTTTCTCTTGTTTTCCTTGCCTTCAATATCTCCTAAAAGAGTGTTAAATTCTCCAACCCACTTTCCTTGTTATTTTCCATACATTCTAACCGTATCTTTCTGAAAATATAAGAATGTTCATTCTATATCCATTAAAACATGTATTTTGTCTATTATATTCACATATTTCGTTGCTGAAATCATGCAACAATGTTTTGTCGATTCATTATGTTTGGGGAAATTGTACAAGATTCAGTGCTATATTGAAAATTATATATTACATATCTTATATTACATATCTGTATGAAAACTTTCTTTGTTTCTAATGATCTTTCCAATCTTTATACTTTACCAATATCTTTCGCTGTGTAGCATACTGTCGGAAATTTACAGATGTAACGGGTCTCCTGATTGGCTGATTTAACCCGAACCTCGTTTTGAACTTTAGGCGGGCTTTACCAGAGGTTTTATGTTTTTTTTCTGATGGTTTTGTTCTCTCCTTCTTTCAGCTAGCACGAACAGTATCGGACGTATTTGTGCCGCTCCGGATTTTTGTTGCAGCGGGGCCTAAATTGGCGCCCACTTGTCTCGCTATATCGAGACCATCTTACCAATTCTTTGTAATCTTTTAGGCTAATGCCACAACTTTGTAACAGAGAAAATCTCTTGTTACCCTTCTTACCTTAAAAAGGATACCCTATGGGCAAAGCCTTGCCTTCCTAGAGAAAAATTCTCTAAGCACTATCATCTTATACCAAGATAAGAAACTGTGAAAGAAGCTGACCCAGAAGAAAGTTCCTGTTCGTCGCGGATCGCAGTTCCTTGTGTCTTTTTCATCCCACTCCTAGACGGAGGATACTATACCAAGCTAAGCAGAGAAAAGAGACTATACCAAGCTACACAGTAGCAGCAAAATTCAGCATATTTTTGCAAGACAAATAAATTGTTTTTTTTATACCAGGTATGTCTTGTTATGTTTGATAATTTCCTTTCACTGCTTAAGCGCTAAGCTATGTGAATATATTTCTCACAATACTTCTTTATATATTACTATATTCCCCAGATAATGAAATGCCTGCATCTGCTTGATTTTGATGACCCCAATATGTACACTGAGCTTGAACTGTCTTGTGCTTTCAACCATGCATTCAGACCATTTCTTCTTTCTTCTTTAAAAAAATAAATACAATGAATAATAGAAAACAATGCCTAACAAAAATAAAACCAGAATAGGATGGACTGTTTAGGAATTCATAAAAAAATCCCTTGATGTTTAAACTTATTTTCAATAGCAATATTAATTTTCTAGGTGTACATCTAGATCTAACAGTAACTTGGGAACCTGTTTCTACTGAAAAACGCTGAAGATACCCTGGATTTATGCCTAACATCAGGAAGAGGCAGTTGAAATTACTGGGACACTGAATGAGGAAGGAAGGCTTATAAAATCTGATATTCACAGGGCGGTAGAGAGAAAAGAAAGAGGCGAAAGCAGCGTGTGACATTCTAGATAAGATTGAGAACATGGATAGTAGAACAGGGTTTAGGAAAAATAACAGAGAGACAAAAATTATTAAGAGTGACAAGAGACAGGAAGATATGGGGAGACGCAAGACTTTCTACGTCCTGAAGGAACACGGCATATAATAATTTATGCAATTTTGGTGACTATAAGTGAGAACGGGGTTTTGAAGAGAAGGGAAACAAAAAAAAATGGGAACTGATACTTAGAATCAGGAAAAGACAGTTGAAATTTCTAGGTCACACAATGAAGATGGAAAACTTGGCAAATCTGATACTCGCAGGACAGTTTGAGATAAAAAGAAAGCAAGCGCGTAACATACTTGATAGATTTGAGCAAATGGATTTGTAAAAAAGGGTTTGGCAGAAATAACAGAAAGACAAAACGATAAATTTTTGTTTTGTTCCCCGAAGGCCTTTACCGCTTCAAATCTTTTGAAAACATCCTTATTTCCGTGCAAAAGTCAATGCTGAATTCAAATCGATTATTGTTTATTGACGAAACTTACCTTTTTTCAAGTTTACAACCAGAAAAATATCGAACTTCTTTTCGCTGTTTATCTCACCTCGTAACCACGCCCCAAAAAATGTTATTCACTGCAGAATGACTTCACGCGTAGTTTGCCGATTTTTCGACCAATTTACTTCCGTTTTGCTATTACTACGCGGAAATTGTGTTCCGAAACCAAACAAATTGCGAAGTATTTGCTCAAAGGAATTAAACAGGCCGAAATAAGTATCCTACGCATCAAGTCATTCAGCGGTGAATCAGATATGAGAACGGTGGTAAGGGGTGAGATATAGTCCCATTTTTTTTCTGTAACAGGAAAAAAGTTAGGTTTCTTAAATAAACAATTATCGATTTGAGTTCAGCATATACATTTGCACGTAATTAAGGAAGTTTAGGAAAGATTTGACGGGGTAAAGGCCTTTGGGGAACAAAACAAAAATTTACCGACAAAACTTATGTGTTTCAAGAAATAGGAAGATGTGAAGGGTCATGACGCTAACGGCTTGAAGGAACACAGCACATAAAAAATCATGCATTTCTTTGGTTACCGTGAACAACAACGAAGGTTTGAAACGAAAGGAAGCAAAAAGGAAACTTATACTTAACATTGCATTGTGGTTGCTTGGAAGATCATGTCTCGAAAGAGACATAACTGACTGGGTAGAAGATTATCCTGCAGTACGTTGCCATTGATATCTGCGGTAGACTAGTTGACTACCAAGGCTATAGAACCCAATCTGTCCTGTTATTTGTCTCATAGCTAGAGGGGGAAGAGATGCCTTATATTATTAACTAATTATTAACTAGAAATTATTGGGGGATCATTTTATTACGTCATAACAATAGAAAACTTTATGACCAGTAGGAGACTGAATCATGATTCCAACTATTATATTCAGTCAGTTAAGTGTCATACGTGATACACTCTTTGGGTGATCATGTCTCGAAAGAGGCATGACTGACTGAGCAGAAGATTATTCCGCAGTAGGTTGTCATTGCGTTCTGCGCTAGACAAGTTGCCAACCAAGGCTATAGAACCCAATCTGTTTTATTATTTAACCCATAACTGGAGGTAAGAAGCGGATTAATACCTTTTCCAAAGGGTATTTCTGCGTAAGTGAATGCGTGAAATTCAGCAGGAATTCGAACTCGGTTCCCCGATTTGTCGTTCCGAGTCGGTCAGACAGTGGCCGTCCTTAAAATCTGCGTAGATAGTGCTGTTCTGACCCTGCCTCTCAAACTACCTAAAATTAGATCGATCTCTTTATGGAATTTATCTTTCTTTATTTTGTTTTGTATAACTCGGGATGGAAAAATATACATTAGAAGGATGTTACAATTATTGAGTCTCAGAAAGAAAGTTTTTTTTTCTGTCCGCAACATGGCATTAGTAACGTTTAGCTTTACGTAAATTTATTATTTAAAAAAATCTTCGTTTTCCATCGTTATGTGACAGATCACATAACAGTGTGTATATTTCTAAAGAGTTTTTAGTGTATTTGTCTGTATTTCTGAGATGAGGTAGTATTTATAGTATTTACATTATTTGGACTATTGTCCTCATCTTTGTTGCCATTTGTACGTCGTTTAATAATAGATCATTCTATTTGTCTATATTTCTGAGATGAGGTAGTATTTACAGTATTTACATTATTCGGACTATTGTCCTCATCTTTGTTGCCATTTGTACGACGTTTAATAATAGATCATTCAATTTGTCTATATTTCTGAGATGAGGTAGTATTTATAGTATTTACATTATTCGGACTATTGTCCCCAACTTTGTTGCCATTTGTACGATGTTTAATAATAGATCATTCTATTTGTCTATATTTCTGATATGAGGTAGTATTTATAGTATTTACATTATTTGGACTATTGTTCCCATCTTTGTTGCCATTTGTACGACGTTTAATAATAGATCATTCCATTTGTCTATATTTCTGATATGAGGTAGTATTTATAGTATTTACATTATTTGGACTATTGTCCTCATCTTTGTTGCCATTTGTACGACGTTTAACAATAGATCATTCTATTTGTCTATATTTCTGAGATGAGGTAGTATTTACAGTATTTACATTATTCGGACTATTGTCCTCATCTTTGTTGCCATTTGTACGACGTTTAATAATAGATCATTCAATTTGTCTATATTTCTGAGATGAGGTAATATTTATAGTATTTACATTATTCGGACTATTGTCCTCATCTTTGTTGCCATTTGTACAACGTTTAATAATAGATCGTTCTATGTGTCTGTATTTCTGAGACGAGATAGTATTTACAGTATTTACATTATTCGGACTATTGTCCCCATCTTTGTTGTCATTTGTACGACGTTTAATAATAGATCATTCTATTTGTCTATATTTCTGAGATGAGGGTGTGTTTATAGTATTTACATTATTTGGACTATTGTCCCCATCTTTGTTGCCATTTGTACGACGTTTAATAATAGATCATTCTATTTGTCTATATTTCTGAGATGAGGTAGTATTTATAGTATTTACATTATTTGGACTATTGTCCTCATCTTTGTTGCCATTTGTACGACGTTTAATAATAGATCATTCTATTTGTCTATATTTCTGAGATGAGGTAGTATTTACAGTATTTACATTATTCGGACTATTGTCCTCATCTTTGTTGCCATTTGTACGACGTTTAATAATAGATCATTCTATTTGTCTATATTTCTGAGATGAGGTAGTATTTATAGTATTTCCATTATCTGGACTATTGTTCCCATCTTTGTTGCCATTTGTACGATGTTTAATAATAGATCATTCTATTTGTCTATATTTCTGAGATGAGGTAGTATTTATAGTATTTACATTATTCGGACTATTGTCCTCATGTTTGTTGCCATTTGTACGACGTTTAATAATAGATCATTCTATTTGTCTATATTTCTGAGATGAGGTAGTATTTATAGTCTTTACATTATTTGGACTATTGTTCCCATCTTTGTTGCCATTTGTACGATGTTTAATAATAGATCATTCTATTTGTCTATATTTCTGAGATGAGGTAGTATTTATAGTATTTACATTATTTGGACTATTGTCCTCATCTTTGTTGCCATTTGTACGTCGTTTAATAATAGATCATTCTATTTGTCTATATTTCTGAGATGAGGTAGTATTTACAGTATTTACATTATTCGGACTATTGTCCTCATTTTTGTTGCCATTTGTACGACGTTTAATAATAGATCATTCAATTTGTCTATATTTCTGAGATGAGGTAGTATTTATAGTATTTACATTATTCGGACTATTGTCCCCAACTTTGTTGCCATTTGTACGATGTTTAATAATAGATCATTCTATTTGTCTATATTTCTGATATGAGTTAGTATTTATAGTATTTACATTATTTGGACTATTGTTCCCATCTTTGTTGCCATTTGTACGACGTTTAATAATAGATCATTCTATTTGTCTATATTTCTGATATGAGGTAGTATTTATAGTATTTACATTATTTGGACTATTGTCCTCATCTTTGTTGCCATTTGTACGACGTTTAATAATAGATCATTCTATTTGTCTATATTTCTGAGATGAGGTAGTATTTACAGTATTTACATTATTCGGACTATTGTCCTCATCTTTGTTGCCATTTGTAC
Source organism: Ascarosepion bandense (assembly GCA_037127315.1). Lineage (NCBI taxonomy): Eukaryota > Metazoa > Mollusca > Cephalopoda > Sepiida > Sepiidae > Ascarosepion > Ascarosepion bandense. Next base: position 297,007 of record JBBBDQ010002097.1, read on the forward strand.
GACGTTTAATAATAGATCATTCAATTTGTCTATATTTCTGAGATGAGGTAGTATTTATAGTATTTACATTATTCGGACTATTGTCCCCAACTTTGTTGCCATTTGTACGATGTTTAATAATAGATCATTCTATTTGTCTATATTTCTGATATGAGGTAGTATTTATAGTATTTACATTATTTGGACTATTGTCCTCATCTTTGTTGCCATTTGTACGACGTTTAATAATAGATCATTCTATTTGTCTATATTTCTGAGATGAGGTAGTATTTACAGTATTTACATTATTCGGACTATTGTCCTCATCTTTGTTGCCATTTGTACGACGTTTAATAATAGATCATTCTATTTGTCTATATTTCTGAGATGAGGTAGTATTTACAGTATTTACATTATTCGGACTATTGTCCTCATCTTTGTTGCCATTTGTACGACGTTTAATAATAGATCATTCAATTTGTCTATATTTCTGAGATGAGGTAGTATTTATAGTATTTACATTATTCGGACTATTGTCCCCAACTTTGTTGCCATTTGTACGATGTTTAATAATAGATCATTCTATTTGTCTATATTTCTGATATGAGGTAGTATTTATAGTATTTACATTATTTGGACTATTGTTCCCATCTTTGTTGCCATTTGTACGACGTTTAATAATAGATCATTCTATTTGTCTATATTTCTGAGATGAGGTAATATTTATAGTATTTACATTATTCGGACTATTGTCCTCATCTTTGTTGCCATTTGTTCAACGTTTAATAACAGATCGTTCTATGTGTCTGTATTTCTGAGACGAGATAGTATTTACAGTATTTACATTATTCGGACTATTGTCCCCATCTTTGTTGTCATTTGTACGACGTTTAATAATAGATCATTCTATTTGTCTATATTTCTGAGATGAGGGTGTGTTTATAGTATTTACATTATTTGGACTATTGTCCCCATCTTTGTTGCCATTTGTACGACGTTTAATAAGAGATCATTGTATTTGTCTATATTTCTGAGATGAGGTAGTATTTATAGTATTTACATTATTCGGACTATTGTCCTCATCTTTGTTGCCATTTGTACGACGTTTAATAATAGATCATTCTATTTGTCTATATTTCTGAGATGAGGTAGTATTTACAGTATTTACATTATTCGGACTATTGTCCTCATCTTTGTTGCCATTTGTACGACGTTTAATAATAGATCATTCTATTTGTCTATATTTCTGAGATGAGGTAGTATTTATAGTATTTCCATTATCTGGACTATTGTTCCCATCTTTGTTGCCATTTGTACGATGTTTAATAATAGATCATTCTATTTGTCTATATTTCTGAGATGAGGTAGTATTTATAGTATTTACATTATTCGGACTATTGTCCTCATCTTTGTTGCCATTTGTACGACGTTTAATAATAGATCATTCTATGTGTCTGTATTTCTCAGATGAGGTAGTATTTATAGTATTTGCATTATTTGGACTATTGTCCCCATCTTTGTTGCCATTTGTACGATGTTTAATAATAGATCATTCTATTTGTCTATATTTCTGAAATGAGGTAGTATTTATAGTATTTACATTATTCGGACTATTGTCCTCATTTTTTTGCCATTCGTACGACCTTCAATAATAGCTCATTGTATTTGTTTATATTTCTGAGATGAAGCAGTATTTACACTATTTACATTATTCGGACTAATGTCCTCATCTTTCTTACCATTTGTACGCCGTTTTGGCCGTTGTACACTCCGGCCTTCTTCAGGTGCTAGGGATTTCGAACCGAACCCTTTATTACAATCACTGGGATATATCATCCTCATTCCTTGCTTAAAGCCACGACTGGAAGTCATGAGTTATCTGTAACTCTGCAAGATGCTTGTTCTCCACAGCTGTAGCCTGGTATTGAACTTCTAACTCTTCGGGTCAAGTTACAGAAAATATCCAATGTCTATATCCACTGGTCTAGTTTTTAGTGTATTTTGTTTATTAATTTTGACATTGAAAATTGACAAGAATAAACAAAGATTCTTTTCAAAAGGAAATATAGCAAAAAATGTAGCTAAAATACTAAAGTTTATTAAGAAGGAAATGTTGATCAAATATTTCAAAATGAGTGTACGAATGTTTGCGTTTGGCATTTTTTGTTGATTCGTGTTTAGGATTGGGTAAACCACTTTAAGCTAACTGCAATGAAAGCATGTCATTACTTTTCATTTGAGCCAAATTGTGACGGGGGTGGGTAACAAAATATAGATAATTTACAACAAGGTATAAGGCAAGATAGCGTGGAATAATGTAAATGAAACGTCACTAAACGTATGAAATAACGGTATTTATTTAAGGTGTTTTATATATATATATATATATATATATATATATATATATATATATATATATATATATATTATTGTCATCCGCAGACAGATCTGTTTCGCTGTATCACAGCTCATCAGTACGGTTAGACTCCGATTGCTACACAACCCAGGCTCGAAACCCGACCGATTTGGTGTCATATATATATATAAATGGAACTTTGTCTGTGTGTGTGTATGTGTGTGTGTGTGTGTGTGTGTGTGTGTGTGTGTGTGTGTGTGTGTTCGTTACCTATAGACTCCGAAACGGCTGAACTGATTTTCTTGAAAATTTACACAGTTGTACTATAAGCGTCTGTGAGTGTTCTTAGCTAGATCTTTTGTCGAGGTACCCCCAATAAATATCGAAAATCTATAATAAAAAAAATCGGGTTGTAGATGGAGTGGTCCGATTTTAATCAAATTTGATACACTTATAGACAAAGACATAAGAAACGACATTCAGAAGTTTCAAGGTTGCAGTTCTTACAATAGTGCAGAAAATCGATAGTATATATATATATAAAAGGCAAGATATTTGTGTCAGTCTACGGTTTCGCTTTAACTGGAAACAACTATTGCTTTTTAGTCTTCCATGCCAACGTCCAAAGAATCTGAGCTCCAGGACCATGGATTAGTTTTAAAGCTTTCATTACACTCGAGCAATGCCGGGCTATACTGCTAGTGTATATATATATATATATAAGAAGTAAATTACTAAAAAAAAATAACTGAAACTCACTTGAAGCGAGCTGAATGAATAATGTTTCTGATGCCAATGACATTTCCAGCGAGCTTCTCTACGGCATGACTTCATTTAATTTCTTTTAATGTGTTATTCTCGAATTTATATTTAAACTGGGGTCATCAGGAGTCAGGAGTATATATATTAATCGTTTCACCCCATGCAAGGCGGTAACGCCACTGATGCACAGGGGGCTACATAAAAGTAAAAGTTTAGATAGGAGGAGAGTAAAGAGAAAGACGAACCAGTTACAGGGTGTGTCAGAGTATTTTAGTAATTTTAGTAAATATATACATTAAAATAAAATTTATTTTCATTTTCGCATAATTTAGACAACAATTCATTCATCGCACACTGCATATATATGTATGTGTGTGCGTGCATATGTGTGTGTGTGTGTGTGTGTGTGTGTGTGTGTGTGTGTGTGTGTGTATAATATATATATTTAAAATTTATAACATAAACATACTATAACACCACAAAAATAGATACACACACACAAATATATATATATATAAGAAAAATTAAGGCAGACACGTTATTTCATGCTAAATCGGATGTATAGGCCTATTTAAGACGAATTGAAATAGGCATTATATTTCCGATTAACCATGAAATAACGTGTCTGCCTTAATTTTTCTTATATTTGGTCTATATGCATTTTTATGCATATATATTTAGAGCTCTCTTAGAGAGTTACCCTACCACTGTATGTACAGGATACTCCTTTGGATTCTTCTATAACCACACTGCATACTGATATATATATATATATATATATATATATATATATATATATATATATATATATATGTCATATGTCTGTGTGTGTGTGTGTGTGTGTGTGTGTGTGTGGAAACCACTTCTCTGATAATTGATTCTGGTAAAGTAGTGTGGCTAACTGAAACCAGACCTATGCGAAAAGCACCTGGAATTAGTGAAGTAAAAGAAAGTAATCATAAAAATCTAATAAATAAGCTTTATCAAAGCTAGGCTGGGATGTTTACCAGGTATTAAAATTTGGATTCCTATAAAAGAAAAATTAAATCCTTTCAATTTCCACAATGTCCTTTATTTTTGCCGATTTCTAATGCCAGATCTTTTCCGTTTGGTTTAGTTAACCAAAATTTTAAAAGACATAGTTTCATCACAGGCCGTAGTATTATTATAATCTGGATAACCTCAACATTTCGAATTACTAATTAACTTGATTTTGCTTTAGATATTTTTACGCTGTTTTTTTATGCGTAATGTGTGCGTTGTGGTGCAGTGGATATCGGCTCGGAATGAGAAATCGGGGAGACGAGTTCAAATTCCAGTTGAATTCCTTGCATTCACTCACTCGAAAATACCCTTTGGAAAAGTATTAATCCGTCTCCCCCTCCAGTTATGGGTCAACTAATAGGACAGACTGGGTTCTATAGCCTTGGTTGGCATCCAGTCTACCGCAGAAAGCAATGGCAACCTACTGCGGGATAATCTTCTTCCTAGTCAGCCATGTCTCTTTCGAAACATGATCGCCCAAAGCGTGTATCGCATATGGCACTTAACTGACTGAATATAATAGTTGGAATCAGATTAAGGCTTCTACTGGTCATTAAGGCTTCTAACTGGTCATAAAGTGGGGGATCGGTTTTCTATTGCTATGAGTCAAATAACAGGACAGATTAAGTTCTATAGCCTTGGCTGGCATCTTCTGCCCGGTCAGCCATGTCTCTTTCGAGACATGATCGCGTCAGCGTGTATCACATATGGCACTTAACTGACGGATAATAGTTGAAAATATGATTAAGGCTTCTACTGGGCATAAAGTGGTGGAACAGTTAGATATTGTTATGAAGTAATAAACTGATCCCATACTAATTACTACTTAATAATATAATACATTTTTTTCTCCCTCTAGCTATGAATCAAACAACAGGACAGATTGGGTTTATAGCATGGCTGGCAACCACTCTACCGCAGAAAAGAATGGCAACCTACTGCAGGATAATCTTCTGCCCAGTCAGTCACGTGTCTTTCGAGACATGATCGCCCAAAGTGTGTATCACGTATGGCACTTAACTAACTGTCGGATCTCATGTAAAACCCACTCAAATAAAGAATTATATAAGAAAACCCTCTTAAGGGTTAATGAAGTGAAACATTCATTCCGTAAAACGTTATGTACATTTCTCATTGACATGACGAAAGTTTGAAAAAAAATGTGAAAACTATAAAAAATAACAGGTGAAGATGACCAACACTACTATTACTACTACTACTACAAAATAATAATAATAATAATAATAATAATAATAATAATAATAATAATAATAATAAATAGAAATAGAAGATGTAACCATTCTATGGGACTACACCATCTACACAGACAGAAAAATTGAAGCAAACAGGCCAGACATTATTGTTAAAAACCAGAAGGAGAAAACTTGTCTATTAATTGATATGGCTTGTCCAGCGGATTGTAACATAGCAATCAAGGAATTTGAAAAACTGTCAAAATATAAAGACCTGGAAATTGAAATAGAAAAAATGTGGAAATTGAAAACAAGAGTTGTGCCAGTGATAGTAGGTGCACTTGGAATGATAAAAAATGGAACAAAACAACACATTGAAAGAATCCCTGGAAACCCCAGCTTAAGAGATATACAAAAAATTGTCTTATTAAGTACAGCCCACACACTAAGGAAAACGTTATCTATGTAATGCTGGGGATGATAGGGAGGATAGAAAAACATGAAATGGAGTCATAACAACACGCCACTACCTGCCTTAGGTCTCCCCGCAGACTTGGTTGGTAGTGAGACCAAAGCAGAAATCGAAATATGATGAAAAATGACATAATAATAATAATAATAATAATAATAATAATAATAATAATAAAAATAATAATAATAATAATAAAAATGGAACAAAACAACACATTGAAAGAATCCCTGGAAACCCCAGCTTAAGAGACATACAAAAAATTGTCTTATTAAGTACAGCCCACACACTAAGGAAAACTTTATCTATGTAATGCTGGGGATGATAGGGAAGATAGAAAAACATGAAATGGAGTCATAACAACACGCCACTACCTGCCTTAGGTCTCCCCGCAGACTTGGTTGGTAGTGAGACCAAAGCAGAAATCGAAATATGATGAAAAATGACATAATAATAATAACTACAGAAATAACAATACTCCACCCACGTCTATTGAACGGGTGAAGAGGCTCATCCCTTGTTTCCTGTTTAGGATATGGTTTCCGGCTTTCTCTTTTCCAATCCTTTCACTCTTAAGTAGCCCCCTGCACATCAGTGGCATTACCGCCTTGCTCGAGGTGAGATGATTAAAAAAAAAAAGGCACTGCAGAAAGCAATCAGAATGAAAGCAATTACGGTCAGGATACATAGTTTATCAGCAGAAAGCAAATACAGGGTCTGTGGGCAAGTTGATGAGATGGTTATTGTCCACATACTTCTTGCTGAATGTTCCAAGATGAATTATAAGCGACGATATGATTGAACTGTTAGAGAATCCATTGGAAAGCATTCTGTAACTTTGGCTTCAGAGTAAAAGAGAAGTGGTATAAACATCAGACAGTGGCAGTGGTATGGAATAAGATATTACAAGATATTATAGGATTTCTGAATCCATGCATATCGCGTCATGTGGAATCACGCAAACCAAACATTAATTTCATAGATAAGAAAAATAGTAAGGTTATTTGCCTGTCTGTTTCATATAACACAAGAATGGCTAACAATGAAACTATATTATGGGATATCCAGACAGGTGTTGCTATTGAAACATGCAAACCCGACATTATTTTTTTTATAGATAAGTGAAATATGAAGTGTGAAACTATTGGCTGTGCTTTTTATATGATACAAGTGTGGTCTCCAATGAAACTATGTTTAGGGATAATATGGGATTTCTCAGTCTAGACAGGTCATGTCATTGAAGCGTGCAGAGCAGACCTTTTTTTTTATAAAAGGGAAATAGAAATGTCAAATCATTGTTATTTTTTTTAATAAGATATAAGTGCTTCACATAAAACTATGTTATGGGATATTATGGGATTTTTTTAGTCCAGACAGGTCATGTCATTGAAGCGTGCAATCCTATTCTCATTGTTATAGACAAGAGAAATAGTACGTATCAAATTATTAGCTTTTCTGATTTTTACAACACAAGAATAGCCCCTATTTAAACTATATTTAGCATATTATGATATTTCTTAGCCTATACAGGTCATGTCATTGAAGCACACAAACCCGACCTTATTTTTATAGATAAGGGAAATATTAAGTGTTAAATTATTTGCTTTACTGTTTCACATGGTACAAGAGTGGCCTCCAATAAAACTTTATTTGAAATATTATGGGCTTTTTTAGTCCAGACAAGTCATGTCATTGAATCACTGCATTCTAACCTCATTGCCATAGATGTGAAATAGTACGTGTCAAATTTATGCCTTTTCTGATTCCTACAATACAAGAGTAGACCCCAATTTAAATTATATTTATGGAATTTCTCAGTCCAGACAGATCAGTTTATTGAAGCGAGAAAACCAGACCCTATTGCCCTAGATAAGCAAAATAGTAAGTGTCAAATTATTGTTTGTTTTTTTCATATGATATGAGGGTGGCCTCCAATGAAACTTTATTTTGGATTTCTCAGTCTAGATAAGTTATGCAATTGAAGCATGCAAACCAGACCTTATTTTCATAAATAAGGGAAATAGTGTCATATAATAAAAGAGTAGCCTCCAATAAAGCTATATTATGGGATGTATTGGTCTAGTGAAGTCATGTCATTGAAACATGTAAATCCGACCTTATTTTTATACATTAGAAAAATAGTAAGTGTCAAATAATTGGCTTCGCTGTTTCATAAGATACAAGAGTGGTCACCGCTCAATCTTTTTTTGGGATATTATGGGATTTCTCAGTCCAGAAAGGTCATTTCATTGAAGCACGTAATAATAGATCAGGGAAATAATTAGTATTTCCCTTATCATTGAACTCGAGCGCCATACTGCAATTATTTTGGCCCTACGTTGTGACCGCAAGCACAAAGAGATTGTTGAGTTTGTTCATTTCCCAAAATCGACTTTGTACGACATTGCCAAGACCTTCAAAGAGTCTGATGAGGCTAGCGGTGAGTCCCTGACCCCCCCACCCCCCCCAAAAAAAACACAGGACCGATCCGAGGTTCGCAAGAGGAACAAGGACTCCATGGAGCAGCTTCAGGTCCTTATCGATGAAGACCCGTGACGAAGGTCTACCTGGATGTCATGAAAAATGTTGTGAAGCCATGGATTGTTCAGGTAGCTGCAGGAAACTCCCGCCCATGCCTCCAAGTTGGTCCTGGCTTGGTGTGACGAGAATCTGGACATGTTCTGGTTAAAGGAATTTTGCCCCCCCCCCAGTACCCCAGACCTGAATCCTTGTGACAATTACCTATGAGGCGTACTTGAAAGAGAGTTCAACAAACGTGCACACAATACTGTCGACTCCCTGAAGACTACCATCATCGAGGCCGTAGTCAACTTGTCCAGGGAGCAGGTGACCAACGCCTGTAGGAGGTTTCGCCCTCGTGTGCAGGGTGTGATTGAAGCTGGGGTGGGGGCTGGATTGAATAATATGGTAGAGAAGAGATCAGACAACAATGTTATCAAGCAATTTGTCACGTGCATACTTGTCATTCTGAATAAGCACAATTTTTTTTCAGTTTATGTTTTTCCGGATTGTAGTGCACACCCCTCTAGTTAATACATATTCGTATATATAAATCTGTATGTGAGTGAGTGAGTTTACGTGCTGATTTAATAATAAATTGAGAAGAAGACATCAGGGTCACATTACGGTTGCTTAGTGACGTCAGTCGTTTAATAAGCTACCTGAAGTCCAGGTTAAATTTGATTGCCCAGTCCAGCCAGCTGTCATGGGAGAGCTCACATGTTTTCTACAATGTCAAACTTTTGAGTCTAAGCTTCACAAAACCCAAACTCAGATGCTACGAGCTATACTTAAAATCTCATGGCGATAACATCCAACTAAATCACATCTTTATGGATCCATCACTGATATTTCTATAATCTTAAATCCTTGAGTTAAAGTTTGATGGAACCTACACTTGGATACTGAGAACTATACTTAACAACTCTTGAAGACAACATCCAACTAAATCAAACATTTATGGATCTATCGTGGATATTTCCACAATCTTAAATACTTGTGTTTAAACTTGGAGTAACCTATACTCAGTTGCTAAGAGCTAAACTTCTCATAGAGAGAACATCAAACTAAATCACATTTTTATGAATCCATCACTGATATTTCCACAATCTTAAACCCTTGAGTCTAAGTTTGATGGAACCTACACTCGGATTCTGAGGGCCATACTTGACATTTCCTGAAGACAACATCCAAGTCAATAACACCTTTATGGCTCCATCACTGATATTTCCACAATCTTAAACCCTTGAGTCTAAGTTTGATGGAACCTACACTCGGATTCTGAGGGCCATACTTGACATTTCCTGAAGACAACATCCAAGTCAATAACACCTTTATGGCTCCATCACTGATATTTCCACAATCTTAAACCCTTGAGTCTAAGTTTGATGGAACCTACACTCGGATTCTGAGGGCCATACTTGACAGTTCCTGAAGCGAATATCCAAGTAAATAACACGTTTATGGATGTATCACTGATATTTCCACAAGCGAATATCCAAGTAAATAACACGTTTATGGATGTATCACTGATATTTCCACAATCTTAAATTCTAGAGTTTACGCTTATTGGAACGTATACTTGGATGCTAAAAACTATGCTTAATATCTCATGAATACAAAAGTCAACTAAGCCACAGTTCTAAGGACCCAGCCGTGATATTTCTACAATCTTAAACCCTTGTATCTAGATATAATGGAACGTACACTCAAATACTGAGGACTATACTTCACATTTCCTAAATACATCCAACTATATCACAACTCTATGAATCCATCACTGATATTTCCACACTCTTAAACACTTGCGTCTACGTTTGATGTAACCTACACTCAGATTTTTAGAGCTATACATAACATCTAAAGACAACAGTCAACTAAATCATACTCTTGTGGATCCATCACTAATATTTCTACAATCTTAAACCCTTGTGTCTAAACTTGTAGAAAGGTACACTCGGCGGCGAGATATATTATTATCTCATGGAGACAACATCGAACTAAATCACTCCTTTATAAATTACTCATATTTTCACAATCTTAACACCTTGAGTCTAAACTTGTAGAAAGAGCTATATTAACATCTCATGGAGACAACATCGAACGAAATCACTCCTTTATAAATTACTCATATTTTCACAATCTTAACACCTTGAGTCTAAACTTGTAGAAAGAGCTATATTAACATCTCATAGAGACAACATCGAACGAAATCACTCCCTTATACATTACTCATATTTTCACAATCTTAACACCTTGAGTCTAAACTTGTAGAAAGAGCTATATTAACATCTCATGGAGACAACATCGAACGAAATCACTCCTTTATAAATTACTCATATTTTCACAATCTTAACACCTTGAGTCTAAACTTGTAGAAAGAGCTATATTAACATCTCATGGAGACAACATCGAACGAAATCACTCCCTTATTCATTACTCATATTTTCACAATCTTAACACCTTGAGTCTAAACTTTTGAGAAAGAGCTATATTAACATCTCATGGAGACAACATCGAACGAAATCACTCCCTTATTCATTACTCATATTTTCACAATCTTAACACCTTGAGTCTAAACTTGTAGAAAGAGCTATATTAACATCTCATGGAGACAACATCGAACGAAATCACTCCCTTATTCATTACTCATATTTTCACAATCTTAACACCTTGAGTCTAAACTTGTAGAAAGAGTTATATTAACATCTCATGGAGACAACATCGAACGAAATCACTCCCTTATTCATTACTCATATTTTCACAATCTTAACACCTTGAGTCTAAACTTGTAGAAAGAGCTATATTAACATCTCATGGAGACAACATCGAACGAAATCACTCCCTTATTCATTACTCATATTTTCACAATCTTAACACCTTGAGTCTAAACTTGTAGAAAGAGCTATATTAACATCTCATGGAGACAACATCGAACGAAATCACTCCCTTATTCATTACTCATATTTTCACAATCTTAACACCTTGAGTCTAAACTTGTAGAAAGAGCTATATTAACATCTCATGGAGACAACATCGAACGAAATCACTCCCTTATTCATTACTCATATTTTCACAATCTTAACACCTTGAGTCTAAACTTGTAGAAAGAGCTATATTAACATCTCATGGAGACAACATCGAACGAAATCACTCCCTTATTCATTACTCATATTTTCACAATCTTAACACCTTGAGTCTAAACTTTTAGAAAGAGCTATATTAACATCTCATGGAGACAACATCGAACGAAATCACTCCCTTATTCATTACTCATATTTTCACAATCTTAACACCTTGAGTCTAAACTTTTAGAAAGAGCTATATTAACATCTCATGGAGACAACATCGAACGAAATCACTCCTTTATAAATTACTCATATTTTCACAATCTTAACACCTTGAGTCAAAACTTTTAGAAAGAGCTATATTAACATCTCACGGAGACAACATCGAACGAAATCACTCCTTTATAAATTACTCATATTTTCACAATCTTAACACCTTGAGTCTAAACTTGTAGAAAGAGCTATATTAACATCTCATGGAGACAACATCGAACGAAATCACTCCCTTATTCATTACTCATATTTTCACAATCTTAACACCTTGAGTCTAAACTTTTAGAAAGAGCTATATTAACATCTCATGGAGACAACATCGAACGAAATCACTCCCTTATTCATTACTCATATTTTCACAATCTTAACACCTTGAGTCTAAACTTTTAGAAAGAGCTATATTAACATCTCATGGAGACAACATCGAACGAAATCACTCCTTTATAAATTACTCATATTTTCACAATCTTAACACCTTGAGTCTAAACTTTTAGAAAGAGCTATATTAACATCTCACGGAGACAACATCGAACGAAATCACTCCTTTATAAATTACTCATATTTTCACAATCTTAACACCTTGAGTCTAAACTTGTAGAAAGAGCTATATTAACATCTCATGGAGAGAACATCGAACGAAATCACTCCCTTATTCATTACTCATATTTTCACAATCTTAACACCTTGAGTCTAAACTTGTAGAAAGAGCTATATTAACATCTCATGGAGACAACATCGAACGAAATCACTCCCTTATTCATTACTCATATTTTCACAATCTTAACACATTGAGTCTAAACTTGTAGAAAGGTATATTAACATCTCATGGAACAACATCGGGCAAAATCTCCCTTATTCATTACTCATATTTTCACAATCTTAACACCTTGAGTCTAAACTTGTGAAAAGAAGGCTTCTCAGTAACATCTCATGGAGACAACATCAGGCTGGAAATCACTCTTCCATAAGTTACTCATATTTTCACAATCTTAACACCTTAGTCTAAACTTGTAGAAAGAGCTATATAAACATCTCATGGAGACAACATCGAACGAAATCACTCCCTTATTCATTACTCATATTTTCACAATCTTAACACCTTGGGGTAAACTTGTAGAAAAGAGCTATATTAACATCTCATGGAGACAACATCGAACGAAATCACTCCCTTATTCATTACTCACTTATTTTCACAATCTGTACCCTTTTCTTGAGTCTAAACTTGTAGAAAGAGCTATATTAACATCTCATGGAGACAACATCGAACGAAATCACTCCCTTATTCGTGCCTCACTGTTTTCACAATCTTAACTGTGAGTCTAAACTTGTAGAAAGAGCTATATTAACATCTCATGGAACAACATCGAACGAAATCACTCCCTTATTCATTACTCATATTTTTCCACAATCTTAACACCTTGAGTCTAAACTTGCCGAAGAGCTATATTAACATCTCATGGAGACAACATCGAACAATCCTCCTTATTGTTACTCATATTTTCACAATCTTAACACCTTGGTCTAAAGCATGAAAAGAGCTATATTAACATCTCATGGAGACAACATCGAACAAAAATCACTCATATTCATTACTCATATTTTCACAATCTTAACACCTTAGGGTCTAAACGTAGAAAGAGCTATATTAACATCTCATGGAGACAACATCGAACGAAATCACTCCCTTATTCATTACTCATATTTTCACAATCTTAACACCTTGAGTCTGACTTTTAGAAACTATTAACATCTCACGGAGACAACATCGAACGAAATCACTCCTTTATAAATTACTCATATTTTTACAATCTTAACACCTTGGAGTCTAAACTTGTAGAAAGAGCTATCAATAACATCTCATGGAGACAACATCGAACGAAATCACTCCCTTATTCATTACTCATATTTTCACAATCTTAACACCAGGTCTAAACTTGTAGAAAGAGCTATTAACATCTCATGGAACAGCATCGAACGAAATCACTCCCTTATTCATTACTCATATTTTCACAATCTGCCTGGCAGGTCTAAACTTGAGAAAGAGCTATATTAACATCTCATAGGTGCTTATCGAACGAAATCACTCCTTATTCATTACTCGTAACACTGCAATCTTAACACCTTGAGTCTAAACTTGTAGAAGAGCTATATTAACATCTCATGGAGACAACATCGAACGAAATCACTCCCTTATTCATTACTCATATTTTCACAATCTTAACACCTTGAGTCTAAACTTGTAGAAAGAGCTATTAACATCATAGGAACAACATCGAACAAGAAATCACTCCCTTATTCATTACTCATATTTTCACAATCTTAACATAGCAATTAACTTGTAGAAAGAGACTATATTAACATCTCATGGAGACAACATCGAACGAAATCACTCCCTTATTCATTACTCATATTTTCACAATCTTAACACCTTGAGGTCTAAACTTGTAGAAAGAGCTATTAACATCTCATAGAACAACATCGAACGAAATCACTCCTTATTCATTACTCATGTTTCCACAATCTGCTTACAACCGAGTCTAAACTTGTAAGAGACTATATTAACATCTCATGGAGACAACATCGAACAGGAAATCACTCCCTTATTCATTACTCATATTTTTACAATCTTAACACCTTGATCTAAACTTGTAGAAAGAGCTATATTAACATCTCATGGAGACAACATCGATCGAAATCACTCCCTTATTCATTACTCATATTTTCACAATCTTAACACCTTGAGTCTAAACTTGTAGAAAGAGCTATATTAACATCTCATGGAGACAACATCGAACGAAATCACTCCCTTATTCATTACTCATATTTTCACAATCTTAACACCTTGAGTCTAAACTTGTAGAAAGAGCTATATTAACATCTCATGGAGACAACATCGAACGAAATCACTCCCTTATTCATTACTCATATTTTCACAATCTTAACACCTTGAGTCTAAACTTGTAGAAAGAGCTATATTAACATCTCATGGAGACAACATCGAACGAAATCACTCCCTTATTCATTACTCATATTTTCACAATCTTAACACCTTGAGTCTAAACTTGTAGAAAGAGCTATATTAACATCTCATGGAGACAACATCGAACGAAATCACTCCCTTATTCATTACTCATATTTTCACAATCTTAACACCTTGAGTCTAAACTTTTAGAAAGAGCTATATTAACATCTCATGGAGACAACATCGAACGAAATCACTCCTTTATAAATTACTCATATTTTCACAATCTTAACACCTTGAGTCTAAACTTTTAGAAAGAGCTATATTAACATCTCACGGAGACAACATCGAACGAAATCACTCCTTTATAAATTACTCATATTTTCACAATCTTAACACCTTGAGTCTAAACTTGTAGAAAGAGCTATATTAACATCTCATGGAGACAACATCGAACGAAATCACTCCCTTATTCATTACTCATATTTTCACAATCTTAACACCTTGAGTCTAAACTTTTAGAAAGAGCTATATTAACATCTCATGGAGACAACATCGAACGAAATCACTCCCTTATTCATTACTCATATTTTCACAATCTTAACACCTTGAGTCTAAACTTTTAGAAAGAGCTATATTAACATCTCATGGAGACAACATCGAACGAAATCACTCCTTTATAAATTACTCATATTTTCACAATCTTAACACCTTGAGTCTAAACTTTTAGAAAGAGCTATATTAACATCTCACGGAGACAACATCGAACGAAATCACTCCTTTATAAATTACTCATATTTTCACAATCTTAACACCTTGAGTCTAAACTTTTAGAAAGAGCTATATTAACATCTCACGGAGACAACATCGAACGAAATCACTCCCTTATTCATTACTCATATTTTCACAATCTTAACACCTTGAGTCTAAACTTGTAGAAAGAGCTATATTAACATCTCATGGAGACAACATCGAACGACATCACTCCCTTATTCATTACTCCTTATTTCACAATCTTAACACCTTGAGTCTAAACTTGAAAAAACTGTATTAACATATCATGGAGACAACGTCGAACAAAATCACTCCATATTCATTACTCATATTTTCACAATCTTAACACCTTGAGTCTAAACTTGTGAAAAACTGTATTAACATCTCAGCAGAACAACATCGAACAAAATCACTCCCTTGTTCATTGCTCATATTTTCACAATCTTAACACCTTGAGTCTAAACTTGCATGAGAAAAACTGTATTAACATCTCATGGAACAACATCGAACGAAATCACTCCCTTATTCATTACTCATATTTTCACAATCTTAACACCTTGTGAGTCTAAACTTGTAGAAAGAAACTGTTAACATCTCATGGAGACAACGTCGAACGAAATCACTCCCTTATTCATTACTCATATTTTCACAATCTTAACACTTTGAGTCTAAACGTAGGGAAACTATGTTAACATCTCATGGAGACAACGTCGAACGAAATCACTCCCTTATTCATTACTCATATTTTCACAATCTTAACACCTTGAGTCTAAACTTGTAGAAGAAACTGTGTTAACATCTCATGGAACAACATCGAACGAAATCACTCCCTTATTAAACTGCTCATATTTTCACAATCTTAACACCTTGAGTCTAAACTTACATGGGAAAAAACTATGTTAACATCTCATGGAACAACATCGAGCAAAATCACTCCCTTGTTGTTATGTATTTTCCACAATCTTAACACCTTGAGTCAAAACATGAAAAAGCTATGTTAACATCTCATGGAACAACATCGGGTGAAATCACTCCCTTATTCATTGCTCATATTTTCACAATCTTAACACCTTGAGTCAAACTTGTAGAAAACTATGTTAACATCTCATGGAGACAACATCGAACGAAATGCTCCATGTTCCAATTACTCATATTTTCTGATCTTAACACCTTGAGTCTAAACTTACATGGGGAAAGAAACTATGTTAACATCTCATGGAGACAACATCGAACGAAAATGCTCATGTATAATTGCTCCATCTTTCTGAATATACAACGTGATTGAACATGAAAAACTATGTGTTCTTTCTAATGAACAACATCAGGCAATCACTTAGCATGAGTGCTCATGTTCTGATATTAGCACCTTGAGGTCAAACGCAGAAAAACTATTAGTAACATCTGGGAATTCAACATCAGTTGAAATATCCTTTATAAATTATGTATTTTCACAATCTTAACACCTTGAGTCTAAACTTGTAGAAGAAGCTATGACAACATCTCATGGAGAGAACATCGAACGAAATCACTCCCTTATTCATTACTCATATTTTCACAATCCCAACACCTTGAGTCCTAAACTTGTGAAAAGAAACTATGTTAACATCTCATGGAACAACATCGAACGAAATCACTCATATTCATTACTCATATTTATACATTCTTAACACCTTGAGTCTAAACTTTGGCAGAAGAAACTATGTTAACATCTCATGGAACAGCATCGAACAAGGAAATCACTCCCTTATTCATTACTCATATTTTCCCAATCTTAACACCTTGTGATCCTAAACTTGGCAGAAAGAACTATGTTAACATCTCATGGAGACAACATCGAACGAAATCACTCCCTTATTCATTACTCATATTTTCACAATCTTAACACCTTGAGTCTAAACTTGTAGAAAGAGCTATGTTAACATCTCATGGAACAACATCAGGCAAAATCACTCCTTTATAAATTACTCGTATTTTCACAATCTTAACACCTTGAGTCCTAAACTTGCTTGAAAGAGGTATATTTAACATCTCATGGAGACAACATCGAACGAAATCACTCCTTTATAAATTACTCATGTTTTCACAATCTTAACACCGAGTCCTAAACTTGTGAAAGAGCTATGTGTAACATCTCGGAACAACATCGAACGAAATCACTCCCTTATTCATTACTCATATTTTCACAATCTTAACACCTTGAGTCTAAACTTTAGAAAGAAACTATATTAACATCTCATGGAGACATCGAACAATCTTCCTTATTCATTACTCATATTTTCACAATCTTAACATCTTGGAGTCTAAACTTGTGAAAACTATGTTAACATCTCATGGAGACAACATCGAACGAAATCGCACTCCTTTATAAATTGCTCATATTTTCACAATCTTAACACCTTGGTTAAACTTGTAGAAGAAACTATGTTAACATCTCATGGAGACAACATCGAACAGAATCACTCCTTTATAAATTGCTCATATTTTCACAATCTTAACACCTTGAGTCTAAACTTGTAGAAGAAACTATAGTAACATCTCATGGAGACAACATCGAACGAAATCACTCCCGTATTCATTACTCATATTTTCACAATCTTAAAACCTTGAGTCTAAACTTTTAGAAGAAACTATGTTAACATCTCATGGAACAACATCGAACAAAATCACTCACATGTTCATTACTCATATTTTCACAATCTTAACACTTAAAATTAAAACTTTGAAAAAGCTATATTAACATCTCATGGAGACAACATCGAACGAAATCACTCATATTTCATTACTCATATTTTCACAATCTTAACACCTTGAGTCTAAACTTTTGAAAAACTATGTTAACATCTCACGAGAGACAAAATCGAACGAAATCACTCTTTTATAAATTACATATTTTTACAATCTTAACACCTTGAGTCTAAACTTACATGAAAAAACTATGTTAACATCTCACAGGAGACAACATCGAACGAAATCACTCCTTTATAAATTACTCATATTTTCACAATCTTATCACCTTGAGTCTAAACTTTTAGAAAGAGCTGCTGTTAACATCTCACGGAACAACATCGAACGATAACCATATTCATTACTCATTTTTTCACAATCTTAACACACTTTAGTCTAAACTTTTTGAAAAAAACTATATTAACATCTCACGGAGACAACATCGAACGAAATCACTCACCTTATTCATTACTCATATTTTCACAATCTTAACACCTTGAGTCTAAACTTTGAAAGAGCATATTTAACATCTCACGGAGACAACATCGAACGAAATCACTCCTTTATAAATTACTCATATTTTCACAATCTTAACACCTTGAGTCTAAACTTTGGAAAAGGCTATGTTAACATCTCACGGAGACAACATCGGGCAAAATCACTCCCTTGTATTCATTACTCATATTTTCTAGTCTCTTAACACCTTTAGTCTAAACTTTTGGGAAAACTGTAGCTAACATCTCACGGAACAACATCGAACGAAATCACTCCTTTATAAATTACTCATATTTTCGCAATCCTTAACACCTTGAGTCTAAACTTTCAGAAAACTATGTTAACATCTCACGGAGACAACATCGAACGAAATCATCGCCATTCATTACTCATATTTTCACAATCTTAACACCTTGAGTCTAAACTTGCTTAGAAAACTATGTTAACATCTCACGGAGACAACATCGAACGAAATCACTCCTTTATAAATTACTCATATTTTCACAATCTTAACACCTTGAGTCCTAAACTTTTTAGAAGAATCTTTGGTAACATCTCACGGAGACAACATCGAACGAAATCACTCCCTTATTTCATTACTCGTATTTTCACAATCTTAACACCTTTAGTCTAAACTTGTAGAAGGGTATTAACGTCTCACGGAGACAACATCGAACTGAAAATCACTCCTTTATAAATTACTCCTTTCACAATCTTAACACATTGAGTCTAAACTTTTAAAAAGAGCTATAGCTAACATCTCGAAGACAAAATCGAACGAAATCACTCTTTATAAATTACTCGTATTTTTCTGATCTTAACGCATGAGGTCTAAACTTGCTTGAAAAAACTATATTAACATCTCACGGAGACAACATCGAACGAAATCACTCCCTTATTCATTACTCGTATTTTCACAATCTTAACACCTTGATCAAGCTTTTTAGAAAGAGCTATATTAACATCTCATGGAGACAACATCGAACGAAATCACTCCCTTATTCATTACTCATGTTTTCACAATCTTAACACCTTGAGTCTAAACTTTTTTGAAAGGCTATGTTAACATCTCACGGAGACAAAATCGAACGAAATCACTCTTTTATAAATTACACATATTTTCACAATCTTAACACCTTGAGTCTAAACTTGTGAAAAAACTGGTAACATCTACAGAGACAACATCGAACGAAATCACTCCTTTATAAATTGCTCATATTTTCACAATCTTATCACCTTGAGTCTAAACTTTTAAGAAAAACTATATTAACATCTCAGAACAACATCAGGTGAAATCACTCATATTCATTACTCGTTTTTTCACAATCTTAACACCTTTAGTCCTAAACTTTTGAAAAACTGTAGTAACATCTCACGGAACAACATCGAACGAAATCACTCCCTTATTCATTACTCATATTTTCACAATCTTAACACCTTGAGTCTAAACTTTTGAAAAACTGTACTTCAACATCTCACGAAACAACATCGAACGAAATGTCTCCTTTATAAATTACTCATATTTTCACAATCTTAACACCTTGAGTCTAAACTTTTAGAAAAAACTGTATTATCATCTCACGGAACAACATCGAAACGAAATCACTCGCCGTATTCATTACTCATATTTTCACAATCTTAACACCTTTGGTCTAAACTTTTAGAAAAAACTATGTTAACATCTCACGGAACAACGTGAACAAAAATCACTCTGTTATAAATTACTCATATTTTCGCAATCTTAACACCTTGAGTCTAAACTTTTAGAAAGAGCTATGTTAACATCTCACGGAGACAACATCGAACGAAATCACTCCCTTATTCATTACTCATATTTTCACAATCTTAACACCTTGAGTCTAAACTTTTGAAAAAACTGTATTTAACATCTCACGGAGACAACATCGAACGAAATCACTTTATAAATTACTCATGTTTTCACAATCTTAACACCTTGAGTCTAAACTTTTGGGAAGATCTTCCTTCGTAACATCTCACGGAATTAGCTTGTCGAACGAAATCACTCCCTTATTCGTGCTCATATTTCACAATCTTAACACCTTTAGTCTAAACTTACGTAGAAGGGTATAACTAACATCTCACGGAGACAACTCGAACGAAATCACTCCTTTATATATTACTCATATTTTCACAATCTTAACACATTGAGTCTAAACTTTTAAAAAGAGCCATATTAACATCTCACAAGACAAAATCGAACGAAATCACTCTTTTATAAATTACTCTCGTGTTATACAATCTTAACACCTTGAGTCCTAAACTTGTGAAAGAGCTATATTTAACGTCTCACGGAGACAACGTGAACGAAATCACTCCCTTATTCATTACTCGTATTTTCACAATCTTAACACGCGGAGTCTAAACTTTGGCAGAAAGAGGAAACTATGTTAACATCTCATGGAACAGCATCGAACGAAATCACTCCTTTATAAATTACTCATATTTTCACAATCTTAACACCTTGAGTCTAAACTTGTAGAGAAACTATGTTAACATCTCACAGAGACAACATCGAACGAAATCACTCCTTTATAAATAACTCATATTTTCACAATCTTAAAACCTTGAGTCTAAACTTGTTGGAAAGAGCTATCATTAACATCTCATGGAGACAACATCGAACAGAAATCACTCCTTTATAAATTACTCATATTTTCACATTCTTAACACCTTGAGTCTAAACTTGTAGAAGAGCATATTTAACATCTCACGGAGACAACATCGAACAAAATCACTCCTTTATAAATTACTCATATTTTCACAATCTTAACACCTTGAGTCTAAACTTGTAGAAAGAAACTGTTAACATCTCACGGAGACAACATCGAACAAAATCACTCCTTTATAAATTACTCATATTTTCACAATCTTAACACCTTGAGTCCTAAACTTGTGAAAGAGCTATGTTAACATCTCACGGAGACAACATCGAACGAAATCACTCCTTTATAAATTACTCATATTTTCACAATCTTAAAACTGTGAGTCTAAACTTGTTGAAGGCTATGTTAACATCTCATGGAACAACGTGAACGAAATCACTCCTTTATAAATTACTCATATTTTCACAATCTTAACACCTTGAGTCTAGAAAACTTGGCGAAGGCTATGTTAACGTCTCACGGAGACAACATCCAATTGAAAATCACTCCCTTGTTCATTAATCATATTTTTCTGATCTTAACACCTTGAGTCTAAACTTGTAGAAGAAACTATGTTAACATCTCATGGAACTACATCGAACGAAATCACTCCTTTATAAATTACTCATATTTTCACAATCTTAACACGCGGGTCCTAAACTTGTGGAAAAGAGCTATGGCTTCTTGTCTCACGAAGACAAAATCGAACGAAATCACTCTTTTATAAATTACTCGTATTTTCACAATCTTAACACCTTGAGTCTAAACTTTGGCAGAAAAAACTGTATTTAACATCTCACGGAACAACATCGAACGAAATCACTCCTTTATAAATTACTCATATTTTCACAATCTTAACACCTTGAGTCTAAGCTTGTAGAAGAAACTGTTAACATCTCATGGAGACAACATCGAACGAAATCACTCCTTTATAAATTACTCATATTTTCACAATCTTAACACCTTGAGTCTAAACTTGTAGGAAAATAGTAACATCTCATGGAACAACATCGGGCAAAATGCTCCTTTATAAATTACTCATATTTTCACAATCTTATCACCTTGAGTCTAAACTTTTAGAAGGCTATGTTAACATCTCACAGAACAACGGCCGAACGAAATCACTCCCTTGTTCATTACTCGTTTTTTCACAATCTTAACACCTTTAGTCTAAACTTTTGAAAGAAACTATATTAGCATCTCACGGAACAACATCGAACGAAATCACTCCCGTATTCATTACTCATATTTTCACAATCTTAACACCTTGAGTCCTAAACTTTTGAAAGAGCTATGTTAACATCTCACGGAGACAACATCGAACGAAATCACTCCTTTATGAGTACTCATATTTTCACAATCTCTTAACACCTTGATCTAAACTTTTGAAAAAACTATGTTAACATCTCCCAGAGACAACATCGAACGAAATCACTCATATTCATTACTCATGTTTTCACAATCTTAACACCTTTAGTCTAAACTTTTTTGAGAAGAGCTATGTTAACATCTCACGGAGACAACATCGAACTATTGAAATACTCCTTTATAAATTACTCATATTTTCGCAATCTTAACACCTTGAGTCTAAACTTTTTTCAAAGAAACTATATTTAACATCTCACCGGAGACAACATCGAACGAAATCACTCCCTTATTCATTACTCATATTTTCACAATCTTAACACCTTGAGTCTAAACTTGTAGAAGAGCATATTTAACATCTCACAGAGTTAACATCGAACGAAAATCACTCCTTTATAAATTACTCATATTTTCACAATCTTAACACCTTGAGTCTAAACTTTTAGAAAGATCTTTGTTAACATCTCACGGAACAACATCGAGGCAATCACTCCTTGTTCATTACTCATATTTTCACAATCTTAACACCTTTAGTCTAAACTTACATGGAAAGAAGGTATATTAACATCTCACGGAACAACATCGAACGAAATCACTCCTTCATAAATTACTCATGTTTACAATCTTAACACATTGAGTCTAAACTTTTAAAAAGAAACTAGTAACATCTCACGAAGACAAAATCGAACGAAATCACTCTTTTGTAAATTACTCGTATTTTCACAATCTTAACACCTTGAGTCTAAACTTGCTTGAAAACTATGGTAACATCTCACGGAGACAACGTAGACAGTGTCCTTTATTCATTACTCGTATTTTCACAATCTTAACACCTTGAGTCTAAACTTGTGAAAAAACTATGTTAACATCTCATGGAGACAAGCATCGAACGAAATCACTCCTTTATAAATTATCCTTATTTTCACAATCTTAACACCTTGAGTCGACGCGGGAAAGAGCTATGTTAACATCTCACGGAGACAACATCGAACGAAATCATAAGCACATAAATAACTCATGTTTTCACAATCTTAAAACCTTGAGTCTAAACTTGTTGAAAGAGCTATGTTAACATCTCATGGAGACAACATCGAACGAAATCACTCCTTTGTAAATTACTCATATTTTCACAATCTTAACACCTTGAGTCTAAACTTGTGGAAAGAGCTATGTTAACATCTCACGGAGACAACGTGAAACGAAATCACTCCTTTATAAATTACTCATATTTTCACAATCTTAACACCTTGAGTCTAAACTTGTGAAAGAGCATATTAACATCTCATGGAGGACTACATCGAACGAAATCACTCCTTTATAAATTACTCATGTTTCCACAATCTTAACACCTTGAGTCTAAACTTGTAGAAAGAGCTATGTTAACATCTCATGGAACAACATCGAACGAAATCACTCCTTTATAAATTACTCATATTTTCACAATCTTAACACCTTGAGTCTAAACTTGTGAAGAAGCTATGTTAACATCTCATGGAGACAACATCGAACGAAATCACTCCTTTATAAAATTACTCATATTTTCACAATCTTGTCACCTTGAGTCTAAACTTTTAAGAAAGAGCTATGTTAACATCTCACGGAGACATCGAACAAGTCATACTTATTCATTACTCATTTTCACAATCTTAACACCTTTAGTCAAGCTTTTTACGAAAGAAACTGCTATTTAACATCTCACGGAAACAACATCGAACGAAATCACTCCCTTGTTCATTACTCATATTTTCACAATCTTAACACCTTGAGTCTAAACTTTTGAAAACTATATTAACATCTCACGGAACAACATCGAACGAAATCACTCCTTTATAAATTACTCATATTTTCACAATCTGCCCACCTTGAGTCTAAACTTTTGCGAAGAAACTATATTAACATCTCACGGAACAACATCGAACGAAATCACTCCCTTATTCATTACTCATATTTCTACAATCTTAACACCTTTAGTCTAAACTTTTAGAAAGAGCTATTAACATCTCACGGAGACAACATCGAACGAAATCACTCCTTTATAAATTATATTTTCGCAATCTTAACACCTTGAGTCTAAACTTTTAAGAAAGAGCAACAGTAACATCTCACGGAGACATCGAACGAAATCACTCCCTTATTCATTACTCATATTTTCTGATCTTAACACCTTGAGTCTAAACTTGTGAAAGAACTATGTTAACATCTCACGGAACAACATCGAACGAAATCACTCCTTTATAAATTACTCATATTTTCTGATCTTAACACCTTGAATCTAAACTTTTGAAAAGAATCTTTGTTAACATCTCACGAAACAACATCGAACGAAATCACTCCCTTATTCGTACTCATGTTTCACAATCTTAACACCTTTAGTCTAAACTTGTAGAAAGAGGTATGTTAACATCTCACGGAGACAACATCGAACAAAATCACTCCTTTATAAATTACTCATATTTTCACAATCTTAACACATTGAGTCTAAACTTTTAAAAAGAGCTATGTTAACATCTCACGAAGACAAAATCGAACGAAATCACTCTTTTATAATTACTCGTATTTTCACAATCTTAACACCTTGAGTCTAAACTTGTGAAAAACTATGTTAACATTCTCCAGAAACAACATCGAACAAAATCACTCCCTTGTTATTTTCGTATTTTCACAATCTTAACACCTTGAGTCTAAACTTGTAGAAAACTATATGTTAACATCTCATGGAGACAACATCCCGAACGAAATCACTCCTTTATAAATTACTCATATTTTCACAATCTTAACACCTTGAGTCTAACATGAAAAACTATGTTAACATCTCACAGAACAACATCGAACAATGCTCATGTATAAATAACTCATATTTTCACAATCTTAAAACCTTGAGTCTAAACTTGTTGGAAAAAACTGTATTCAACATCTCGCAGAACAACATCGAACAATCACTCCTTTATAAATTACTCATATTTTCACAATCTTAACACCTTGAGTCCTAAACTTGTAGAAAGAGCTATGTTAACATCTCACGGAGACAACATCGAACGAAATCACTCCTTTATAAATTACTCATATTTTCACAATCTTAACACCTTGAGTCTAAACTTGCGCGGAAAAAACTATGTTAACATCTCACGGAGACAACATCGAACGAAATCACTCCATGCTATAAATTACTCATATTTTCACAATCTTAACACCTTGAGTCTAAACTTGTAGGAAAGAGCTATGTTAACATCTCACGGAGACAACATCGAACGAAATCATACTCCTTTATAAATTACTCATATTTTTTCACAATCTTAAAACCTTGAGTCTAAACTTGTTGAAAGAGCTATGTTAACATCTCATGGAGACAACATCGAACAAAATCACTCCTTTATAAATTACTCATATTTTCCACAATCTTAACACCTTGAGTCTAAACTTGTGAAAAGGCTATGTTAACATCTCACGGAGACAACATCGAACGAAATCGCTCCGCTTGTTTCATTAATCATGTTTTCACAATCTTAACACCTTGAGTCTAAACTTGTGAAAAAGAAACTATGTATTTAACATCTCATGGAACTACATCGAACAATCACTCCTTTATAAATTACTCATGTTTTCTTTAATCTTAACACCTTGGGTCTAAACTTGCAGAAAGAGCTATGGTAACATCTCACGAAGACAAAATCAGACATGAAAATCACTCTTTTGTAAATTACTCGTATTTTCTGATCTTAACACCTTGAGTCTAAACTTGTGAAAGAGCTATGTTAACATCTCACGGAGACAACATCGAACGAAATGCTCGGCACATAAATTACTCATGTTTTCACAGTGTATACCTTGAGTCTAAACTTACATGAAAAAACTATGTTAACATCTCCTTGGAACAACATCGAACGAAATCACTCCTTTATAAATTACTCCTTATTTTCACAATCTTAACACCGGGTCTAAACTTGTGAAAGAGCTATGTTAACACATCTCATGGAGACAACATCGAACGAAATCACTCGTACCATAAATTACTCATATTTTCACAATCTGCCCTTTTAACCGGGTCTAAACTTGTGGAAAAAACTATGTTAACATCTCATGGAGACAACATCGAACGAAATCACTCCTTTATAAATTACTCATATTTTTTTACAATCTTAACACCTTGAGTCTAAACTTGTGAAAAGGCTATTAACATCTCATGGAGACTACATCGAACAATCACTCCTTTATTAATTACTCATATTTTCACAATCTTAACACCTTGAGTCCCTAAACTTGTAGAAGAAACTGTAACAACATCTCACGAAGACAAAATCGAACGAAATCGCTCTTTTATAAATTACTCGTATTTTCACAATCTTAACACCTTGAGTCCTAAACTGGCAGGAAAACTATGTTAACATCTCACGGAGACAACATCGAACGAAATCACTCCTTTATAAATTACTCATATTTTCACAATCTTAACACCTTGAGTCTAAACTTGTGGAAAGAGCTATTCTAACATCTCATGGAGACAACATCGAACGAAATCACTCCTTTATAAATTACTCATATTTTCACAATCTCTTAACACCTTCGGAGTCTAAACTTTGTAGAAAGAGCTATGTAACGTCTCATGGAGACAACATCGAACAAAAATCACTCCTTTATAAATTACTCATATTTTCACAATCTTAACACCTTGAGTCTAAACTTTGGCAGGAAAGAGCTATGTTAACATCTCATGGAGACAACATCGAACGAAATCACTCCTTTATAAATTACTCATATTTTCACAATCTTAACACCTTGAGTCTAAACTTGTAGAAAGAGCATATTTAACATCTCCTTGGAGACAACATCGAACGAAATCACTCCTTTATAAATTACTCATATTTTCACAATCTTAACACCTTGAGTCTAAACTTGTAGAAAGAGCTATGTTAACATCTCATGGAACAACATCGAACGAAATCACTCCTTTATAAATTACTCATATTTTCACAATCTTAACACCTTGAGTCTAAACTTGTAGAAAGAGGTATATTAACATCTCATGGAGACAACATCGAACGAAATCACTCCTTTATAAATTACTCATATTTTCACAATCTTAACACCTTGAGTCTAAACTTGTAGAAAGAGCTATATTAACATCTCATGGAGACAACATCGAACGAAATCACTCCTTTATAAATTACTCATATTTTCACAATCTTAACACCTTGAGTCTAAACTTGTAGAAAGAGCTATATTAACATCTCATGGAGACAACATCGAACGAAATCACTCCTTTATTGATTAATTAGTTATATTTTCAAAATATTAAACTATTGAGTCAAAGTTTGATGGAACCTACACTCGGATGCTGAGAGCTTTACTTAACATTTCACGGAGACAACATCCAACTAAATCATAGCTCTATGGACGTATCTTTGGTATTTCTATAATATCACATGAATGCAGAATGTGCTTTTGAGGACACTGTTGGCGAGTAAAACAAGAACTCGCGAGAGATTTACTGCTCTGGACACCCACCCGTGGAACAAGACGTTCTTGTCGACCACCAACCACCTACATTGACCAAGTATATTATTATACAGAATGCCACCCTAATGACTTTCCGAACTTTAAGCAGGGCCGTGGTGCTTGGCGGGCTGTATTCACAGTTGTCCAAGATAGCTCGAACTAAGTAAGAGATTCTGAAAGGGTTTTGTTTATTTAATCAAATTAATACTTATTTGCAACCATACTCCACCCGGAACCGAACTCTGGTTTCCCACAGGCTACCACTACTACTTAGGAGGTGCCACACCCAACACCAAGATCGCTTTGCCGCTTGCTCGGGAAGCGAGACTTACGGATCCGGCGCCTTTCGGGAAGACTTTCGCCTGCATCTTAGGACTACCTGACCCGTGCTTGACCGCCGTTGGCACGGAATCCTTCTCCATTTCGGTCTTCAAAGGTCTTATCGACTCGAAACGAGGAATCGAGGAGCCAAGTTCAAATTCCAATCGAATTCATTGCGTTCACTTACATGCAAATACCCTTGGGAAAGGTATTAATCCCTCTCTTTCTTCCAGTTATGGGTTAAATAACAGGACAGATTGGGTTCTATAACCTTGGCTGGCAACCAGTCTACCGCAGAAAGCAATGGCAACCTACTGCAGGATAATCTTCTGTCCAGTCAGTCATGTCTCTTTCGAGGCATGATCGCCTAAGCGTGTATCACTTAACTGAACTGAATACTTATTTGATGTAAACAAGAAAAGAATGTTTTGTTTTTTATCAATAAAGACTAAATTTCTAACAATGCATTAATAGTGAAACGATTATCAGCTCGGAAAATGAAATTGGCGAACCGAGTTCAAATCTCATCTAATGGCATTCACTTTCTCGAAAGTACACATGTGAAAGTCATAAATGCATTAGTTCTCCAAAAGCAAGGAGTGAAATAGCATGGTAGACTAGACTTTCTAGACTTAGTGGATAACATTCTAAGATAAAGAAAATTCTAAATTCAAAACTGTAGAAGGTAACGGAAAACACTTTATTGTCTTAAGAATGTATAGCAAATCACAGATATAAAAAAAAGATAATTTGTGAAGAATTCCTCTGTCTGTTCTATAAATACTTTCATGGCTTCTACTCCAACGAACTTAAGTCACTGGTGCCTCTGCAACAAGTGTTTACTCGTGCAACCAGATTGGCAACTGGGTCTCACCCATTCACAGTTAGATCAACCGAATGCAGACAACAATTCTACTCCTGCAGCTTCTTTTATCGTACTTTCCTCCTGTGGAACTCGCTTCCATATTTTTTTTCCTGACAGCTACAACCTCCAAGAATTTAAATGCCAATACTTATATCTTAACCACTTGACTCTAGTTCTTTCTTCATCACTCTGTATATCTTTACTTTTTCTCCACCTTTGCAACTGTCATCACACCTGTATTCCCATCCTTTTCTTGCTCCTTTCTAACTGATTCGTCTTTCTCTTCACTCTCTTCTACTTAATCTTTTTACTCTTATGTAACCCCTTGCACATCAGTGGCGGTACCACCTTGCTCGGGGTGATACGATTAAAAAAAACATTTCCACCACTAAAAAATTCCTGAAGGGACATGGCAATGCAAAATAGGTTATAATATTCACTGACGGCTATCATGGTGACCTCATGTCAACAGACAGGTGCATTGAGCAACAGTTCAACCATTAATAATCAGATATTGTAATTAGATTGTGATTCAAGAGATTTTTAGTGATCAAGTGCGTCAACCCAACATGAGTTTAAAGATAAATAACATTTACTATAGTTCAAGTGCATTTATACGACCAAGCCTGTAAAACAGATCGTAAGTCAAAGTGACCAGACATTGGATGCAAATATGTATCTACTGTATATGTATGTACATCAATATATTCAACTCATATATAAGTGTGTGTGTGTGTGTGTGTGTGTGTGTGTGTGTGTGTGTGTGTGTGTGTGTGTGTGTGAAAACAATAGCTATTCTAGCATCTAAGCATCGTTCATTCAGTAATGAATTAGGACACTCTTAGCTACTGGCGTGTTTACATGGTATATCACACGCTAAAAGTCTGCCTTCTATACCGAACGCCCATAGTTCAGAGGTAGGATCGCCGACTGATAACAATCCGGTCGGGTTTCAATCCTGGTTAAAAGCAATCAGATGTCTTACCGTACTTATGAGCAATGATACAGCGAAATAGATCTGTCTGCAGATGACTATATATATTTAGTGTATCAAAGCAGCAGATAATTTTCTAGACATATACTGTTAAATATAACAGACAATGAATGTCTATTATGTTTAATCATGAGCCGTTCTAAACATCGTATTTTGGTTTTAATTTCAGTTGAAAAAGACAAAAATGTTCCAACATTTGAATATTTTTTTTATTATGCTGATTCTAAGCTTTCGGCTCACATGAGCCATCTTCAGAGAGGTTACAAGGACATTAACACCTTCTTTCTTTCTTTTTCTTTTTTCTTTCATTTTTTCTTTCTTTCTTTTGCTTTTCTACACCTTTCTTTTTCCTTTTTTACACCTTCCTTTTTTCCTTTTTACACTTTCTTTCTTTTTCTTTTTCTTTCTTTCTTTTGCTTTTTTACAAGCTCTTTATTTAATTTATTTACTTCATTTATTTTTTCTGTTTATTTTACTTTTTATCTTTCCATTAATGTAATTACTTTTTCTTTTTAATTTTTAAAATTAGACTTCTTATTCACCATTCTTTTAATTCTCAATACTAGTGACCTAATTACACAGCAAGTCCATAAATAAACTTTCAAAAAATTAGTAAACCAAAATAAATACTACAAAATATGCTTTATATTCTATCCAACAGGTAAGAAAACAAAATTTATTGTTTCTTTATTCTCTACTACTACTAGCATCATAGCCCGGCGTTGCCCGTGCAACTCAGAACATCTTTCTTTAATTAAATGATTAATGCAGCGTATTGCGATTTCCAAGCACTTGTAGTCGCTGCCTCACTTTAAAACTCAGTTATATAAAAAAATAATTATATAAAAAATTGTTGTTTAAAAATTGTTAAAAAATTCCAGTTAAAAAATCTATTTTCTTTTGTTTTGCGTAAACGTGATTTGATGTTTTGTAAACAACATTGCGTTTGTTTTTGTTTAAAAATTACGGGGGAAAATATTTACATTTTTGTTTTGTTGACTAAATGAATTTCAGAAATTTTTAAAGAATATTTAAAAATGTAGATATTTAATTTTAGAGGAAAAAGTTACATTAATGCTACACGAATTACAGACAATTGATTTCCTGCATTAAATATTTAGCGAAAAAAAGCTTCATTTTTTAAATTTTTATTTTCTGAAGTATGAAATATTAAACCTGCAAAAAAAAAAATAAAAGACTTAAATAATTAAATTAACCATTGTGACACAATTTTTACATTTTTTTAAAAATATTTCTTTTGTTTCAAAATTACGGGGAAAAATATTCACATTTTTTGTTGCGAAAGGGAAATTGATGAACTTAAACTCAAAAAGTATGTGTCGACCTGGCTTCCCTGTAGATATGTATCCCTAGAAAGTTTGAATGGCGTAGCTTAAGAAATGTAGGCGTGCTTAGCTTACAGTCACACACAGACTCGCAGATTGCCTTATATATATATATGTGTATATATATATATATATATATATATATATATATATATATATATATATATATATATATATATTCTTGTTAATTCTATAAAGCATCTAAAAATGTCTAAAAATTCTAAAAAGCAATTTATACTGAGTTCAAATAGTGTCTTAAAATTTAGTTTGTGTAATTTAAAATTTACATTTTATCATTTACTCGCGGATTCTTTCTTGAAACAGATTTTCATTCAAAATTTACTACACATCAAATTTAAAATTATAAAAATGTTCTTCAGAGTAATAGATCCGGACTTAGGATTTCAATTTCATTTACATTCTCACCGACGTAAAGTGGCTTCTCTCTGTCTTTTCTACAAATACTTTCATGGTAACTGCTCTAACGTGTTTTTTTATTCTGGTGTCCCAACCACATGAAATTAAGCATCTAGATTCTGCCCGTTTAAATGCAACTGCCACTTCTACTGCAATTGCTTCTTTTCTCGCATTACCTGCCTGTGAAACCTTCTTCCGTTTAAATTCTTCTATGATAACTAAAATCTTAAAAAATGCAACATCAATCGCTCGCCATCTTCTATCTTCTTGAATCCCTTTGAATATCTGTTGTCCTTTCCTCAATCCTCCCTATACTCAGTCTTTTCTTCCACTTTCACTCTCCGTAACCCTCTGTGTACTCGTGGCATTCCCACCTTGATTGGGATGAAATGATTAAATAAATTTAAATGCAACATCAATCACCACTTTCTATCTTCTTGAATCCCGTTCATCTTTTGTCCTTTCCTCAATCCTCCCTCTACTCAGTTTTTTCTTTCACTTTCACTTTCCCTTCCTGTAACTCCCCTTACGTACAAGTAGCATTCCCTGTTATATTAACTTTCAAACTGAATATGATCCCCATACTTACGTATAAAATCGATATTCGAAATACCGAACACTAGTAAGAGGTCCAATACACTCCTACCAATTTTTGAAAAAGAAAATGTTGATTTCAAGTTATTTTAATAATTGATTCTTAACTAAGTTCCCTTCCCATCACCGGATATCATGACAAAAAATATGATCCACAAAATGGACATATCAGAATCAAGCAAGAACAGCAATTTGATGATCTGGGTTAGTGTTTTAACACAAGATTGAAAATAAGGCACCGTAATCCGAAGGCGTTTGACAAAATACGCCACAAAGAACTGATGGAGATGCTCAGCAACCTTGACATATTTGGAAAGACCTGAGAGTAATAAAGAGTCTTTAGTGGAAGCAAACCTCTTGCATACGGACAGGTAATGAATTGAGTAGATATACAAAGATAGAAAGGGGCGAAAGACAAGGATGTGTCTTTTCACGGGATCTGTTCAACTTTTACAGCGAGAATATTTTGAGGATCCTAGAGGTTATGCCTGGATTCGTAATCGGAGGCCACAATTTAAACAACCTAAGGTGCGCAGATGATACAGTGCTGATAGAAGACACAGAGAGGAAGCTACAAGACCTCCTACAGAAGGTAGTAGAAGAAAATAACTAGAAAGGACTAGAAATAAACTACACGAAAACCGAATGCATGGTCATCAATAAAAAGGGCAGCCCAAAATGCCAATTACAGGTCGGGGATACCAGAATCAAGCAAGTACAAAAATTTAAATACATGGGAAGCGTTATAACAGAAGACGGAAAGTGCGACACAGAGATCCAAAGGCGAATTGACATGGCGAAGGAAGCATTCCAGAAGTTGAGTAAAGTATTAAGAAACAGGACAATTTCGCTAGAAACAAAGAAGAGAGTACGGGATTGCTACGTGCTGTCCGTCCTTCAATATGGCAGTGAATGCTGGATGAAGGGAAAACTAGAAGCAACTGAAATGTGGTTCTACAGAAGGATGCTGCGAATATCATGGCTCGAGCATGTGAGCAATGATGAGGTCTTGGAAATGATGGAAACAAAAAAAAATTAATACTGAGCATCAGGAAGAGACAGCAGAATTTCCTGGGACACGCAATGAGGAAGGAGGGCTTGGAGAATCTGATACTAACAGGCCAGATAGAGGGAAAAAGTGACAGAGGAAAGCAACGGATAACATATTTGAAGGACATAATCAGGTGGATGACGGAACGAGGGTTGCACGGTGTAACAGGAGAAAGCATGTTAAGAGCCACCAGGGATAGGGAAACGTGGAAAGCCATGATCGCCTACGTCCTGAAGGGACAGGGCACATACAAGAAGAATCCGAAGGTGAATTGGAATGGCGAAAGACGCCTTCCAAAAGTTAATCAAAGTATTAAGAAAAGTAACATTTTCTTTAGAAACATAAAAATAATGCTGAACTGCTATATAATATCAATTTCTTATATGCTAGGGAATACAAGACAATTCTCTCACAGATGAAGAGTGGACAATGTAACAGAGATATGGTTCCATTAAAGAATACTACCAGAAAAGTTTTTCAAGAGAAATGGAAACGAAAAGAATCGGAAATTGAAATTTCTGGGTCGCATTATAAGAAAAGAGGGATTGGAAAATTTGACACTCAGATGGCATACTGAAAGCTAGAGGGAAGTACAGAGTAACCTACCTACAGAGCTTGTATAAATAGGTGACAGAAAAGGGACATGGAAAATAATAATAAAACAAACAATGAACAATAAGAAACTGTGGAGAGCCATAGTCTCCTACATGCTGAACATTCACGTTGCATAAAAGAATAACAAATTTATTACACTCATTGTAAACTTTGGCAGAGACAACACTGACATAAAACTTGTCATATATAATCAATCAAATTCAAGATTCTATCAGTTGTGACAGTGTGCTCTGTCAATTGACCTCAAGCGTCAGTCCGCGTCTGAAGAAGTCAACTTTAAAAAGTAAGAACAATACACATATATAAAATGCGTGTATACTTTTTAATCATTTCACCCTAATCAGTCAGTCAGTCAGTTAAGTGCCATACGTGATACACGCTTGGGCGATCAT
Source organism: Ascarosepion bandense (assembly GCA_037127315.1). Classification (NCBI taxonomy): domain Eukaryota; kingdom Metazoa; phylum Mollusca; class Cephalopoda; order Sepiida; family Sepiidae; genus Ascarosepion; species Ascarosepion bandense. Next base: position 331,742 of record JBBBDQ010002097.1, read on the forward strand.
GTCTCGAAAGAGACATGACTGACTGGGTAGCAGATTATCCCGCAGTAGTTTGCCATTGCTTTCTGCGGTAGACTGATTGCCGACTAAGACTATAGAACCCAATCTGTCCTGTTATTTAACCCATAACAGGAAGGAATAGACGGATTAATACCTTTCCCAAGGGTATTTGCGCGTAAATGAATGCAATGAATTCGACTGGAATTCGAACTCGGCTCCCCGATTTCTCGTTCCGAGCCGATATCCAATGCACCACAACGCACATCCTAAGCAAGACGGTAAAGCCACTAAGACACAAAGTGTTACTGAAGACGAAAACTGAAAGAAGTCACTAAGGTCTGACCTTCAGAAGGTCAGAAACGGAAAGAAGTCACTAAGGTCTGACCTTCAGAAAGTCAGAAACGGAAAGAAGTCACTAAGGTCTGACCTTCAGAAAGTCAGAAACGGAAGGAAGTCACTAAGGTTTGACCTTCAGAAGGTCAGAAACGGAAAGAAGTCACTAAGGTCTGACCTTCAGAAGGTCAGAAACGGAAAGAAGTCACTAAGGTCTGACCTTCAGAAGGTCAGAAACGGAAAGAAGTCACTAAGGTTTGACCTTCAGAAGGTCAGAAACGGAAAGAAGTCACTAAGGTCTGACCTTCAGAAGGTCAGAAACAGAAAGAAGTCACTAAGGTCTGACCTTCAGAAAGTCAGAAACGGAAGGAAGTCACTAAGGTTTGACCTTCAGAAGGTCAGAAACGGAAAGAAGTCACTAAGGTCTGACCTTCAGAAGGTCAGAAACGGAAAGAAGTCACTAAGGTCTGACCTTCAGAAAGTCAGAAACGGAAGGAAGTCACTAAGGTCTGACCTTCAGAAGGTCAGAAACGGAAAAAGTTACTGAGGTCTGACCTTCACGGCTAGGTCTCACCACGCCATTCTCAGTTCCTCTGTATTTCATTGTCAAGAACTAACTTCTAGTCAAACAGCTTCTTCCTGCGAACCCTACCTTATGGAACAGACTCCCAAGAGGATGTTTCCCAGATCACTACAATCTTGATTTGTTCAAATCTAAGTTTAGCCGTTATCTTCTCTCCTATTCATATAAACTGCCATTTTAGATGACCCTCTACACCCAGTAGCCTTCTCCCGGGCATCGTACTGGCTGAACCATACTGTAAAATAAATAAATAAATAAATAAATAGAAAAGACAGGATTCAAGGAGAAAGAATATGGCGATTGACGTTGCATTTAAGTTTTTGTAAATTGTGGTTGACAACAAGGAGCTGAAAGAGAGTTCTATAATGAGAGTTAAGAAACTATTAGAATAGAACTTAATGTTTCACTTAGCAATTTCACTAGTAAAATGATGACATCGCTGATAATCTATTCAGTTAGTCAATTAAATGCCTTACGTGATACACGATTGGGAGATCATGTCTCTAAAGAGACATGACTAACTTGGCTGAAGATTATTCCGCAGTAGGTTGCCATTGCTTTCTGCCGTAGACTTATCAAACCATTGCATTGCTTGAACAGTATTTTTCCCCATCAGAAAGCAATGCTTTATCAACACATGAAATTCAAATTTTTCCATTGTTTTGAAAATATGCAATAGTAGCTTTACTTAAATAACTGTAATTTGTAAACTAATAATCCGATTGGGCCCAAATTTTGTCACGTGCCATTTGAAGGTTAGTACTTCCTAAAAATATGTACTAACTTTCAGATGGCACGTGACAAAATATGGGCCCAATCGGATTATTAGTTTACAAATTACAGTTATTTAAGTAAAGCTACTATTGCATATTTTCAAAACAATGAAAAAATCTGAATTTCATGCGTTGATAAAGCATTGCTTTCTGATGGGAAAAATACTGTTCAAGCAATGCAGTGGCTTGATAAGTGTTATTCGGATTCTGCTTCGTCGAAAACAATGGTTAAGAAGTGGTATGCTGACTTTAAACGCAGTCATACAAGCACAAATGATGCTGAACGCTCAGGTCGCCCAAAATCAGCAGTTGGTCTGGAAAATACCAAACATATCCACAAACTCGTTTTAGTCGATCGTAAATTGAAGTTGCGTGAGATAGCAGAGGACTTGAACATACGAGAAGGCAGTGTATTCGCCATTTTGCATGAATATTTATCAATGAGGAAGCTGTCTTCAAAGTGAATGCCATGTTTGCTCACAGTCGATCAAAAAAAACTATTTCAACGCAACAAGAAGGAATTTTTGCGTAAATATGTGACAATAGATGAAACATGAATCTACCACTTCATTCCGGTATCAAATCGGTAGTCACCTGAGTGGACAGCAGCTGAAAGCCGTCCAAAGCGACCAAAGACGCAAACATCAGCAGGCAAGGTTTTGGCCTCCGTATTTTGGAATGCAAAAGGTATTTTGTCCATTGACTACCTTGAGAAAGGAAGAACCATCAATAGCGAGTATTATAAAGCATTCTTGGTGTGTTTGACAGAAGAAATCGAAAAAACGGCCACAAATGAAGAAAAATGTGATCTTTCACCAAGACAAAGCACCGTGTCACAAGTCAATCGCAACGATGGCAAAACTACATGAATTGCACTTTGAATGGCTTCCGCATCCAGATCTGGCCCACAGCGACTATTGGCTGTTTACAGACCTCAAAAGAATGCTCAAGGTAAAGACATGTGTCTCAAATTAAGATGTTATATCGGAAACTGAGGCGTATTTTGAGATAAATCGTTCTACAAAAAGGCATCAAATTATTAGAGAAGCGTTAGAATATAGTGTATCACCCTAGAAGAAGACTATGTTGATGAATAAAAGTCGAATTTTGCCTAAAACTTGTTGTTTTATTAGTTAGGCCCGGGACTTATTGAGTGATGTGTTATATAGAAATATTAGATAAAAATAGAAACTGCAAGTGTTCTTTTATAAAGTATAATATATATTTTATGTTTTATATTTTGCTCCACGTGTTTCTGGTCTGTGTGGCTGTCAGTCATCGGCTTGTTTGTGTGTTAGTAGTTCACTTCTTTTTGTACTTCTGAGGGAATCTCTTTCCGGTTTAAGGGGTAATAAAATAATTTAGAGTGGGTCAAATATCAGGTGGAGGGAGGTTTTGTTTTTATTTTTTGTTTTTAAAAAATATTTACATAGACAGACACATACATGTATATACATATATACACACACTTCCTATGTCGTGTAGGATTTCGTGTGTATGTCACTGTGTTCATTCTTGCTAATATGTGTACATACTTGTCATGTATGTATGCGCTTATGTGTGGGCGCACGTGGTCCGACTAGTGTATCTAAACATTCTGTGCGCGTTTTGTGTGTCCGTGTGTCCGTGAGGTTTATGATCTATTAATAAACTTTTCCTGTAGTTTTTTAGTTTTGTTTAACGGCATATCAACCTCTGTGGGTCATTTAATGCTAAAAAGGTGGGGTTTTAAGGTATTTTGTTTTAATATTTGGTTATTTATTTTGATTTAGTCAGATTTTAATGATTTTTTGTTTTTGATTCTTTTTTATTTTAGAAAACTGAAAATGTCTTCTAGTTTTGTATTCAAAAATGTTTTGCTGTGAATAATTGTTTCCTTCAAAAATGTTTATTTTTCGATAAAAGTTTATTTTTATTTATATATTTCTATAAAAGTGTATTTTTATACTTTCATAGTGTTTTGACCCTAGTTTGGGGGTTAACTATTTATCCATAGCTGGGACCCTAACAGGTCAGGGTGGACCTGGGAACAACAGCAATTAAGTGGTGGTTCCATGTTCCTCACGACCTCCCAATCAGAGGCCTTGCTGCCGGATGCAGTTTAAGGTCATGCCCAGGACCTGAAACTTTTCTTATAGTTTTACTGAATTATATAAATTTTGTTTTCATCCACTTAGTATTCGTGAATATTAAATGATTGTAAAATGAACGAAATTTATGTCCAAGATTTGAATCAAAGAGTATTGACACAAAAGTTGAACGTAGCACCATGGCCGTATCTGACTACCGGGCACACCGGGCACGGGTCCGGGCCGATCCGTGCAATCATAGTGAAAATCTGGGCAAGGAAAAATGTCTTCGTCAGAAATCAAACTAAACAATTCACGAAGAAAGAAAGAAAGAAAGAAAGAAAAACGAAGAAAACACCCGAATGAACGCAGTAAAAATCTGTTTATTTATTAATTTTGGGAGAAAAGACTGGTTATACTTCCTGCTTTCCTTCACGTTCTGTGCCTAATTTCCATTGGAATAGCCAAAAAAATCCGCAAAAATCATAGTTTCTGGAAAGGGATGACACTGATGACAACATCACATTGTCAACTAATAAATCCGGGCAATTTTCTCTGTGCCCGGTTTTTTTTTAGCATCAACTACGGCCGTGCGTAGCACTAATTGCTAACAAAAAAAAAGTATTTGTAGACATTTATATGTGAGTTGTAACAACAGAATTAATGTAAGAACCTCCAAAGTTTTGCTAAAAGTCACCATTTAATGAAAAAAAAGAATGCCCAAAACGTAGCAAAAACCAATTTCTCGTCAAAAGACATCAAAAGATTTTTTACGCAATTTTTAGGAAAATTCTTTCAGAACCTTCAAAATTTTGATTAAAAATCCTGTTTTATCTAGCTTCAAATTAGTATGGGATATTTTGGTGTCTTTTTGCAGTGAGAAACACATTGATTTAAAAATTGTTGTAAAAATCAGATAATTGTCGTAAATTTTCAGAACTTATTCACAAAGGAACTAAGTTAATTTAGAAATGTTTCTTCTTTTTTTAAAAAAAGTCATGGCAAAATATTTCTTTACATTTGTTACTTTATAGTGGGTTGCTTATCTCTTTTCCAGTTAGTCTTCCGGGGTCTTGTCTGTATCCGCTTTTTATATCTGCTTTTTGGATCAAAAGCAGCTCATTTTGGGATTTCATACTTGTATTTGATTCTGGGCTTCCTATTGGCTCGTAAATAAAATTCGCGTAGCCTCGCGAAATGGAAATTTGATATTTGATTAATTTTTATTTTTCGACTGGAACATCTGCGCGAACTCGGATGCGCAACGACGAGTTTTGTTCATTTGCCTTCTGGTCGTTATAGAGCAAACATCCGGTCCCTCGCTTTTGCGTGGTCGGTATCACCACAACCTCACATTCAATTTTATAAATTAGAATTTTATAAATTCTTTTTCTTTTCGCGCTTATTAGTTATCAGGACAAGTACTCGAAGAATTTATTTTAAATCATGAAATGTTTTCATCAAAGAGAACTTTTAGTTAAAAAAAAAATCTCTGCACTGTAAAATTAAGCATGCAATAAAGCTAAGACATTATTTCATTAGAAAAAAAAACACAACTTTTAATTGCTTTTATAAATAAAATATATCATGGACAATCCTGTCTTAAGGCAAAATGTAGACTGTAAAAGTGAGTTGAGAAAAAAAGAAATTAATCTTAAATCTCAAATTCAGATTTTAGAAAATGGTGACAAATCTTGTTGGCCTCAATCTATCTCAATAAGCAAATAACAAAGTTACGTTGTTAGTTTTTAGGTATGTGTGATTGACGAAGTCAACGTGCGTGACCTGTTTTTGTTTTTGTTTTTTTTGTTTTTTCTTTTTCTTTTTTTGTGACCTCACTTTGCTATCATTGTAACAGGTCAGTAAAACTTACACTACACCCAAGTCTGTTTCTGGCTTAAACAATGCCTCACACACAACACAAGTCAATAAAATGATTGCAGTTATCCACTTTAAGGAGGAGCCATGTGTTCCTTGAATGACTTGCCGTTGGTTCACGTGACGTCGGAATATTCGAAATTTCCTGCCACCGCATGTTCAGTATCCACAACTCTTTTCTTGTTTTATTGATTTAAATTAAATACAGATGTAAAAATATAAAAAGTAAAATGTTAAAATATGGCGATTGTCACCAGTTCAATAGTTACTTCTTTTGTCTATATTTCTGAGATTAGTTATTTTAATTATTTACACTATTTAAATTGTTCAGACTGTTGTCCTCATCTTTGTTACCTGCAACATCTGTCTATATATATTTCTGAGATGAGGTATTGTAATTATTTACATTATTTACATTGTTTGGACTGTTGTCCTCATCTTTGTTGCCATATTCATCTTCAATATCTGTCTATATTTCTGAGATGAGGTATTGTAATTATTTACACTATTTATATTGTTGGGACTGTTGTCCTCATCTTTGTTGCCATATTCACCTTCAATATCTGTCTATATTTCTGAGATGAGGTATTGTAATTATTTACACTATTTACATTGTTTGGACTGTTGTCCTCATCTTTGTTGCCATATTTACCTTCAATATCTGTCTATATTTCTGAGATGAGGTATTGCAATTATTTACACTATTTACATTGTTTGGACTGTTGTCCTCATCTTTGTTGCCATATTTACCTTCAATATCTGTCTATATTTCTGAGATGAGGTATTGTAATTATTTACACTATTTACATTGTTTGGACTGTTGTCCTCATCTTTGTTGCCATATTCATCTTCAATATCTGTCTATATTTCTGAGATGAGGTATTGCAATTATTTACACTATTTACATTGTTTGGACTGCTGTCCTCATCTTTGTTGCCATATTCACCTTTAATATCTGTCTATATTTCTGAGATGAGGTATTGTAATTATTTACACTATTTACATTATTCGGACTGTTGTCCTCATCTTTGTTGCCATATTCATCTTCAATATCTGTCTATATTTCTGAGATGAGGTATTATAATTATTTACATTATTTACATTGTGCGGACTGTTGTCCTCATCATTGTTGCTGTATTCATGACGTTTTGGCCATTGAACACTCCGGCCTTCTTTAGAGTAGAATTTCGAACTGAGCCCTTTATTTTGTTCACCGGGGTAGATTGTTCTAGTTCCACGAATCATGCCTCTTCAAGATATCTCAGCATTAGTCATTTCTCCTTAACTCAACTACCCACATTTTTATTCAACTCTGCTGTAGTCAGGTACTGAATTCACAAAATCACTGGATTCAAACAGTACTTTTATCCACTGAGTGATGTGTCCCTGAAATTTAGCCATAGGTGGTAGCACCTTTTAGAGCACTTGTTGTTCTAAGTGTGGGCAAATATTTAACCCCTAAAACACTATGAAAATATGAAAATACATCCTTATAGTAAAAATAATAGCAATACATATCTATTTTTAAAACAAATTACCAGTAATGCATTTTATGTAAAAGAAAATTACTAATACTCCTAAGAAAATTACCAATATTCCAAAGAAAATTACCAATACTCCCAAGAAAATTACCAATACTTCCAAGGAAAATACTAATACTCCCAAGAAAATTACAAATACTCCAAAGAAAATTACAAATACTCCCAAGAAAATTTAATTTCAGGATTAGAGTTGATATGCTGTTAAACAAGCAAATTAAACCAAAAACTATATAGTATAGAACTGCAAATCTACATGTAGGATGAATCTAGTTGGGATTGAACTTATTATAGTATATTATAGTATTATTTTAGTATTTTATTGAGTTGAATTGTTATTGTTTGTTTTTTCCCTGTTGCATTGTGTCTAAAATAAATACCTAAACATTTACTTATGACATACTAGTTTACTTTAGCATACAATTACTTGTATATAAGATCTTATTTGGTTTCCTGATTAAAATAGATTCAGTAAATATTGCCTGGATGTTAAACAATTTACTAGATAGCATCATTAGATATCTCACTAAAGTAACCTTGTACCAGACTAAATTAGTATTAATAGTAGTATAAGTTAATTTTTTGTTGTTATCATACTTTAGATAAGAATGTAAAGTTGTTGTCTATTTTTCCTAGTCTAAATTATTTTCATTTCTTTGACACGGTTATTTTCATAATATAACCACATTAAATAAATATGATAAAATAAAAATAAAAAGCAAGAAGTAGTTTTAAATTCAAATATTTATGCTGAACTTCATTATTTTATGGCCAACTTGACCTTGACATATCTGACTAAATTTGGATTGTTTCTAATAAAAAAGAGGAAATTAATTAAAAGGCTGAAATAGTGGGACAAAGGCTGTATTTGCACGTATCAGGCATTCCTACACTGTGATGGAGAACCAATTGTTTGGTGATATCATGAGGCACTGTTGGTGTTCCCTAAATACCCTGGTTCTGAAACCATACCTATCTCCAATGCCATCATTTGAAGAATGTTTTGTTGATGGCACTTGTTGCTCTTCATTGCAGTAGAATGTCAGATAATCCCATTAAAGATGAAGGAGAGGCTTGAAGTAAACAAAATATAGTTCTACAGAAAGATAATGAGAATACCATGGGCTGAACATATTCATAACAATGAGGTTTAGGGGAGTATGGGAACAAAAAGGAAACTTATACATAACATCCACCTGCTCAGGCCTTTTAGAACAGAGGCTGAGAGACATTACAGGAGAAAGCATGCTAAAAGCCACCAGGGATAGGGAGACATGGAAGGCCATGATCGCCTACATCCTGAAGGGACAAGGTACATAAAAGAATATACATAACATCAAGAAGAAACAGCTGAAGTTCTTTCAACACATTATAAGGAAGGAGGGCTTGGAGAATCTAATAGTCACAGGATGGATAGAAGGAAAGAGAGACATACTTGATGGGTTTGAACAAATTGATGGTAAAGCAAGGTTTGGGAGATATACCAAGAGAAAAAATGTTAAGAGCAAAACGGGATAGGAGTAGGTGGAGCTTCATAAGTTCTGAAGAGACACAGAATATAAAAGAAGTTGGACAAATTTATTACCTGGTGAAAAAACAAATTTAATGTCTTTTCACATGTTGCATCAGTCAGTTGAGGGCCATACGTTATACATGCTCGGGCAGAAGATTATCCCTCAGTAGGTTGCCATTGCTTTCTGCAGTAGACTGGTTGCCAACCAAGTCTATAGAACCCAATCTGTCCTATTATTTGACTCATAGCTAGAGGGGGAAGAAATGCATTATATTATTAAGTAGTAATTATTGGGAGATCAGTTTATTACTTCATAACAATAGAAAACCGATCCCCCACTTTATAACCAGTAGAAGCCTTAATCATTATTCCAAGCATTATATTCAGTCAGTCAGTTAAGTGCCATACGTGATACACGCTTTGGACAATCATGTCTCAAAAGTGACATTACTGACTGGGCAGAAGAATATCCCGCAGTAGGTTGCCATTGCTTTCTGCAGTAGACTGGTTGCCAACCAAGTCTATAGAACCCAATCTGTCCTATTATTTGACTCATAGCTAGAGGGGGAAGAGATGTATTATATTATAATGTAGTAATTAGTGGGGGATCAGTTTATTACTTCATAACAATAGAAAACTGATCCCCCACTTTATAACCAGTAGAAGCCTTAATCATTATTCCAAGCATTATATTCAGTCAGTCAGTTAAGTGCCATACGTGATACATGCTTTGGACAATCATGTCTCAAAAGAGACATGACTGACTGGGCGGAAGAATATCCCACAGTATGTTACCATTGCTTTCTGCAGTAGACTGGTTGCCAACCAAGGCTATAGAACCCAGTCTGTCCTGTTATTTAATCCATAACTGGAGGGAAGAGACAAATTAATACCTTTCCCAAGGGTATTTGTGTGTAAGTAACTGCAAGGAATTCAACTGGAATTCAATATTAAAAGCAGTAAATCCCAGAGGTAATATTTTACCAATAATAATGAACTCCTTAAATAGTGCACATCAAAATTTCTTCCACCAAAGAATATTTTCAAGTGAACTAAAATGCATAAAACAAACATTAGTCAACAATAATTTTCCTGACTACATCATTGATAAACAAATAAAATTTTTCTTAAAAAATTCACAGCACCAATTTTTAACAAACACAAAAAATCATCAAAATAACTACATGCACAATAGTTATAAACACAACAAATTTGCTATACAAAGAATTATTAAACACCATATTTCTGCCATAATTCTTCAAAAATATGTAAAATTTACAGTATGTTAGAGAAAATGGAAAACTGCAAACCTTGTCATTTCTAATCAAAATAACCCCATGAAATCTTAACTAGTGATGACTAAAAATGTATGAATTTCAATTCCTTTTACAAGACTGTTTCTTGTCATAAATCAATTAACTATATTGGACATACTACCACTTCTTTGAGTAGGCATCATACATACCACTTATGTAACAACAATATAATAAAAAACATTTATTAACCTATAACTTACAAGAGCACTTGAGAAAATTTTGGTTGAAGATAAAAAATATTATTTAAGTAACAATATCAAAAGAATCTCACTATAAGAAAAGGAACTATATAACAAACAATTTTCTTCTACCATTTACTTTATGTTATTCAACAATGAAAATAGAGTTTTGAAAGTTTTGTTAAAAAATAGACAAATGTTCATGTAATGTCTAGTCTCATACATCATGTGATAGCTTTTAAAGAAAGCTCCTTTTCAAAAACATGAAATAAATTACATTACAGACAAAACATGAGAACATCCGTGAATTACATTCTAGAAAATGGCCAGGGAAGTGGCAGAAAGTGCTTGGAAAATCAAACATTTTTTTATGCCATATCTCCAGGAAAAAGAAATATGTACCAATACTGTAAAAATGAAATCAAAAAATAATAAAATCTTCCTTATTAGTCATTTTTAATAAGACATATATATATATATATATATATATATATATATATATATGTATAGGTGTAAGTATGTGACCCTGAGTTTCACACTCTTGCAATCATCATATATGTGTGTGTGTGTGTGTGTGTGTGTGAGTGTGTGTGTGTGTGTGTGTAATTTTCTGTTTGTATATGTATATATAGAAAAAGCACAATCTTTCTCTCACATATTCATCCACTTTCTATATATATATTATATACATACATACATACATACATACATACATACATATATAACCTCACTAAAGTCTTCTCAATCGCTTTTACTCTGAAAAATCCTTTGCATCTTAGTGGCATTATCTCCATCTACTGTCCGGTTGAACAGTGTTCCTTTAGCATTCTATCTTTGCATTGAACAGTTCACCCCTAGTAATCCCTTGCATTTTAGTGGTATTATTGCCATTTTCTATCTTCCTGAATCCTGTTCTTTTATTGTTCATTCCCCTCATTAAAGACTTCTCATTTTCTTTTGTTCCTAGTAATCCCTTGAATCTTAGTGGCATTGTTGCCATCTCCTGTCTTCCTGAATCCTGTTCTTTTATTGTTCATTCTCCTCATTAAAGTCTTCACATTCTCTTTTGTTCCTAGTAATCCCTTGCATCTTAGTGGCATTATTGCCATCTTCTGTCTTCCTGAATCCTGTTCTTTTATTGTTCATTCTCCTCATGAAAGACTTCTCATTCTCTTTTGTTCCTAGTAATCCCTTGCATCTTAGTGGCATTATTGCCAACTCCTGTCTTCCTGAATCCTGTTCTTTTATTGTTCATTCTCCTCATGAAAGACTTCTCCTTATCTTTCGTTCCTAGTAATCCCTTGCATCTTAGTGGCATTATTGCCATTCTCAGTCTTCCTGAATCCTGTTCTTTTATTGTTCATTCTCCTCATGAAAGACTTCTCGTTCTCTTTCGCTCCTAGTAATCCCTTGCATCTTAGTGGCATTATTGCTATCTTCTGTCTTCCTGAATCCTGTTCTTTTATTGTTTTTTCTCCTCATTAAAGACTTCTCATTCTCTTTTGTTCCTAGCAATCCCTTGCATCTTAGTGGCATTATTGCCATCTTCTGACTTCCTGAATCCTGTTCTTTTATTGTTCATTCTCCTGATTAAAGACTTCTCGTTCTCTTTTGCTCCTAGTAATCCCTTGCATCTTAGTGGCATTATTGCCATCTCCTGTCTTCCTGAATCCAGTTCTTTTATTATTCATTCTCCTCATTAAAGACTTCACATTCTCTTTTGTTCCTAGTAATCCCATGCATCTTAGTGGCATTATTGCCATCTTCTGTCTTCCTGAATCCTGTTCTTTTATTGTTCATTCTCCTGATTAAAGACTTCTCATTCTCCTTTTGTTCCTAGCAATCCCTTGCATCTTAGTGGGATTATTGCCATCTTCTGACTTCCTGAATCCTGTTCTTTTATTGTTCATTCTCCTCATTAAAGACTTCTCGTTCTCTTTCGTTCCTAGTAATCCCTTGCATCTTAGTGGCATTATTGCCATCTCCTGTCTTCCTGAATCCTGTTCTTTTATTATTCATTCTCCTCATTAAAGACTTCTCATTCTCCTTTGTTCCTAGTAATCCCTTGCATCTTAGTGGCATTATTGCCATCTTCTGTCTTCCTGAATCCTGTTCTTTTATTGTTCATTCTACTTATGAAAGACTTCTCGTTCTCTTTCGCTCCTAGTAATCCCTTGCATCTTAGTGGCATTATTGCCATCTTCTGTCTTTCTGAGTCCTGCTCTTTTATTGTTCATTCTCCTCATTAAAGACTTCTCATTCTCTTTTGTTCCTAGTAATCCCTTGCATCTTAGTGGCATTATTGCCATCTTCTCTCTTCCTAAATCCTGTTCTTTTATTGTTCATTCTCCTGATTAAAGAATTCTCATTCTCCTTTCATTCCTAGCAATCCCTTGCATCTTAGTGGCATTATTGCCATCTTCTGTCTTCCTGAATCCTGTTCTTTTATTGTTCATTCTCCTCATTAAAGACTTCTCATTCTCTTTTGTTCCTAGTAATCCCTTGCATCTTAGTGGCATTATTGCCATCTTCTCTCTTCCTAAATCCTGTTCTTTTATTGTTCATTCTCCTGATTAAAGAATTCTCATTCTCCTTTCATTCCTAGCAATCCCTTGCATCTTAGTGGCATTATTGCCATCTTCTGTCTTCCTGAATCCTGTTCTTTTATTGTTCATTCTCCTCATTAAAGACTTCTCATTCTCTTTTGTTCCTAGTAATCCCTTGCATCTTAGTGGCATTATTGCCATCTTCTCTCTTCCTGAATCCTGTTCTTTTATTGTTCATTCTCCTCATTAAAGACTTCTCGTTCTCTTTCGCTCCTAGTAATCCCTTGCATCTTAGTGGCATTATTGCCATCTTCTGTCTTCCTGAATCCTGTTCTTTTATTGTTCATTCTTCTCATTAAAGACTTCTCATTCTCTTTTGTTCCTAGTAATCCCTTGCATCTTAGTGGCATTATTGCCATCACCTGTCTTCCTGAATCCTGTTCTTTTATTGTTCATTCTCCTCATTAAAGACTTCTCATTCTCCTTTGTTCCTAGTAATCCCTTGCATCTTAGTGGCATTATTGCCATCTTCTGTCTTCCTGAATCCTGTTCTTTTATTATTCATTCTCCTCATGAAAGACTTCTCATTCTTTTTTGTTCCTAGTAATCCCTTGCATCTTAGTGGCATTATTGCCATCTTCTCTCTTCCTAAATCCTGTGCTTTTATTGTTCATTCTCCTGATTAAAGACTTCTCATTCTCCTTTCGTTCCTAGCAATCCCTTGCATCTTAGTGGGATTATTGCCATCTTCTGACTTCCTGAATCCTGTTCCTTTATTGTTCATTCTCCTCATTAAAGACTTCTCGTTCTCTTTTGTTCCTAGTAATCCCTTGCATCTTAGTGGCATTATTGCCATCTTCTGTCTTCCTGAATCCTGTTCTTTTATTATTCATTCTCCTGATTAAAGACTTCTCATTCTCCTTTCGTTCCTAGCAATCCCTTGCATCTTAGTGGCATTATTGCCATCTTCAGACTTCCTGAATCCTGTTCTTTTATTGTTCATTCTCCTCATTAAAGACTTCTCATTCTCTTTTGTTCCTAGTAATCCCTTGCATCTTAGTGGCATTATTGCCATCTTCTGTCTTCCTGAATCCTGTTCTTTTATTGTTCATTCTCCTCATTAAAGACTTCTCGTTCTCTTTTGCTCCTAGTAATCCCTTGCATCTTAGTGGCATTATTGCCATCTCCTGTCTTCCTGAATCCTGTTCTTTTATTATTCATTCTCCTCATTAAAGACTTCTCATTCTCTTTTGTTCCTAGTAATCCCTTGCATCTTAGTGGCATTATTGCCATTTCCTGTCTTCCTGAATCCTGTTCTTTTATTGTTCATTCTCCTCATTAAAGACTTCTCATTCTCTTTTGTTCCTAGTAATCCCTTGCATCTTAGTGGCATTATTGCCATCTCCTATCTTCCTGAATCCTGTTCTTTTATTGTTCATTCTCCTCATTAAAGACTTCACATTCTCTTTTGTTCCTAGTAATCCCTTGCATCTTAGTGGCATTATTGCCATCTCCTGTCTTCCTGAATCCTGTTCTTTTATTATTCATTCTCCTCATTAAAGACTTCTCATTCTCTTTTGTTCCTAGTAATCCCTTGCATCTTAGTGGCATTATTGCCATCTCCTGTCTTCCTGAATCCTGTTCTTTTATTGTTCATTCTCCTCATTAAAGACTTCTCGTTCTCTTTTGCTCCTAGTAATCTCATGCATCTTAGTGGCATTATTGCCATCTCCTGTCTTCCTGAATCCTGTTCTTTTATTGTTCATTCTCCTCATTAAAGACTTCACATTCTCTTTTGTTCCTAGTAATCCCTTGCATCTTAGTGGCATTATTGCCATCTCCTGTCTTCCTGAATCCTGTTCTTTTATTGTTCATTCTCCTCATTAAAGACTTCACATTCTCTTTTGTTCCTAGTAATCCCTTGCATCTTAGTGGCATTATTGCCATTTCCTGTCTTCCTGAATCCTGTTCTTTTATTGTTCATTCTCCTCATTAAAGACTTCTCATTCTCTTTTGTTCCTAGTAATCCCTTGCATCTTAGTGGCATTATTGCCATCTCCTATCTTCCTGAATCCTGTTCTTTTATTGTTCTTTCTCCTCATGAAAGACTTCTCATTCTCTTTTGTTCCTAGTAATCCCTTGCATCTTAGTGGCATTGTTGCCATCTCCTGTCTTCCTGAATCCTGTTCTTTTATTGGTCATTCTCCTCATTAAAGACTTCTCATTCTCTTTTGTTCCTAGTAATCCCTTGCATCTTAGTGGCATTGTTGCCATCTCCTGTCTTCCTGAATCCTGTTCTTTTATTGTTCTTTCTCCTCATGAAAGACTTCTCATTCTCTTTTGTTCCTAGTAATCCCTTGCATCTTAGTGGCATTGTTGCCATCTCCTGTCTTTGTGAATCCTATTCTTTTATTGTTCATTCTCCTCATTAAAGACTTCACATTCTCTTTTGTTCCTAGTAATCCCTTGCATCTTAATGGCATTATTGCCATCACCTGTCTTCCTGAATCCTGTTCTTTTTGTTGCTCTTTCTTCTCATTAATGATTTCTCATACTCTTTCACTCCAAGTACCTCCTTGTATCTTAGGGCCATTTTTGACATTTTCTATTATTTTAAAAATTAAATATTTTTAATTCTCTTCCACTTCTGGTATCGCTTGTGTATTAACAGCCATTTTACTTTCCTTGCTTTAAAATATTTAAAATATTTAAACTGCACTACCAGCCATAATTATTAGGTGACCCCCATTTTTTTTTTAAAAGAAATGTTGTCATTCATACTATTTTTCGTATTCATTGCCAAATGAAAACAGAATGGTTCTTTTGTTATTATTACTTTGCAAAAGCAAGGAAGCAAAGATGAACTCGTTCTAATCAACCTAAGTTTTCTTCATTCTTTCATTGATGAAACTGCGATATAGGTAATTATTAAATATTTATAAATTCATTTGATGTTTAGGTTTTAATGCAATATTAACGAAAGAACCATTCTATTTTTATTTACAATAACTTGGCAATAAATACGAAAAAAATAGTATGAAATATACCATTTTTTAAAAACTGGGGTGGCCTAATAATTATGGCCAGTAGTGTATGTATATTGCATAAAAAATGAAACAAAACTGTGAGAAGAAATTGAGATTAATAAAACTTCCTTTTTTTTGTTATTCTGTTTTATTCCCATTAACCATTTGGTTTATAGTAGTACTAGCAGTATAGCCCGACATTGCTCGGGTGTAATGAAAGCTTTAAAACAAATCCTTGGTCCTGGAGCTCAGACTCAGCCTAAAGAATATTTGAAATAATAAAATAATTGCGACAATTTACCAATCAGACCACTCCTTCTATAACCCGATTTTTTTCGATTATCGATTTTCTATATTTTTTGGGGGTACCTCGACACAAAACCTAGCTAAGAACACTTGCAGACGCTTATAGTACAACTGTGTAAATTTTCAAAAAAATAGGTTCAGCCACACACACACACACACAAACACACACACACACACACACACACACACACACACACAGAAAAAGTTCCATCTATAAATAAGTTTAGATTTAGATTAATGTTTTGCTTGAGGTGAAGAAGTTTTAAAATATGTGAAAATTTTAATGTAGATAACCACCATCCAATCAATGGTAATATTAACCAAGTTTAATCAGGGAAGTTTTTTCTTGTACTCAATATTGACCTTACATATTCAGATTGTTATTTTTATCAACCTCTGAAATATTAATTTAGTGCCAAAATGTTTGAAATAGGGTCCTTGTTATCATTAGAAACAAGTTAATGATTCAGCATAGAACAGAAAAAAATATTTATATGATAGAGTACTTTATTTGTGTCAATTTTTAACTATTTTATGTCCTGTCTTAAGAGTTTTGAAATGGATTTTGCAAGTAAACTATATACTCAAGTATAATACAAATGTTTTTTACAAGTAACCTATATATTAAGTATAATACAAATTTTACAATTTAAACTATATACTCAAGTATCATACAAATTTTTAATGAAAATAGGGGTTCATAATATGTGAATCCAATTTTTATGCTAAAAATAGGGGTTCACAATATACACAGGTAATTTTTCTTGAGGTTAAAATCATGCATTTTTGGTGACCGACTGCATTAAATTCAGGGGTCGCACTATACTTGAAGTAGTTTTATACATGAGTATATATGGTAATTTAGTGTAGCTGGAAATATCTACCTAGTGACCCTCTGATATTTTTTACTCTATTGTATTACCCAGTACCCAACTATCAGCACAGGCATTGCCGACATTCCTGATGTCATCAATTACCCCTATTAGCTCTTTATTCCTGATCCTCTCAAGAAACTATTTGGCATTCATTGTATATCAGTAGGATGTGGCCAACCTCTGTTTGGAAATGGTTCAGTAAAATTAGGTCATACAAGATTCAAGAAAGGATAAGTTTAAAATGCTACTAAATCATAGTTTGGCAGAGTTTACAAACGTAAATTTATTATAGGTAGTTAACATTTTTGGGGTAATCGATTGTACTATATGGGTCATATTCTCTTCATTTCATGTCCTAGAAAATAACTATCTTTACTAGGACTTGGCATTTCAAATATTTTTATTTTTATTTTTTATATGAAGAATTTTCATTATTATTGTATTACTTATTTTATATGAAGAATTTTCATTATTATTGTATTACTTATTTTACTCTATTGAATTCCAGTTGAATTCCTTGCATTCACTTATACACAAACTAGCAGTATAGCCCGGCGTTGTTCGGGTGTAATGAAAGCTCTAAAACTAATCCATGATACCCTTTGGACATTGGTATGAAAGACTTAAAAAGCAATAGTTATTTCCAGTTAAAGCTAAACCGTAGACTGAAAGAAAAATGAATGGATGTAAGTCAAATTTTGATTTCCTGGTATCGATATCAAATAAGTTTTTTCAATATAAACTGAATTTTGAAGGCTAAATAAATCCTCTGAGTAAATGGTATCATGGCTGAGACAAAGCACTACAATTATACCTACTTAGAGGCCAAACCCGAAGCAAAAACTAAAATATAAAGGCTGAAAAAATACAGACATACAGGTAGATAAATAGACACACAAAAAAATATCTTGCCTTTTATATATATATATATTGTCGATTTTCTGCACTATTGTAAGAACTGCAACCTTGAAACTTCTGAATATCATTTCTTATGTCATTGTCTATAAGTGTATCAAATTTGATTAAAATCGGACCACTCTTTCTATAACCTGATTTTTTTTATTATCGATTTTCGATATTTATCGGGAGTACCTCGACACAAAACCTAGCTAAGACCACTTGCAGACGCTTATAGTATGACTGTGTAAATTTTCAAGAAAATCGGTTCAGCCATTTTGGAGTCCATAGGTAACGGACTCACACACATACACACAGACACACATACACACAGACACACACACACACAGACAAAGTTTCATTTATAAATAAGTTTAGATACTCTTGGGAAAGGTATTGATCCATCTCTTTCCTACAGTTATGGGTTAAATAACAGAGCAGAATGGGTTCTATAGCCTTGGCTGGCAACCAGTCTAGCATAAAAAGCAATGGCATCCTACTGCAGGATAATCTTCTGCCCAGTCAGTTATGTCTCTTTCGAGACATGATCGCCCAAAGCGTGTATCACATATGGCACTTAACTGGCTAACTGAATATAATAGTTGGAAACATTAAAGCTTCTACTGGTCATAAAGTGGGAGATCGGTTTTCTATTGTTATGAAGTAATAAACTGATCCCCCACTAATTACTACTTAATAATATAATACATCTCTTCCCCCTTTAGCTATGAGTCAAATAACAGGACAGATTGGGTTCTATAGCCTTGGGTGGCATCCAGTCTACTGCAGAAAGCAATGGCAACCTACTGCAGGATAATCTTCTGCCCAGACACTCATGTCACTTTTGAGACATGATTGCCCAAAGCGTGTATCATGTATGGCACTTAACTGACTGATCATAGTATTATACTACTACTACTAACACTACTACTACTACTACTACTACTAATAATAATAATAATAATTGAAAACAAGAATAGTACCAGTAGGTGTGTTTGGAATGATAAAAAATGAAATAAAACAACACATTGAAAGAATCCCTGGAAATCTCAGCTTAAGAGATATGAAAAAAATTGTACAGCCCAAACACTAAGAAAAAATTTGTCCATGTAATTCTAGTGATGTTATGGAAAATAGAGAAACAGACTTGGTAGGTAGGGTTACCATAGCAGAAATTAAATTATGATCAAGATGACAACAACAACAACAATAATAATAATAAGAAGAAGAAAAAGAAGAAGAAGAAGAATAAGAAGATAGGTTTGGTATGAATATCAGCATGGAACAGTCATAGAAGGCTATGAAGTTACTATTCTTTGGGACTTTAACATTCAGTATGAATGCTAAAGTCAAATAAAGGCTAAGAGTGATTAAAGGCTAAAAAAGGAAAAAAGCCTTTCATATGATAATGTCATTAAATAAAAATACTTATTAAAATAAAGTAAGTGATAAAAGCAAAGATATCAAAATTAAATTAAAATCAAATTGTGAGACCTTAAAACAACTATAAATGGAATCAAGGGTACGACTAAAAAATAACTAAAAAATGCACAACAACTAATGTTTACAAATTTCCTTTTAAAAATTGCCGCTCATTTAATCAGACAAGTATTATCAATATAAAGAAAATAAAATCATTGTACATATAAAGTACCACTTAACAACAGGATTTGTACAAAGAGAATGCATATATATGCTGTTTGGTCTGTAACATCTGTCCTTATCAGACCACAACAACCAGCTTCAAAAGATAAAAAAATAAAGTCAAAACTTAAGAAAGAATATGAAGACTTGCTTTCACTTAATCTCAGTGATAAGAAACCCATTCCTAATGGTGGGAACATTCAATGAGTTGGAACCATCCAGATGATGGCATTATTGAAAACAGCTAGAAAACTAAGAACAGTGTTGGAGTATTGAGGAGACTTGCTGTCACTTAATCTCCTGTGTAAGGCACCCGTTCCTAATGGTGGGAACATTCAATGAGTTGGAACCATCCAGATGATGGCATTATTGAAAACAGCTAGAATACTAAGAAGAGGGCTGGAGACTTGAGGAGACTTGCTGTCACTTAATCTCCCATGTAAGGCACCCATTCCTAATGGTGGGAACATTCAAAGATGATCCAGATGATGGCAATATTGAAAACAGCTAGAATACTAAGAAGAGGGCTGGAGTACTGAGGAGACTTGCTGTCACTTAATCTCCTGTGTAAGGCACCAGTTCCTAATGGTGGGAACATTCAAAGAGATGGAACCATCCAGATGATGGCATTGTTGAAAACAGCTAGAATACTAAGAAGAGGGCTGGAGACTTGAAGAGACTTGCTGTCACTTAATCTCCTGTGTAAGGCACCCATTCCTAATAGTGGGGACATTCAAAGAGATGGAACCATCCAGATGATGGCATTATTGAAAACAGCTAGAATACTAAGAAGAGTGCTGGAGTATTCAGGAGACTTGCTGTCACTTAATCTCCTGTGTAAGGCACCCGTACCTAATGGTGGGAACATTCAAAGAGATGGAACCATCCAGATGATGGCATTATTGAAAACAGCTAGAATACTAAGAAGAGGGCTGGAGACTTGAAGAAACTTGCTGTCACTTAATCTCCCGTGTAAGGCACCAGTTACTAATGGTGGGGACATTCAAAGAGATGGAACCATCCAGATGATGGCATTATTGAAAACAGCTAGAATACTAAGAAGAGGGCTGGAGACTTGAGGAGACTTGCTGTCACTTAATCTTCCGTGTAAGGCACCCGTTCCTAATAGTGGGGACATTCAAAGAGATGGAACCATCCAGATGATGGCATTATTGAAAACAGCTAGAATACTAAGAAGAGGGCTGGAGTACTGAGGAGACTTGCTGTCACTTAATCTCCTGTGTAAGGCACCAGTTACTAATGGTGGAAACATTCAAAGAGATGGAACCATCCAGATGATGGCATTATTGAAAACAGCTAGAATACTAAGAAGAGGGCTGGAGTATTCAGGAGACTTGCTGTTACTTAATCTCCTGTGTAAGGCACCCGTTCCTAATAGTGGGGACATTCAAAGAGATGGAACCATCCAGATGATGTCAATATTGAAAACAGCTAGAATAATAAGAAGAGTGCTGGAGTATTCAGGAGACTTGCTGTCACTTAATCTCCTGTGTAAGGCACCAGTTACTAATGGTGGAAACATTCAAAGAGATGGAACCATCCAGATGATGGCATTATTGAAAACAGCTAGAATGAACGTTGCTTTCATCCTTTCTAGATTTAGATAATGTTATGAGGATGATGGCAATAAACATGGAAATATTAACAAAATCAAGGAGACTTGATTGTTAATCAAATATTGATTAGCTACAAGGATGTTTTTCCCAGTTGCTTTCATCCTTTCTAGATGTAGATAATGTTATGAGGATGATGGCAATAAACATGGAAATATTAACAAAATCAAGGAGACTTGATTGTTAATCAAATATTGATTAGCTACAAGGATGTTTTTCCCAGTTGCTTTCATCCTTTCTAGATGTAGATAATATTATGAGGATGATGGCAATAAACATGGAAATATTCCTAAAGTAATTGCAACTCTTTTTTTTTTTGTAATATCTTCTATTTATCCTTCTGTACCATGACAAAGAATGTGGTATGTGTATTTTAAATAGCTAATTTTTTGTCTGTTTTTCCTTTTACTACAGTTAATGTAATTGTCCTATGTATGACTCTACGTGATTACTCATGTCAATTGTAACTGAAAAACTACTTAAATAGCAAATATATAAAATATTTAATAGAAAGTAATTTCGATTTTATTTACATTATTATTGGTAACAGTTTCTATTAATGTGTAACTGGAGAACATACATTTATTTCTTAACAATAGATTACTTTTAATATGTCTAGATAATCAAAACATAACAGCTGTTACACTTAATATCAATTTCCAAGTTCTCCTTAATATGATATAATAATATGAATGTCAGCATGAATACAATGATACAATGATAACTGTTTAAAAGAATTTTGTTTAACCATGTAAAAGAATTATATAAAATCTTCTACTTTTTGCAGTTCAATTTTTGGAATAAAGGAATTTTTGCAGTGCTGTCATGCTTAAGATACACCCTTAATATTTAATCTTAGCTATGAGAAAGAAATGTATTACATGCACTTCGTATGGTCATTAGTGAGATAGCAGAATTATAATCTTTTGAGATTTGATTTTGTTCACAAATTCTTGTCTCCTTTATTCATCTAAAAAGTTTTGGAACTTTTACATCCAACCATAGAAGATTAGTCTTGATAGTTATAAACAAAGATAGTCATAAACAAAGATTAGTCTTGATAGTTATAAACAAAGATTAGTCTTGATGGTTATAAACAAAGATTACAATAAACAAAATTTATTCATGATAGTCATAAATAAAGATAGTCATAAATAAAGATTAGTCTTGATAGTCATAAATAAAGATAGTCATAAATAAAGATAATCATAAACAAAGATTAGTGTTGATAGTCATAAATAAAGATAGTCATAAACAAAGAATAGTCTTGATAGTCATAAATAAAGATAGTCATAAATAAAGATAGTCATAAAGATTAGTCTTGATAGTCATAAATAACTATAGTCATAAACAAAGATTAGTTTTGATAGTTATAAACAAAGATTAGTCTTGATGGTTATAAACAAAGATTATCATAAACAAAGATTAGTAATGATAGTCATAAATAAAGATAGTCATAAATAAAGATTAGTCTGGATAGTCATAAATAAAGATAGTCATAAATAAAGATAATCATAAATAAAGATTAGTCTTGAAAGTCATAAATAAAGATAGTCATAAATAAAGGTTTGTCTTGATAGTCATAAATAAAGATAATCATAAACAAAGATTAGTCTTGATAGTCATAAATAAAGACAGTCATAAACAAAGATTACTCTTGATAGTCATAAATAAAGATAGTCATCAATAAAGATTAGTCTTGATAGTCATAAATAAAGATAGTCATAAATAAAGATAGTCATAAATAAAGATTAGTCTTGATAGTCATAAATAAAGATAGTCATAAATAAAAATAGTCATAAATAAAGATTAGTCTTGATAGTCATAAAGATAGTCATAAATAAAGATTAGTCTGGATAGTCATAAATAAAGATAGTCATAAATAAAGATAGTCATAAATAAAGATAGTCATAAATAAAGATAGTCATAAATGAAGATTAGTCTTGATAGTCATAAATAAAGATAGTCATAAATAAAGGTTTGTCTTGATAGTCATAAATAAAGATAAGCATAAACAAAGATTAGTCTTGATAGTCATAAATAAAGACAGTCATAAACAAAGATTAGTCTTGGTAGTCATAAATAAAGATAGTCATCAATAAACATTAGTCTTGATAGTCATAAATAAAGATAGTCATAAATAAAGATAGTCATAAATAAAGATTAGTCTTGATAGTCATAAATAAAGATAGTCATAAATAAAGATAGTCATAAACAAAGATTAGTCTTGATAGTCATAAATAAAGATAGTCATAAATGAAGATTAGTCTTGATAGTCATAAATAAAGATAGTCATAAATAAAGAATAGTCTTGATAGTCATAAATAAAGATAGTCATAAATTAAGATAATCATAAATAGAGATTAGTCTTGATAGTCATAAATATAGTCATAAATAATGGTTTGTCTTGATAGTCATAAATAAAGATAGTCATAAACAAAGATTAGTCTTGATAGTCATAAATAAAGATAGTCATAAACAAAGATTAGTCTTGATAGTCATAAATATAGTCATAAATGAAGATTAGTCTTGATAGTCATAAATAAAGATAGTCATAAATAAAGAATAGTCTTGATAGTCATAAATAAAGATAGTCATAAACAAAGATTAGTCTTGATAGTCATAAATAAAGGTTTGTCTTGATAGTCATAAATGAAGATAATCATAAACAAAGATTAGTCTTGATAGTCATAAATAAAGATAGTCATAAAAAAAGATTAGTTTTGATAGTTATAAACAAAGATTAGTCTTGATGGTTATAAACAAAGATAATCATAAACAAATATTAGTCTTGATAGTCATAAACAAAGATTAGTCCTGATAATCATAAACAAAGATTAGTCATGATTGTCATAAGAAAAGATAGTCATAACAAAGATTAGTCTTGATAGTCATAAACAAAGGAAAGAAGTTTTCTCAGATTATATAGCTGATATTTGACAATGACTATTCTCAGTATGAAATAAAAATGATAGTAGTATGCTTAAAACAATACCAAAATCTTTGGAAGTGAAAGACAGAGATTTAAGTAAGACTTGAGACTATTTGAATCATGTTATTGTTAAGGTTTATGAAGGAAATGTTCAAGAATGATCTCTAGACATCTAGTGTGATTATGCAAATTTCTGAAAAAAAATAATAATGAATTTATATAATAATTAACAATGTGTATTTATATATTTCCTGTCATCTGGAGTGCGAAGAGAGGCAAATTAGTAAATTTATGAGTGATTATTTCCCTTAGTTATTTTTCATCATGTATTAGACAAAATTACTTCGTGACCAAAATTAACAATTTAATTATTTAGTTCCTTGACCACTACATTACTTAGATTGCAGTCTTAATTGTTCATGCCTATCATGTGAGGCACTCAGGTACCTTTGCCTATTAAGTGATCATCTTGCTTCCATTTGGTTTTGAAATAAGCTTTGTCATTGCTATCTTTGTTATTCTGTTGCTAATCCCCTTTGAAGAAATACTTCCATTCCACTATTGTATAATGCAAGAACTATTTTATCTTTTATGAGGAATCAAAATAAAGTTTAAAATCACCCCTGTTCTAACATTTTTGCTCGCTATCAGTAGTGTGCAAAAGTGTTAGGACAGGGGTGATTTTCCTAAAAACCTCACTGAAATTCAAATACAGGGTGAAAAGCCAAGTAAATTGTGAATAAATATTGATTATTTAAAACTAGTTGTAAAATGTATTAAAAAGAAGTTATATTTATTAATTTTTTTCTATTTTCTATTAAAGAAGTTATTTTGAAACTACTCTATTGAACATCTATGGGATATTTTGGACAAATTGATAAATTTAATGTTACTTCGCAAGACACACTTTGGGAACAAATAAGAGCTGCTTGGTAGGAGATACCATTAGATACATTGAAGAAGTTTGTGATGTCAATGGCTGACAGAATGAAGGCTGTGATCAAAGCAAAAGGCTATTTATTATATGAAATATTAAATTTAATTTGTAACAATTATTTTTCCTTGTTAAAGCATTTGTTGAGTAAATCAAATAAAATTGTTTTAATTAAATTGTTTATTTTCTGTCAATATGCCTCATAAAAGATAAAATAGTTCTTGTTCTAATACTTTTGCACAGTACTATATATATATATATATATATATATATATATATATATAGTTTATTGAGGAAGCAGATAATTTTCTAAACATATATTATTAAATATAACAAACAATTAATGCCTTTCATCTTTAATAATGAGCCATTCTAAACATCGTATTTTGGCATTAATTTCAGGTGAAAATACAGACAAAAATTCTCCAACATTTGGACATTTTTTTATTATGCTGGTTCTAAGCATTACAAATTTACAACCTGCATCTGCTATTCAGTGACTGTTATCTTTGCACTGCAATGTTTTATGTCAACACAAGATAATATCATCTTTGATGGTGGATGTCTTTATGTTAACATTCCTGCAACCTCTCTGAAGATGGCTCATTTGAGCCAAAAGTTTAGAATCACCATAATAAAAAAATATCCAAATGTTACACAATTTTTTTTTATTTTCACCTGAAATTAAAGCCAAAATATGATGTTTAAAATGGCTCTTGATTAAACATAATAGACATTCATTTTCTGTCATATTTAACATATATATATATATATATATATATATATATATATATATATATATACTACCGACCATAAGTTTGGGACTATCCAAATTTTTAGCAGAATCAAATTCGCTGAGTTTGTATTTTTGGTATTCTTATGCAGATGTCAAGTAAAAAAAAAACGGATTCTTTTCAACTTTAAAGTAAACATTTACTCAGTTTGCTACTTGACTCCTCTTATTGTGATCAAGTTTTTGCCAAAAATTCAGATTTATTCAGATATTATAATTACAGTATAATTTACTTTTGTAAACCATATTACTACAGCATAAATGGCAAGGAAAAAACAGATTAGCATTGAAAAAAGAGCTCAGGTTGAAATTCTTTTGAAAGAACGATATTCTGAATGTGTTATCACTGAAAAATTAAGCCTATCAAAAAATGGCATGCATTATTGCCTTCAACGACTTTGTGAAACTGAGTTAAATATTGACAGAAAAAGATCTGATAGGCCCAGAGTAACATCTATTGTAGAGAATAGGTACTTGATCATATCTAGCAAGAGGAATAGAAGAAAAACCACTCTGGAATTAACAAATGAAATGAATTCTACTCAGCAACATTATGACTTCATTCTGCTGGGATTAAAGGCTGTGTAGCAGTTAAGAAACTACTAGTAAAGAAAGAGAATAAGGGATGAAATTGATCTGAACTTCCTAAAAATGAACAAATGTTGTTTAAATGCTTGCAGGATGTTTTGAAATCACTTTCACCAACTTATTTTTATAAGTTATTAGAAAGAATGCCAAGGATTTGTTCTGCAGTAATAAAGGCTCATGGTGGTTTCTTTGATGAAGAGAAAATATGAATTAACTTCATTTAAATTTGAAATTATGTTAATTTTGGTTTTAATTATTGTACAATTGTGAGCAACAATGAAATATATCTATATTTATTTTTCTAAGACATGAAATTTGTTATTTCTTTTTCTTAGAGAATAAATCTAAGTAGTCCCAAACTTATGGTCAGTAGTATATATATATATATATATATATACAGTGGGATGAAACAAATATTTGTACACATGAAAAATTGTATTTTAATGATTGTAAAACCCTTAACTGAAACAAAATTCAATATATTTCATGTATAAAGATACATACTACTAAAAAATAATAATAATCTCAAATAATTCTTATTCTAACAGAAATTAATGCATTATTTTCCTTTTAAGGGGTGAAAAAAGTATTCGTACAAAACAACAAAAGCATATTAATTTAATTTAATACTTTGTGAAAAATCCTTTATTCAGTTCAACAGCTACCAGTCTATTCCTCTACGTCTCAACTAATGATTTGCACACATTGACTGGTATTTTTTCTCATTCTTCTTGGCATATTGTTTTCAAATTCATGATATTTTTGGGGGCTCTTTTCACAATTTGAATTTTCAAATATCGCCATAATTTCTCGATTGGGTTCAAGTCTGGGGACTGACTTGGCCATTGCAAGACATTAACGTTACTTTCAATGAACCATTTCTTTGTAGATCTAGCGGTATGCTTAGGATCATTATCTTGTTGAAGAATCCAATTGGGAGGTAGCCGAAGCTTCTCAACAGAAGTCATTAAATTGTCTTGCAGAATTTTCTGGTAGCTTTTGGCATTCATCTTACCATTTATTACTGATATTTTGCCAACAACTTTTGCAGAAAAACAGCCCCATATCATGATGCTGCCACCACCAAACTTTACAGTTGGCACAGTGTTCTTTGGTAAGTAGGCTTCACTGTCTTTCCGCCACACATGATTTCAATAATTATGACCAAACAACTCTATTTTAGTTTCATCAGTCCATAGTACCTTTTCCCAAAACGTACATTCTTTATTCTTATGCTCTTTAGCGAATTTTAGCCTAGCATCTCTGTGTCGTTTCAAGAGTAGTGGAGTCTTCCTTGGGCTACGTGATTTCAGACTGTTTCTGTGTAGTTCATTATTTATGGTACATTTGGTTACTTTAATCCCAGATGCACTCATGTTCCTGCAGCTCTTCTTGGGTAAACTGTGGATTTTGTTGGATCTGGCGTCCTAATATCCTTGCTGATCTTGGTGAAATCTTCCTCGGAGCACCTGTTCGTCTTAGGTTTTCAACGCTGTTACGGGTCTTAAACCACGCAATGAACGAGGCAATTGTAATAAAAGGAATTTTCAGGTCGCTAGAAATCATTCTATAACTATTCCCATCTTTCCAAATAGACAAAATCAGTTGTTTTTGTGAAATAGTCAGTTCTTTCCCTTTAGGCATTATTAGAACCTTCTTGTCAGACTAGCCATTGCAGAATTCTCTGATAGTGGTTAATAACGTTAACTATAGTTACTGATAACATTACTTGAAAATTCTAGAAAATACTACCATAAAATATTCGTTAAAATTGATTTGTACAAATACTTTTTTCACCCCTTAAAATGAAAATAATGCATTAATTTCTGTTAAAATAAGAATTATTTGAGATTATTATTATTTTTTAGTCGTATGTATCTTTATACATAAAATATATTGAATTTTGTTTCAGTTAAGGGTTTTACAATCATTAAAATACAACGTTTCATGTATACAAATATTTGTTTCACCCCACTGTAGTTTTCAGCTATGCTAAGTTTATGGGTGAAAGTTTGCTATATAAAGGATAGAGTTTTTGTAAATATAAGAATGAACATTGAACTTAACATTGAGTGGCAATAGTCTGCATCATATCATGTATATTAGTTGGTTGCTCAACTATTTATACATGAGGTATTAGCAAAAATCAGTTATTTAGAGTTAATTGTGTTATTGTAATGATTATCAGATATGTAGTTATATTTTAAATTATCCTTAAGTTTTTTTATTAGAAATAATTGCAAGCCAAAGTACAATTATTTTTTAGTGATTATGTAACTTTTAATTCATTATTTATTTATTATTGATTACTTAGTGTATTTTTTTCACTTTTAATTCATTGTTTATTGTTGATTCAGTCTGTTAAGTGCCATACGTGAAACACGATCGGGTGATCATCTCTCAAAAGAGACATGACTGTCTGGGCAGAAGATTATCCTGCAGTAGGTTGCCATTGCTTTCTGCAGTAGACTGGATGCCAGCCAAGGCTATAGAACCCAATCTGTCCTGTTATTTGACTCATAGCTGGAGGAGAAAGACAAGTATTATATCATTAAGTAGTAATTAGTGGGGGACCAGTCAGTCAGTTAAGTGCCATATGTGATACACACTTTGGATGATCATGTGTCGAAAGAGACATGAGTGACTGGGCAGAAGATTATCCTGCAGTAGGTTGCCATTGCTTTCTGCAGTAGACTGGATGCCAGCCAAGGCTATAGAACCCAATCTGTCCTGTTATTTGACTCATAGCTGGAGGAGAAAGACAAGTATTATATCATTAAGTAGTAATTAGTGGGGGATCAGTTTATTACTTCATAACAATAGAAAACCGATTCCTCCCTTTATGCCCAGTAGAAGCCTTAATCATGATGCCAACTATTATATTCAGTCAGTCAATTAAGTGCCATACGTGATACACACTTTGGGCGATCATATCTCGAAAGAGACATGAGTGACTGGGCAGAAGATTATCCTGCAGTAGGTTGCCATTGCTTTCTGCAGTAGACTGGTTGCCAGCCAAGGCTATAGAACCCAATCTGTCCTATTATTTGACTCGTAGCTAGAGGGGGAAGAAATGTATTATATTATTAAGTAGTAATTAGTGGGGGACCAGTCAGTCAGTTAAGTGCCATATGTGATACACACTTTGGATGATCATGTGTCGAAAGAGACATGAGTGACTGGGCAGAAGATTATCCTGCAGTAGGTTGCCATTGCTTTCTGCAGTAGACTGGTTGCCAGCCAAATCTATAGAACCCAATCTGTCCTGTTATTTAACCCATAACTGGAGGGAATAGATGGATTAATACCTTTTTCAAAGGTATTTTCATGTAAGTGAATATCCACTACACCACAGCACATATCCTTTTGTTGATTACTGAGTGTATTTTTTATTTGTTAACTTTTCATTTATTATTTATTTATTAATGATTATTTAGTGTATTTGTTAATTACTCACTGTTGATTATGCTTATAAACTTACCAAATTGTGGTTATATGTGAATTTGTTCAGCTTGTTAATTTATTTATTTTCAAATTATTTAATTATTTAATTTTATGGATGTTATTATATTTGGTTGTTTAGTTTAATGTATTAGCTTTGTCTGAAGTCAATACATTACATTACCAACATTGTGGTGACAATTACGTTTATCCTTCAAGAGGCAAGATGACCTTTTTTCTTCACACATTATTTATGATCATGGAGATGGCTAATCAGATCAATGTTTGTTTGAGTTTTCTGCTGCAATGTGGGTGGAGAATGTCTGGTTGTGAAAGGGAGCTTGACCTATCCTTCCAGTGTTTTTGCTTTTGCTGCAGATTTTATACATGTTATGCTTCGAAGTCTGCTACACATTTATATAGTGAATTTATATATACACATCTTGCAAGCACTTTCCAACGGTAAGCATATCTTACAACTGTAGGTTACCTGACAAATTCCTCTAAAGAAACCATATTCAAGATAGCTAAATAATTTTGAAATAGTTTTAAAAGTTAGTGGATCTTAGCAGCACTTATATATATACCACACCAAGTGAATAACTAACTTTGCTACTTATAATACCCAGTGACCAACATATATAAATATTTGAGCACCAATCAACACACATGGCCTGAAGATAGCATTCAAGTGTATATAGTATAGTAGTGTTAATATTTTCAGTAGGTAAACTACTGGTGGAAAGGAAATTTAGGCAATCAAAGAAAAAAGCTGAATGACCCTGAAGAGTGAACACATTACAAAACTACCATTATGAAACTTCAAAGTCACCATGAATAAAATAACACCCCTTAGAAAAGTGACAATTTTCTCCACATTATTATATATATATATATATATTTTCTTTACATTATTATGTGTATATATATATATATATATATATATATATATATATATATATATATATAATAATAATAATAATAATAATAATAATAATGTGGAGAAAATTGTCACTTTTCTGAGGGGTGTTATTTTATTCATGGTGACTTTGAAGTTTCATAATGGTATATATTATAAAGCAGTGAGAGAACAAGTAGGTCAAAACCCACTGTTCATGCATTTACTTTGATAAAGTGTGATCAAATCAGAGTAGAGCTTAATATTGTAATTTTGCTATTACAATGATTTATAATATCACTGCACAAAAATTTTCATGTTTCAGAACAATACTGTTCTTTTTCAGGTGATTACTACTGAATTGTAGAGATGAATTGACAGCTTTATATAAACATTGAAAATATTTTTCTCTAAAATTTAATTACAATTGTTCATTTATAACTTATGTTCCAATATAAGTTAAAAATTAAAATTATTTTATTAAAATAAATGACCTATACAATACTTATTTGGCTTTCTTAACAACAATATGCCCTAATATTCCATACTTATTTATAATTCTAATTTTAACATAAGCATTCCAGCTCCTTTAACTCATAAGTTAGTACAAAATCAAATTTTAAGAAATACCTGAATCCAATCTGTTGCTAAAAATTATTGTCTACTCATTTAAATAATGTATAGTTCCACTACATATCTTAATCAAACAAAATTAAAATGTATCATGCCATGACATCATGCTACTTTGTTTCATTTTGTGACCCATATCTTCAACTTCATAGTTTAACCTAATTCTCATTTTTGATTGAACAATATTGACACACCTACAAGCATATTCTCCAAACTACCACACCCTAATTTTCTAAATAGCCATAAATTCATCTTATGTTTTCAAATTAAATCATTTCCAAAATTTATTTTAAACTATAACCCAAAGAAGAACAGAGTTGTTCTGAAACATGAAAATTTTTGTGTAGTAATATAATGCTTTTATAATCCATTGTAATAACAAAATTACAATAACAAGAAAAACGTCTGGATCCCAAGTCATTTTAAGCCTATATCTCCCATTACTCTTACAATCAAATTTTTTCTATCCATCATAACCTGACTTTCTTTTGGTTTACTGAGACAAACTCTCCGAAAATCTCCCGCCATCTTTATCATCTGAATTTGGTAAAAATTGTATTGTTTCTTAAGATTCTATATATAATGATTCCTAGCAGAAAAGATATTTCACTGCCTGACAAGGTGCTAATAAGATAGCACCGAAACACAATGGCTCTTGTGTTGGGTAAACTATGTTTTTATTATAAACTTATAATAAAAATATTACCATATATAATGCTCTACTAAGTATCGAGCACTCTTAATAAAGTAAATATTTTTCTCACCGAAACACAATGGCTCTTGTGTTGGGTAAACTATGTTTTTATTATAAACTTATAATAAAAATATTACCATATATAATGCTCTACTAAGTATCGAGCACTTGACTGCAAACATTGGACTGACAACCTATTAGTTTGTATTACTTCTAAGATATAAATATCGTTAATTCAGTAATGAATTTAAAAACTCTTGGCCACTGGTGTATGTTTACATTGTGTATATAACTTGCTAAAATCTGCCAACCTCCAGCCAGTGCCAATAGGTTAGAGGTAGAATCACTGACATGTCAATTCAGTTGGGTTTGAGAGAAAAAGAAAAAGAGAGATATAGATACCTGTATGTGGTTGCATTAGTGCAAATGTGTTTGTGTTACAACTGTTTGTTTTTTATTGAATATCTGTATGTTGTAAATGTGGATTTGTTTGTAACTCTGGATTTAACTAAATGGATTTTCTTTTGTTAACTGATATAAAGAAATCCCAGAAGCTGTGAAATTGTATCCGCAAAAATGGCCGATTCCATGCAGCAATGTTAAAGGTCAAGTTTTGGGGCTGAGTGCGTGACAAAAACAAGAAATAAATAGCAATTGTAAAGAAAAACAAATTTTTAAAAATGAAGAAGGAAGTGGAAATTGGTAGTACAGACTGGGGTGGGGAGAGGAATCCTGCATTGGGAGGGGGAGGTTCCAGGCAGTGCTTCATAACAGTCACTATCTTATCAACATTTGCTTTTTCTACCTATATTTATAAACGTTACAAACTAAACTAAACTAAACACAACTGACTATTAGAGAATGAAAATCTTCCCAAATGTTGAAGTCATTCTGAGTGGTCTCTTTTTTTGTCAAAATCCGTGAATTTTGTTTCTAGGTCTCCTAGAATCCTAAATAGAATAAAATTTCTTATTCTTTAATCGTAATGTTGAAATTATTATTATAATCATTCAAATTATAACAAGAGAAATATCAAGTAGAAAAAGTTGCCACAGAAGCATTTTGTTAATTTTTCTAACATAGAATAAATCAATAAGGACATGTATTTATTAATTTATTTAATTTATTTTCACTTTTTCTAGCTGAATCTGTCACCTATATTGCACAAGAACCACTATTGTAACTAACTGGGTCAGAATAAAATTTGTATTTTGTATGAATTCAAACTTTAAAAAATAGAGATGTCATAAAAGAAGGTGCTGCGTATTATAGATTGGGGATCACATGACTCCCTTACATATGATCCATTATTGTACATAATTAGGTCAAAATAAAATTTATAATTTATATTGAATACAACCTTATGAAAATTGAGATGTAATAGAATGGGGTGCTGTGTATCATAGACTTTGGGTCACGTGAGTCCCTTGCATATGATCCATTATTGTACATAATTAGGTTACAATAAAATTTGTACTTTATATTGAATACTACCTTCTGAAAATTGAGATGCAGTAGAGTGGGGTGCTGTGTATCATAGATTGGGGGTCACATGAGTCCCTTGCATATGATCCATTATTGTACATAATTAGGTTACAATAAAATTTGTACTTTATATTGAATACTACCTTCTGAAAATTGAGATGCAGTAGAGTGGGCTGCTGTGTATCATAGATTGGGGGTCACATGAGTCCCTTGCATATGATCCATTATTATACATAATTAGGTTACAATAAAATTTGTATTTATATTGAATACTACCTTCTGAAAATTGAGATGCAGTAGAGTGGGGTGCTGTGTATCATAGATTGGGGGTCACATGAGTCCCTTGCATATGATCGATTATTGTACATAATTAGGTTACAATAAAATTTGTAATTTATATTGAATACTACCTTCTGAAAATTGAGATGCAGTAGAGTGGGGTGCTGTGTATCATAGATTGGGGGTCACATGAGTCCCTTGCATATGATCCATTATTATACATAATTAGGTTACAATAAAATTTGTACTTTATATTGAATACTACCTTCTGAAAATTGAGATGCAGTAGAGTTTGGTGCTGTGTATCATAGATTGGGGGTCACATGAGTCCCTTGCATATGATCAATTATTGTACATAATTAGGTTACAATAAAATTTGTATTTTATATGAATACTACCTTCTGAAAATTGAGATGTTGTAGAGTGGGGTGCTGTGTATCATAGATTGGGGGTCACATGAGTCCCTTGCATATGATCCATTATTGTACATAATTAGGTTACAATAAAATTTGTATTTTATATGAATACTACCTTCTGAAAATTGAGATGTAGTAGAGTGGGGTGCTGTGTATCATAGATTGGGGGTCACATGAGTCCCTTGCATATGATCCATTATTGTACATAATTAGGTTACAATAAAATTTGTATTTTATATGAATACTACCTTCTGAAAATTGAGATGTTGTAGAGTGGGGTGCTGTGTATCATAGATTGGGGGTCACATGAGTCCCTTGCATATGATCCATTATTGTACATAATTAGGTTACAATAAAATTTGTACTTTATATTGAATACTACCTTCTGAAAATTGAGATGCAGTAGAGTGGGGTGCTGTGTATCATAGATTGGGGGTCACATGAGTCCCTTGCATATGATCCATTATTGTACATAATTAGGTTACAATATAATTTGTATTTTATATGAATACTACCTTATGAAAATTGAGATGTAGTAGAGTGGGGTGCTGTGTATCATAGATTGGGGGTCACATGAGTCCCTTGCATATGATCCATTATTGTACATAATTAGGTTACAATAAAATTTGTATTTTATATGAATACTACCTTCTGAAAATTGAGATGTTGTAGAGTGGGGTGCTGTGTATCATAGATTGGGGGTCACATGAGTCCCTTGCATATGATCCATTATTGTACATAATTAGGTTACAATAAAATTTGTATTTTATATGAATACTACCTTCTGAAAATTGAGATGCAGTAGAGTGGGGTGCTGTGTATCATAGATTGGGGGTCACATGAGTCCCTTGCATATGATCCATTATTGTACATAATTAGGTTACAATATAATTTGTATTTTATATTGAATACTACCTTCTGAAAATTGAGATGCAGTAGAGTCGGGTGCTGTGTATCATAGATTGGGGGTCACATGAGTCCCTTGCATATGATCCATTATTGTACATAATTAGGTTACAATAAAATTTTTACTTTATATTGAATACTAACTTCTGAAAATTGAGATGCAGTAGAGTCGGGTGCTGTGTATCATAGATTGGGGGTCACATGAGTCCCTTGCATATGATCCATTATTGTACATAATTAGGTTACAATATAATTTGTATTTTATATTTAATACTACCTTATGAAAATTGAGATGTAGTAGAGTGGGGTGCTGTGTATCATAGATTGGGGGTCACATGAGTCCCTTGCATATGATCCATTATTGTACATAATTAGGTTACAATAAAATTTGTACTTTATATTGAATACTACCTTCTGAAAATTGAGATGTAGTAGAGTCGGGTGCTGTGTATCATAGATTGGGGGTCACATGAGTCCCTTGCATATGATCCATTATTGTACATAATTAGGTTACAATAAAATTTGTATTTTATATGAATACTACCTTATGAAAATTGACATGTAGTAGAGTGGGGTGCTGTGTATCATAGATTGGGGGTCACATGAGTCCCTTGCATATAATCCATTATTGTACATAATTAGGTTACAATATAATTTGTACTTTATATTGAATACTACCTTCTGAAAATTGAGATGCAGTAGAGTGGGGTGCTGTGTATCATAGATTGGGGGTCACATGATTCCCTTGTATATGATCCATTATTGTACATAATTAGGTTACAATATAATTTGTACTTTATATTGAATACTACCTTCTGAAAATTGAGATGCAGTAGAGTGGGCTGCTGTGTATCATAGATTGGGGGTCACATGAGTCCCTTGCATATGATCCATTATTGTACATAATTAGGTTACAATATAATTTGTACTTTATATTGAATACTACCTTATGAAAATTGAGATGTTGTAGAGTGGGGTGCTGTGTATCATAGATTGGGGGTCACATGATTCCCTTGTATATGATCCATTATTGTACATAATTAGGTTACAATAAAATTTGTATTTTATATGAATACTACCTTATGAAAATTGAGATGTAGTAGAGTGGGGTGCTGTGTATCATAGATTGGGGGTCACATGACTCCCTTGCATATGATCCATTATTGTACATAATTAGGTTACAATATAATTTGTACTTTATATTGAATACTACCTTCTGAAAATTGAGATGCAGTAGAGTGGGGTGCTGTGTATCATAGATTGGGGGTCACATGATTCCCTTGTATATGATCCATTATTGTACATAATTAGGTTACAATAAGATTTGTATTTTATATGAATACTACCTTATGAAAATTGAGATGTAGTAGAGTGGGGTGCTGTGTATCATAGATTGGGGGTCACATGAGTCCCTTGCATATGATCCATTATTGTACATAATTAGGTTACAATAAAATTTGTACTTTATATTGAATACTACCTTCTGAAAATTGAGATGCAGTAGAGTGGGGTGCTGTGTATCATAGATTGGGGGTCACATGAGTCCCTTGCATATGATCCATTATTGTACATAATTAGGTTACAATATAATTTGTATTTTATATGAATACTACCTTATGAAAATTGAGATGTAGTAGAGTGGGGTGCTGTGTATCATAGATTGGGGGTCACATGAGTCCCTTGCATATGATCCATTATTGTACATAATTAGGTTACAATAAAATTTGTATTTTATATGAATACTACCTTCTGAAAATTGAGATGCAGTAGAGTGGGGTGCTGTGTATCATAGATTGGGGGTCACATGAGTCCCTTGCATATGATCCATTATTGTACATAATTAGGTTACAATATAATTTGTATTTTATATTGAATACTACCTTCTGAAAATTGAGATGCAGTAGAGTCGGGTGCTGTGTATCATAGATTGGGGGTCACATGAGTCCCTTGCATATGATCCATTATTGTACATAATTAGGTTACAATAAAATTTTTACTTTATATTGAATACTAACTTCTGAAAATTGAGATGCAGTAGAGTCGGGTGCTGTGTATCATAGATTGGGGGTCACATGAGTCCCTTGCATATGATCCATTATTGTACATAATTAGGTTACAATATAATTTGTATTTTATATTTAATACTACCTTATGAAAATTGAGATGTAGTAGAATTGGGTGCTGTGTATCATAGATTGGGGGTCACATGAGTCCCTTGCATATGATCCATTATTGTACATAATTAGGTTACAATAAAATTTGTATTTTATATGAATACTACCTTCTGAAAATTGAGATGTTGTAGAGTGGGGTGCTGTGTATCATAGATTGGGGGTCACATGAGTCCCTTGCATATGATCCATTATTGTACATAATTAGGTTACAATAAAATTTGTACTTTATATTGAATACTACCTTCTGAAAATTGAGATGCAGTAGAGTGGGGTGCTGTGTATCATAGATTGGGGGTCACATGAGTCCCTTGCATATGATCCATTATTGTACATAATTAGGTTACAATAAAATTTGTATTTTATATGAATACTACCTTATGAAAGTTGAGATGTAGTAGAGTGGGGTACTGTGTATCATAGATTGGGGGTCACATGAGTCCCTTGCATATGATCCATTATTGTACATAATTAGGTTACAATAAAATTTGTATTTTATATGAATACTACCTTATGAAAGTTGAGATGTAGTAGAGTGGGGTGCTGTGTATCATAGATTGGGGGTCACATGAGTCCCTTGCATATGATCCATTATTGTACATAATTAGGTTACAATAAAATTTGTATTTTATATGAATACTACCTTATGAAAGTTGAGATGTAGTAGAGTGGGGTGCTGTGTATCATAGATTGGGGGTCACATGAGTCCCTTGCATATGATCCATTATTGTACATAATTAGGTTACAATATAATTTGTATTTTATATTGAATACTACCTTCTGAAAATTGAGATGCAGTAGAGTCGGGTGCTGTGTATCATAGATTGGGGGTCACATGAGTCCCTTGCATATGATCCATTATTGTACATAATTAGGTTACAATAAAATTTTTACTTTATATTGAATACTACCTTCTGAAAATTGAGATGCAGTGGAGTCGGGTGCTGTGTATCATAGATTGGGGGTCACATGAGTCCCTTGCATATGATCCATTATTGTACATAATTAGGTTACAATATAATTTGTATTTTATATTTAATACTACCTTATGAAAATTGAGATGTAGTAGAGTGGGGTGCTGTGTATCATAGATTGGGGGTCACATGAGTCCCTTGCATATGATCCATTATTGTACATAATTAGGTTACAATAAAATTTGTATTTTATATGAATACTACCTTATGAAAATTGAGATGTAGTAGAGTGGGGTGCTGTGTAACATAGATTGGGGGTCACATGAGTCCCTTGCATATGATCCATTATTGTACATAATTAGGTTACAATAAAATTTGTATTTTATATGAATACTACATTATGAAAATTGAGATGTAGTAGAGTGGGGTGCTGTGTATCATAGATTGGGGGTCACATGAGTCCCTTGCATATGATCCATTATTGTACATAATTAGGTTACAATAAAATTTGTATTTTATATGAATACTACCTTATGAAAATTGAGATGTAGTAGAGTGGGGTGCTGTGTATCATAGATTGGGGGTCACATGAGTCCTTTGCATATGATCCATTATTGTACATAATTAGGTTACAATAAAATTTGTATTTTATATGAATACTACCTTATGAAAATTGAGATGTAGTAGAGTGGGGTGCTGTGTATCATAGATTGTGGGTCACATGAGTCCCTTGCATATGATCCATTATTGTACATAATTAGGTTACAATAAAATTTGTATTTTATATGAATACTACCTTATGAAAATTGAGATGTAGTAGAGTGGGGTGCTGTGTATCATAGATTGGGGTTCACATGACTCCCTTGCATATGATCCATTATTGTACATAATTAGGTTACAATAAAATTTGTATTTTATATGAATACTACCTTATGAAAATTGAGATGTAGTAGAGTGGGGTGCTGTGTATCATAGATTGGGGGGTCACATGAGTCCCTTGCATATGATCCATTATTGTACATAATTAGGTTACAATATAATTTGTATTTTATATTGAATACTACCTTATGAAAATTGAGATGTAGTAGAGTGGGGTACTGTGTATCATAGATTGGCGATCACATGACTCCCTTGCATATGATCCATTATTGTACATAATTAGGTTACAATATAATTTGTACTTTATATTGAATACTACCTTCTGAAAATTGAGATGCAGTAGAGTGGGGTGCTGTGTATCATAGATTGGGGGTCACATGAGTCCCTTGCATATGATCCATTATTGTACATAATTAGGTTACAATATAATTTGTATTTTATATTTAATACTACCTTATGAAAATTGAGATGTAGTAGAGTGGGGTGCTGTGTATCATAGATTGGGGGTCACATGAGTCCCTTGCATATGATCCATTATTGTACATAATTAGGTTACAATATAATTTGTATTTTATATTTAATACTACCTTATGAAAATTGAGATGTAGTAGAGTGGGGTGCTGTGTATCATAGATTGGGGGTCACATGAGTCCCTTGCATATGATCCATTATTGTACATAATTAGGTTACAATAAAATTTGTATTTTATATGAATACTACCTTATGAAAATTGAGATGTAGTAGAGTGGGGTGCTGTGTATCATAGATTGGGGGTCACATGAGTCCCTTGCATATGATCCATTATTGTACATAATTAGGTTACAATAAAATTTGTATTTTATATGAATACTACCTTATGAAAATTGAGATGTAGTAGAGTGGGGTGCTGTGTATCATAGATTGGGGGTCACATGAGTCCCTTGCATATGATCCATTATTGTACATAATTAGGTTACAATAAAATTTGTATTTTATATGAATACTACCTTATGAAAATTGAGATGTAGTAGAGTGGGGTGCTGTGTATCATAGATTGGGGGGTCACATGAGTCCCTTGCATATGATCCATTATTGTACATAATTAGGTTACAATAAAATTTGTATTTTATATGAATACTACCTTATGAAAATTGAGATCTAGTAGAGTGGGGTGCTGTGTATCATAGATTGGGGGTCACATGAGTCCCTTGCATATGATCCATTATTGTACATAATTAGGTTACAATATAATTTGTATTTTATATTTAATACTACCTTATGAAAATTGAGATGTAGTAGAGTGGGGTACTGTGTATCATAGATTGGCGATCACATGACTCCCTTGCATATGATCCATTATTGTACATAATTAGGTTACAATAAAATTTGTATTTTATATGAATACTACCTTATGAAAATTGAGATCTAGTAGAGTGGGGTGCTGTGTATCATAGATTGGGGGTCACATGAGTCCCTTGCATATGATCCATTATTGTACATAATTAGGTTACAATATAATTTGTATTTTATATTTAATACTACCTTATGAAAATTGAGATGTAGTAGAGTGGGGTGCTGTGTATCATAGATTGGGGGTCACATGAGTCCCTTGCATATGATCCATTATTGTACATAATTAGGTTACAATAAAATTTGTATTTTATATGAATACTACCTTATGAAAATTGAGATGTAGTAGAGTGGGGTGCTGTGTATCATAGATTGGGGGTCACATGATTCCCTTGTATATGATCCATTATTGTACATAATTAGGTTACAATAAAATTTGTATTTTATATGAATACTACCTTATGAAAATTGAGATCTAGTAGAGTGGGGTGCTGTGTATCATAGATTGGGGGTCACATGAGTCCCGTGCATATGATCCATTATTGTACATAATTAGGTTACAATAAAATTTGTATTTTATATGAATACTACCTTATGAAAATTGAGATGTAGTAGAGTGGGGTGCTGTGTATCATAGATTGGGGGGTCACATGAGTCCCTTGCATATGATCCATTATTGTACATAATTAGGTTACAATAAAATTTGTATTTTATATGAATACTACCTTATGAAAATTGAGATCTAGTAGAGTGGGGTGCTGTGTATCATAGATTGGGGGTCACATGAGTCCCTTGCATATGATCCATTATTGTACATAATTAGGTTACAATATAATTTGTATTTTATATTTAATACTACCTTATGAAAATTGAGATGTAGTAGAGTGGGGTACTGTGTATCATAGATTGGCGATCACATGACTCCCTTGCATATGATCCATTATTGTACATAATTAGGTTACAATAAAATTTGTATTTTATATGAATACTACCTTATGAAAATTGAGATCTAGTAGAGTGGGGTGCTGTGTATCATAGATTGGGGGTCACATGAGTCCCTTGCATATGATCCATTATTGTACATAATTAGGTTACAATATAATTTGTATTTTATATTTAATACTACCTTATGAAAATTGAGATGTAGTAGAGTTGGGTGCTGTGTATCATAGATTGGGGGTCACATGAGTCACTTGCATATAATCCATTATTGTACATAATTAGGTTACAATATAATTTGTACTTTATATTGAATACTACCTTCTGAAAATTGAGATGCAGTAGAGTGGGGTGCTGTGTATCATAGATTGGGGGTCACATGATTCCCTTGTATATGATCCATTATTGTACATAATTAGGTTACAATAAAATTTGTATTTTATATGAATACTACCTTATGAAAATTGACATGTAGTAGAGTGGGGTGCTGTGTATCATAGATTGGGGGTCACATGAGTCCCTTGCATATAATCCATTATTGTACATAATTAGGTTACAATATAATTTGTACTTTATATTGAATACTACCTTCTGAAAATTGAGATGCAGTAGAGTGGGGTGCTGTGTATCATAGATTGGGGGTCACATGATTCCCTTGTATATGATCCATTATTGTACATAATTAGGTTACAATATAATTTGTACTTTATATTGAATACTACCTTCTGAAAATTGAGATGCAGTAGAGTGGGCTGCTGTGTATCATAGATTGGGGGTCACATGAGTCCCTTGCATATGATCCATTATTGTACATAATTAGGTTACAATATAATTTGTACTTTATATTGAATACTACCTTATGAAAATTGAGATGTTGTAGAGTGGGGTGCTGTGTATCATAGATTGGGGGTCACATGATTCCCTTGTATATGATCCATTATTGTACATAATTAGGTTACAATAAAATTTGTATTTTATATGAATACTACCTTATGAAAATTGAGATGTAGTAGAGTGGGGTGCTGTGTATCATAGATTGGGGGTCACATGACTCCCTTGCATATGATCCATTATTGTACATAATTAGGTTACAATATAATTTGTACTTTATATTGAATACTACCTTCTGAAAATTGAGATGCAGTAGAGTGGGGTGCTGTGTATCATAGATTGGGGGTCACATGATTCCCTTGTATATGATCCATTATTGTACATAATTAGGTTACAATAAGATTTGTATTTTATATGAATACTACCTTATGAAAATTGAGATGTAGTAGAGTGGGGTGCTGTGTATCATAGATTGGGGGTCACATGAGTCCCTTGCATATGATCCATTATTGTACATAATTAGGTTACAATAAAATTTGTACTTTATATTGAATACTACCTTCTGAAAATTGAGATGCAGTAGAGTGGGGTGCTGTGTATCATAGATTGGGGGTCACATGAGTCCCTTGCATATGATCCATTATTGTACATAATTAGGTTACAATATAATTTGTATTTTATATGAATACTACCTTATGAAAATTGAGATGTAGTAGAGTGGGGTGCTGTGTATCATAGATTGGGGGTCACATGAGTCCCTTGCATATGATCCATTATTGTACATAATTAGGTTACAATAAAATTTGTATTTTATATGAATACTACCTTCTGAAAATTGAGATGCAGTAGAGTGGGGTGCTGTGTATCATAGATTGGGGGTCACATGAGTCCCTTGCATATGATCCATTATTGTACATAATTAGGTTACAATATAATTTGTATTTTATATTGAATACTACCTTCTGAAAATTGAGATGCAGTAGAGTCGGGTGCTGTGTATCATAGATTGGGGGTCACATGAGTCCCTTGCATATGATCCATTATTGTACATAATTAGGTTACAATAAAATTTTTACTTTATATTGAATACTAACTTCTGAAAATTGAGATGCAGTAGAGTCGGGTGCTGTGTATCATAGATTGGGGGTCACATGAGTCCCTTGCATATGATCCATTATTGTACATAATTAGGTTACAATATAATTTGTATTTTATATTTAATACTACCTTATGAAAATTGAGATGTAGTAGAATTGGGTGCTGTGTATCATAGATTGGGGGTCACATGAGTCCCTTGCATATGATCCATTATTGTACATAATTAGGTTACAATAAAATTTGTATTTTATATGAATACTACCTTCTGAAAATTGAGATGTTGTAGAGTGGGGTGCTGTGTATCATAGATTGGGGGTCACATGAGTCCCTTGCATATGATCCATTATTGTACATAATTAGGTTACAATAAAATTTGTACTTTATATTGAATACTACCTTCTGAAAATTGAGATGCAGTAGAGTGGGGTGCTGTGTATCATAGATTGGGGGTCACATGAGTCCCTTGCATATGATCCATTATTGTACATAATTAGGTTACAATAAAATTTGTATTTTATATGAATACTACCTTATGAAAATTGAGATGTAGTAGAGTGGGGTGCTGTGTATCATAGATTGGGGGGTCACATGAGTCCCTTGCATATGATCCATTATTGTACATAATTAGGTTACAATAAAATTTGTATTTTATATGAATACTACCTTATGAAAATTGAGATCTAGTAGAGTGGGGTGCTGTGTATCATAGATTGGGGGTCACATGAGTCCCTTGCATATGATCCATTATTGTACATAATTAGGTTACAATATAATTTGTATTTTATATTTAATACTACCTTATGAAAATTGAGATGTAGTAGAGTGGGGTACTGTGTATCATAGATTGGCGATCACATGACTCCCTTGCATATGATCCATTATTGTACATAATTAGGTTACAATAAAATTTGTATTTTATATGAATACTACTTTATGAAAATTGAGATCTAGTAGAGTGGGGTGCTGTGTATCATAGATTGGGGGTCACATGAGTCCCTTGCATATGATCCATTATTGTACATAATTAGGTTACAATATAATTTGTA
This sequence comes from Ascarosepion bandense, assembly GCA_037127315.1. Lineage (NCBI taxonomy): Eukaryota > Metazoa > Mollusca > Cephalopoda > Sepiida > Sepiidae > Ascarosepion > Ascarosepion bandense. The sequence continues at coordinate 376,052 of JBBBDQ010002097.1, forward strand.
TTTTATATTTAATACTACCTTATGAAAATTGAGATGTAGTAGAGTTGGGTGCTGTGTATCATAGATTGGGGGTCACATGAGTCACTTGCATATAATCCATTATTGTACATAATTAGGTTACAATATAATTTGTACTTTATATTGAATACTACCTTCTGAAAATTGAGATGCAGTAGAGTGGGGTGCTGTGTATCATAGATTGGGGGTCACATGATTCCCTTGTATATGATCCATTATTGTACATAATTAGGTTACAATAAAATTTGTATTTTATATGAATACTACCTTATGAAAATTGACATGTAGTAGAGTGGGGTGCTGTGTATCATAGATTGGGGGTCACATGAGTCCCTTGCATATAATCCATTATTGTACATAATTAGGTTACAATATAATTTGTACTTTATATTGAATACTACCTTCTGAAAATTGAGATGCAGTAGAGTGGGGTGCTGTGTATCATAGATTGGGGGTCACATGATTCCCTTGTATATGATCCATTATTGTACATAATTAGGTTACAATATAATTTGTACTTTATATTGAATACTACCTTCTGAAAATTGAGATGCAGTAGAGTGGGCTGCTGTGTATCATAGATTGGGGGTCACATGAGTCCCTTGCATATGATCCATTATTGTACATAATTAGGTTACAATATAATTTGTACTTTATATTGAATACTACCTTATGAAAATTGAGATGTTGTAGAGTGGGGTGCTGTGTATCATAGATTGGGGGTCACATGATTCCCTTGTATATGATCCATTATTGTACATAATTAGGTTACAATAAAATTTGTATTTTATATGAATACTACCTTATGAAAATTGAGATGTAGTAGAGTGGGGTGCTGTGTATCATAGATTGGGGGTCACATGACTCCCTTGCATATGATCCATTATTGTACATAATTAGGTTACAATATAATTTGTACTTTATATTGAATACTACCTTCTGAAAATTGAGATGCAGTAGAGTGGGGTGCTGTGTATCATAGATTGGGGGTCACATGATTCCCTTGTATATGATCCATTATTGTACATAATTAGGTTACAATAAGATTTGTATTTTATATGAATACTACCTTATGAAAATTGAGATGTAGTAGAGTGGGGTGCTGTGTCTCATAGATTGGGGGTCACATGAGTCCCTTGCATATGATCCATTATTGTACATAATTAGGTTACAATATAATTTGTACTTTATATTGAATACTACCTTCTGAAAATTGAGATGCAGTAGAGTGGGGTACTGTGTATCATAGATTGGGGGTCACGTGAGTCCCTTGCATATGATCCATTATTGTACATAATTAGGTTACAATAAAATTTGTATTTTATATGAATACTACCTTATGAAAATTGAGATGTAGTAGAGTGGGGTGCTGTGTATCATAGATTGGGGGTCACATGAGTCCCTTGCATATGATCCATTATTGTACATAATTAGGTTACAATAAAATTTGTATTTTATATGAATACTACCTTATGAAAATTGAGATGTAGTAGAGTGGGGTGCTGTGTATCATAGATTGGGGGTCACGTGAGTCCCTTGCATATGATCCATTATTGTACATAATTAGGTTACAATGAAATTTGTATTTTATATGAATACTACCTTCTGAAAATTGAGATGTAGTAGAGTGGGGTGCTGTGTATCATAGATTGCGAGTCACATGAGTCCCTTGCATATGATCCATTATTGTACATAATTAGGTTACAATAAAATTTGTATTTTATATGAATACTACCTTATGAAAATTGAGATGTAGTAGAATTGGGTGCTGTGTATCAAAGATTGGGGGTCACATGAGTCCCTTGCATATGATCCATTATTGTACATAATTAGGTTACAATAAAATTTGTATTTTATATGAATACTACCTTCTGAAAATTGAGATGTAGTAGAGTGGGGTGCTGTGTATCATAGATTGCGGGTCACATGAGTCCCTTGCATATGATCCATTATTGTACATAATTAGGTTACAATAAAATTTGTATTTTATATGAATACTACCTTATGAAAATTGAGATGTAGTAGAATTGGGTGCTGTGTATCAAAGATTGGGGGTCACATGAGTCCCTTGCATATGATCCATTATTGTACATAATTAGGTTACAATAACATTTGTATTTTATATGAATACTACCTTCTGAAAATTGAGATGTAGTAGAGTGGGGTGCTGTGTATCATAGATTGCGGGTCACATGAGTCCCATTGCATATGATCCATTATTGTACATAATTAGGTTACAATAAAATTTGTATTTTATATGAATACTACCTTATGAAAATTGAGATGTAGTAGAATTGGGTGCTGTGTATCAAAGATTGGGGGTCAGTGGCAGTCCTTGCATATGATCCATTATTGTACATAATTAGGTTACAATAAAATTTGTATTTTATATGAATACTACCTTCTGAAAATTGAGATGTAGTAGAGTGGGGTGCTGTGTATCATAGATTGCGGGTCACATGAGTCTCCCTTGCATATGATCCATTATTGTACATAATTAGGTTACAATAAAATTTGTATTTTATATGAATACTACCTTATGAAAATTGAGATGTAGTAGAATTGGGTGCTGTGTATCAAAGATTGGGGGTCACATGAGTCCCTTGCATATGATCCATTATTGTACATAATTAGGTTACAATAAAATTTGTATTTTATATGAATACTACCTTATGAAAATTGAGATGTAGTAGAGTGGGGTGCTGTGTATCATAGATTGGGGGTCGCACGAGTCCCTTGCATATGATCCATTATTGTACATAATTAGGTCAAAATAAAATTTATATTTTATATGAATACTACCTTCTGAAAATTGAGATGTAGTAGAGTGGGGTGCTGTGTATCAAAGATTGGGGGTCACATGAGTCCCTTGCATATGATCCATTATTGTACATAATTAGGTTACAATATAATTTGTATTTTATATGAATACTACCTTCTGAAAATTGAGATGTAGTAGAGTTGGGTGCCGTGTATCATAGATTGGGGGTCACATGACTCCCTTACATATGATCCATTATTGTACATAATTAGGTCAAAATAAAATTTATATTTTATATTGAATACTACCTTCTGAAAATTGAGATGTAGTAGAGTGGGATGCTGTGTATCATAGATTGGGGGTCATGGGAGTCCCTTGCATATGATCCATTATTGTACATAATTAGCTTACAATAAAATTTGTACTTTATATTGAATACTACCTTATGAAAATTGAGATGTAGTAGAGTGGGGTGCTGTGTATCATAGATTGGGGGTCACATGAGTCCTTTGCATATGATCCATTATTATACATAATTAGGTTACAATAAAATTTGTATTTTATATTGAATACTACCTTATGAAAATTGAGATGTAGTAGAGTGGGGTGCTGTGTATCATAGATTGGGGGTCACATGAGTCCCTTGCATATGATCCATTATTGTACATAATTAGGTTACAATAAAATTTGTGTTTTATATGAGTACTACCTTATGAAAATTGAGATGTAGTAGAGTGGGGTGCTGCGTATCATAGATTGGGGGTCACATGAGTCCCTTGCATATGATCCATTATTGTACATAATTAGGTTAAAATAAAATTTGTATTTTATATTGAATACTACCTTATGAAAATTGAGATGTAGTAGAGTGGGGTGCTGTGTATCATAGATTGGGGGTCACATGAGTCCCTTGCATATGATCCATTATTGTACATAATTAGGTTACAATAAAATTTGTATTTTATATGAATACTACCTTATGAAAATTGAGATGTAGTAGAGTGGGGTGCTGTGTATCATTGATTGGGAGTCACATCCGTCCCTTACATATGATCCATTATTGTACATAATTAGGTCAAAATAAAATTTATATTTTATATTGAATACTACCTTCTGAAAATTGAGATGTAGTAGAGTGGGATGCTGTGTATCATAGATTGGGGGTCACATGAGTCCCTTGTATATGATCCATTATTGTACATAATTAGGTTACAATAAAATTTGTACTTTATATTGAATACTACCTTATGAAAATTGAGATGTAGTAGAGTGGGGTGCTGTGCATCATAGATTGGGGGTCACATGACTCCCTTGCATATGATCCATTATTGTACATAATTAGGTTACAATAAAATTTGTACTTTATATTGAATACTACCTTATGAAAATTGAGATCTAGTAGAGTGGGGTGCTGTGTATCATAGATTGGGGGTCACATGAGTCCTCAGATGGTGATCCATTATTGTACATAATTAGGTTACAATAAAATTTGTATTTTATATGAATACTACCTTATGAAAATTGAGATCTAGTAGAGTGGGGTGCTGTGTGTATCATAGATTGGGGGTCACATGAGTCCCTTGCATATGATCCATTATTGTACATAATTAGGTTACAATAAAATTTGTATTTTATATGAATACTACCTTATGAAATTTGAGATGTAGTAGAGTAAGTGCTGTGTATCATAGGATTGGGGTCACATGAGTCCTTTGCATATGATCCATTATTGTACATAATTAGGTTACAATAAAATTTGTATTTTATATGAATACTACCTTATGAAAATTGAGATGTAGTAGAATAAAAGGTATCATAGATTGGGGGTCACATGAGTCCCTTACATATGATCCATTATTGTACATAATTAGGTTATAATAAAATTTGTATTTTATATGAATACTACCTCATGAAAATTGAGATGTCGTAGAGTGGGGTGCTGTGTATCAGATTGGGGGTCACATGAGTCCCTTGTATATGATCCATTATTGTACATAATTAGGTTACAATAAAATTTGTATTTTATATGAATACTACCTTATGAAAACTGAGATGTAGTAGAGTGGGGTGCTGTGTATCATAGATTGGGGGTCACATGAGTCCCTTGCATATGATCCATTATTGTACATAATTAGGTTACAATAAAATTTGTATTTTATATGAATACTACCTCATAAGGAAATTGAGATGTCGTAGAGTGAGGTGCTGTGTATCACAGATTGGGGTCACATGAGTCCCTTTGCATATGATCCATTATTGTACATAATTAGGTTACAATAAAATTTGTATTTTATATGAATACTACCTTATGAAAATTGAGATGTAGTAGAGTGGGGTGCTGGTATCATAGATTGGGGTCACATGAGTCCCTTGCATGTAATCCATTATTGTACATAATTAGGTTACAATAGAGGTATATTTATATGAATACTACCTCATGAAAATTGAGATGTGGTAAGTGGGGTGCTGTGTATCATAGATTGGGGGTCACATGAGTCCCTTGCATATGATCCATTATTGTACATAATTAGGTTACAATAAAAATTTGTATTTTTATGAATACTACCTTATGAGGTGAGATGTAGTGAGTGGGGTGCTGTGTATCATAGATTGGGGGTCACATGAGTCCCTTGCATATAATCCCATTATTCTACATAGTGGTTACAATAAAATTTGTATTTTGCCCATGAATACTACCTTTACTTAAATTGAGATGTAGTAGAGTGGGGTGCTGTGTATCATAGATTGGGGTCACATGAGTCCTTGCATATGATCATTTATTCTACATAATTAGGTTACAATAAAATTTGTATTTTATATGAATACTGCCTTATGAAAATTGAGATGTAGTAGAGTGGGGTGCTGTGTATCATAGATTAGGGGTCACATGAGTCCCTTGTATGATCCATTATTGTACATAATTGATTTACAATAAAATTTGTATTTCATATTGAATACTACCTTATGAAAATTGAGATGTAGTAGAAGGTGGGGTGTTGTGTATCAAAGATTGGGGGTCACATGAGTCTTGTATGATCCATTATTGTACATAATTAGGGTACAATAAAATTTATTTATAATGAATACTACCTTCTGAAAATTGAATGTTGTAGAGTGGGGTACTGTATCATAGATTGGGGGTCACATGAGTCCATGCATACCATGATCCATTGTGTACATAATTAGGTTACAATATAATTTGTACTTTATATTGAATACTACCTTATGAAAATTGAGATGTAGTAGAGTGGGGTGCTGTGTATCTTAGATTGGGAACACATGAGTCACTTATATGATCCATTATTGTACATAATTAGGTTACAATGAAATTTGTATTTTATATTGAATATACCTTATGAAAATTGAGATGTAGTAGAGTGGGGTGCTGTGTATAATAGATTGGGGGTCATGAGTCCATATGATCCATTATTGTACATAATTAGGTTACAATATAATTTGTATTTTATATGAATACTACCTTATGAAAATTGAGATGTCGTAGAGTGGGGTGCTGTGTATCATAGATTGGGGTCACATGGGTCTGCCATATGATCCATTATTGTACATAATTAGGTTACAATAAAATTTGTATTTATATGGATACTACCTTATGAAAATTTAGTTAGTAGAGTGGGGTGTTGTGTATCAAAGATTATAGGTCCTGGGTCCCTTGCATATGATCCATTATTGTACATAGTGGACTTCAATAAAATTTGTATTTTATATGAATACTACCTTATGAAAATTGGATGTGAAGCAGTGGGGTGCTGTGTATCATAGATTGGGGGTCATGAGTCCCTTGCATATACGATCCATTATTGTACATAATTAGGTTACAATATAATTTGTACTTTATATTGAATACTACCTTATGAAGATTGAGATGTAGTGAGTGGGGTGCTGTGTATCTTAGATTGGGGTCACATGAGTCCCTTGCATATGATCCATTATTGTACATAATTAGGTTACAATAAAATTTGTATTTTATATTGAATACTACTGCTTATGAAAATTGAGATGTAGTAGAGTGGGGTGCTGTGTATCATAGATTGAGGTCACATGAGTCCCTTGCATATGATCCATTATTGTACATAATTAGGTTACAATATAATTTGTATTTTATATGAATACTGTATGAAGGTGAGATGTCGTAGAGTGGGGTGCTGTGTATCATAGATTGGGGGTCACATGAGTCCCTTGCATATGATCCATTGTTGTACATAGTGGGATTTAAATGGGGTAGTACTATATGAATACTACCTTATGAAAATTTAGATGTAGTAGAGTGGGGTGTTGTGTATCAAAGATTGGGGGTCACATGAGTCCCTTATATGATCCATTATTGTACATAAGTGGGTTACAATAAAATTTGTATTTTATATGAATACTACCTTGTAATTGAGGATGTGAGCAGTGGGGTGCTGTGTATCATAGATTGGGGGTCACATGAGTCCCTTGCATATGATCCATTATTGTACATAAATTAGGTTACAATAAAATTTGTGTTTTATATGAGTACTACCTTATGAAAATTGAGATGTCGTAGAGTGGGGTGCTGTGTCTCATAGATTGGGGGTCACATGAGTCCCTTGCATATGATCCATTATTGTACATAATTAGGTTACAAAAATTTTTATGTTTTATATGAGTACTACCTTATGAAAATTGAGATGTCGTAGAGTGGGGTGCTGTGTATCATCGATTGGGGGTCACATGAGTCCCTTGCATATGATCCATTATTGTACATAATTAGGTTACAATAAAATTTGTATTTTATATGAATACTACCTTATGAAAATTGAGATGTCGTAGAGTGAGGTGCTGTGTATCATAGATTGGGGGTCACATGAGTCCCTTGCATATGATCCATTATTGTACATAATTAGGTTACAATAAAATTTGTACTTTATATTGAATACTACCTTCTGAAAATTGAGATGTAGTAGAGTGGGGTGCTGTGTATCATAGATTGGAGGTCACATGAGTCCCTTGCATATGATCCATTATTGTACATAATTAGGTTACAATAAAATTTGTATTTCATATTGAATACTACCTTATGAAAATTGAGATGTAGTAGAGTGGGGTGTTGTGTATCAAAGATTGGGGGTCACATGAGTCCCTTGCATATGATCCATTATTGTACATAATTAGGTTACAATAAAATTTGTATTTTATATTGAATACTACCTTATGAAAATTGAGATGTAGTAGAGTTGGGCGCTGTGTATCATAGATTGGGGGTCACATGAGTCCCTTGCATATGATCCATTATTGTACATAATTAGGTTACAATAAAATTTGTATTTTATATGAATACTACCTTATGAAAATTGAGATGTAGTAGAGTTGGGTGCTGTGTATCATAGATTGGGGGTCACATGAGTCCCTTGCATATGATCCATTATTGTACATAATTAGGTTACAATAAAATTTGTATTTTATATGAATACTACCTTATGAAAATTGAGATGTAGTAGAGTTGGGTGCTGTGTATCATAGATTGGGGGTCACATGAGTCCCTTGCATATGATCCATTATTGTACATAATTAGGTTACAATAAAATTTGTATTTTATATGAATACTACCTTATGAAAATTGAGATGTAGTAGAGTTGGGTGCTGTGTATCATAGATTGGGGGTCACATGAGTCCCTTGCATATGATCCATTATTGTACATAATTAGGTTACAATAAAATTTGTATTTTATATGAATACTACCTTATGAAAATTGAGATGTAGTAGAGTGGGGTGCTGTGTATCATAGATTGGGGGTCACATGAGTCCCTTGCATATGATCCATTATTGTACATAATTAGGTTACAATAAAATTTGTATTTTATATTGAATACTACCTTATGAAAATTGAGATGTAGTAGAGTGGGGTGCTGTGTATCATAGATTGGGGGTCACATGAGTCCCTTGCATATGATCCATTATTGTACATAATTAGGTTACAATTAAATTTGTATTTCATATTGAATACTACCTTATGAAAATTTAGATGTAGTAGAGTGGGGTGTTGTGTATCAAAGATTGGGGGTCACATGAGTCCCTTGCATATGATCCATTATTGTACATAATTAGGTTACAATAAAATTTGTATTTTATATGAATACTACCTTATGAAAATTGAGATGTAGTAGAGTGGGGTGCTGAGTATCATAGATTGGGGGTCACATGAGTCCCTTGCATATGATCCATTATTGTACATAATTGGTTACAATAAAATTTGTGTTTTATATGAGTACTACCTTATGAAAATTGAGATGTCGTAGAGTGGGGTGCTGTGTCTCATAGATTGGGGGTCACATGAGTCCCTTGCATATGATCCATTATTGTACATAATTAGGTTACAAAATTTTTATGTTTTATATGAGTACTACCTTATGAAAATTGAGATGTCGTAGAGTGGGATGCTGTGTATCATCGATTGGGGGTCACATGAGTCCCTTGCATATGATCCATTATTGTACATAATTAGGTTACAATAAAATTTGTATTTTATATGAATACTACCTTATGAAAATTGAGATGTCGTAGAGTGGGGTGCTGTGTATCATAGATTGGGGGTCACATGAGTCCCTTGCATATGATCCATTATTGTACATAATTAGGTTACAATAAAATTTGTACTTTATATTGAATACTACCTTCTGAAAATTGAGATGTAGTAGAGTGGGGTGCTGTGTATCATAGATTGGAGGTCACATGAGTCCCTTGCATATGATCCATTATTGTACATAATTAGGTTACAATAAAATTTGTATTTCATATTGAATACTACCTTATGAAAATTGAGATGTAGTAGAGTGGGGTGTTGTGTATCAAAGATTGGGGGTCACATGAGTCCCTTGCATATGATCCATTATTGTACATAATTAGGTTACAATAAAATTTGTATTTTATATTGAATGCTTCCTTATGAAAATTGAGATGTAGTCGAGTGGGGTGCTGTGTATCATAGATTGGGGGTCACATGAGTCCCTTGCATATGATCCATTATTGTACATAATTAGGTTACAATAAAATTTGTATTTTATATTGAATACTACCTTATGAAAATTGAGATGTAGTAGAGTTGGGTGCTGTGTATCATAGATTGGGGGTCACATGAGTCCCTTGCATATGATCCATTATTGTACATAATTAGGTTACAATAAAATTTGTATTTTATATTGAATACTACCTTATGAAAATTGAGATGTAGTAGAGTGGGGTGCTGTGTATCATAGATTGGGGGTCACATGAGTCCCTTGCATATGATCCATCATTGTACATAATTAGGATACAATAAAATTTGTATTTTATATGAATACTACCTTATGAAAATTGAGATGTAGTAGAGTGGGATGCTGTGTATCATAGATTGGGGGTCACATGACTCCCTTGCATATGATCCATTATTGTACATAATTAGGTTATAATAAAATTTGTGTTTTATATGAGTACTACCTTATGAAAATTGAGATGTAGTAGAGTGGGGTGCTGTGTATCATAGATTGGGGATCACATGAGTCCCTTGCATATGATCCATTATTGTACATAATTAGGTTACAATAAAATTTGTATTTTATATGAATACTACCTTATGAAAATTGAGATGTAGTAGAGTGGGATGCTGTGTATCATAGATTGGGGGTCACATGACTCCCTTGCATATGATCCATTATTGTACATAATTAGGTTATAATAAAATTTGTGTTTTATATGAGTACTACCTTATGAAAATTGAGATGTAGTAGAGTGGGGTGCTGTGTATCATAGATTGGGGGTCACATGAGTCCCTTGCATATGATCCATTATTGTACATAATTAGGTTACAACAAAATTTTCGTTTTATATGAGTACTACCTTATGAAAATTGAGATGTCGTAGAGTGGGGTGCTGTGTCTCATAGATTGGGGGTAACATGAGTCCCTTGCATATGATCCATTATTGTACATAATTAGGTTACAATAAAATTTGTGTTTTATATGAGTACTACCTTATGAAAATTGAGATGTCGTAGAGTGGGATGCTGTGTATCATAGATTGGGGGTCACATGAGTCCCTTGCATATGATCCATTATTGTACATAATTAGGTTACAATAAAATTTGTACTTTATATTGAATACTACCTTATGAAAATTGAGATGTAGTATAGTGGGGTGCTGTGTATCATAGATTGGGGGTCACATGACTCCCTTACATATGATCCATTATTGTACATAATTAGGTCAAAATAAAATTTGTATTTTATATGAATACTACCTTATGAAAATTTAGATGTAGTAGAGTGGGGTGCTGTGTATCATAGATTGGGGGTCACATGAGTCCCTTGCATATGATCCATTATTCTACATAATTAGGTTACAATAAAATTTGTACTTTATATTGAATACTACCTTCTGAAAATTGAGATGCAGTAGAGTGGGGTGCTGTGTATCATAGATTGGGGGTCACATGAGTCCATTGCATATGATCCATTATTGTACATAATTAGGTTACAATAAAATTTGTATTTTATATGAATACTACCTTATGAAAATTGAGATGTAGTAGAGTGGGGTGCTGTATATCAAAGATTGGGGGTCACATGAGTCCCTTGCATATGATGCATTATTGTACATAATTAGGTTACAATATAATTTGTATTTTATATTGAATACTACCTTCTGAAAATTGAGATGTATTAGAGTGGGGTCATGTATGATAGATTTGGGTTATCATTGATTTTGGGGAGTACGACGGAGAATTTTGACAGAAGATTTAGTTAAATGACAATCTGCTGGTGGTGGTGTCTGTGGAGATCCATGCCGACAATGAGGATGAAGAAAATATAAAAAGAATTGAATAAAAATAAAAAATAATAAATTTGAATTCGTTTTTTTCTTCAGAATTTTTTTAGCAATTATAATTCGGTTCTACAAATCATTAAGTTTGTTTACTATATTTGGAATTCAGAATTACTGTATTTCCCAATGGCTTGCCAAAAACTTTTTTTTTGAGTGCACTCAAATTTAGTGTATTATTGTGTGTGTGTGTTTTCGATTTTCATATTGTTTTGCTGAGGGAAGGCTTGCATTTTTTATAAATATTTCTTCTAGTATCATGATCATATCCATGCCTGCATTTTGGTAGATGGGCATTACTTTTAATTTGCCTCTACCACATTGGTTTAAATGTTGGGAAACTACCAATTTGCTTTTATTGCCAAGGGTTAGGGTTACTTCTCTGTAGGGTTACTTTTTTATTCAGGCCTTGTTTCACTCCAACGTTTCATTTCGCATTTTAGAGCATCAATTACATTTTTAAAGTTGCAGCTCAGATTTGGTTTTTATTTTGAATGTAGATATATTTTCAAATTTGAAGTGGTTTACTTCTACTATTATGTCAAAGATCCCACATCTATTTTTGTTGCATTTTCTAACCCCCCTGTGTTGTGTGTTGCTCAAATTTTGATGAGTCTAGTAAGTTTTTAAATTTTTGGGTAGGCATTTGCACAGTTGTCAAATTACATTATATAATTCTAACATTTCTAGGCATTTAAAACATGCCTGGCCACATACACAATTCTGAAAAATCCTAGTTGAAAAAACCCTAGTTGAAAACACAACTATACTTAAACATGAAAACAATAAACAAAACCTAAAAATTCTTGAAGCTATATACATAAAACAGTTAAAACCTAACCTGAACAAGATAAACTATGAAAACTCTACAGATATCCTTAAATGCCTATAATTATTAATAGAAGCCATTGGTTTATTCCAATGGCTTCCCATATTTAATATTTCTTTCACTCTCGCTTGGTCATGTGTGATGTCATGAGCTGTGATGCGACATTCGATTCCAGCATCTTAAATGCATGAATTTGTTGTTGCTTGGAAATCTTCCATGTAAACAATAACAGTTTGTCATTATTGTTTGTCCATGTTTATAATATATAATGTAATTTGACATCTTTGAAAAAGGCTTATGTAAACTGAAAGCTTTGATTGGATCATTAAAAAAATGTTATATCAGTATTGTAATTTTCTTTCTTCATTTAATGATAATGCTATTAAGCTTATCAGAGAATATGAAAAATTTTTCATAAAATAAATAGACAAAACTTGTCTATATTATTTAATGAAACATGTATTAATGAAAAAATGCTGCCTAAATACACACAATATATATATATATATATCTTGTGTATTTGATCAACAATCTTGCTTTTATGCAAGTTTCATTAAAAATGACAATGTATTATCATTAACTTTTTTTATATAATTTTATGTATTCATATGATTATCCACATGCAAAAGAAGATTAAAAATAATGGAGGAATTACTAATAAAAAAGAGAAATCCTACACTTAATAACATCAATTATGAATATGGTAATAATGTGCTTACCATGTTCAGAAATTAACATACACAAGACTCTATATGCATAAACTTTTCACACCTTTATTTACAAGTAAAATTGATGAGGAGATTGACACGGCACCTTTTTCACAACAGTTCCTATCTGATCTCATTTAAATATACGTTGAGAACTTCCAGGGCCTATCTCTGATATCCTTGTTGATAATACATACATAATAGCATCATCCACATGCAAAAGAAGATTAAAAATAATGGAGGAATTACTAATAAAAAAGAGAAATCCTACACTTAATGACATCAACGATAAACACGGTAACAATGTGTTTACTGTGTTTGGAACTTAACATTCATAAAACTCTACTTTACACATGTTTATTTATAAGTAAGACAACATCAATTCTTGATATTGGCTAAAAGTATATCTGAAAGCACTCTAAAATAAAAAAGCTTTGGACAATTCTAATATAATTTGAGTTCTGAAAAAAAAAATCATAAGAACACATGAAAAATTACATAAAAAACTTAATGATTGTCATTTTAATGAAACCTACACACACACACACACACATACACACACACAAGCACATATATATATATATATATATATATATATATATATAATTATTTAATTATTTAGTTTTTTGGTCCTAATAGGGTTAGACCAGTACACAATTGTATTAAAAAGTGTTCAATACAATTATATTGTAGAACCTTTTGAATATTTTTCATTTGTAAATGAGTTATTACGCGACCTGGGTTTCTACCATGAGTGGTGTCTTCAGGTGATTTGCAATAACTGATTTCACCATTTTTTCAAATGCTCACATCTTTTATGAACACGCAATTTTCAAAATTAGAACTTACTTAAGGATTTTAGAATACTTTCATCTATGATTGTATGATCCTAATAAGTATTTGTTGATATGGTTACATTTGGCCATAATTTCTGTTCTTTCATTTAATAATTCATTTTTGTTTGGGAATAACATAATAGCCGACTTTTCCTTTTGGCACAGTCTACACATTTTACTTTTATTATACTTAACATTATGTCCATACTTTAATTTCAATTTCCACATGTGGCTAGCCAATTTGGTTCAATATTTTAAGTTTTCTAGTTTAAATGTAGACTTATGGTTATTCCATCTAGCCTTAAAAGTGTCTTTCGCAAATCCCCAAAAAGAAAAGCTTGAATTCTAGTTGAGTTCATTCATTCACTTACATGATACTACCCTTGGGAAAGTTATGCATCAAACTATTCCTCTCCCGCTGGGTCCTATAGTTTAGGGGCACAGAATGTTCTAGGAGAAAGACAACTCTGTATGCAAAACCTGCAAAATATCTAACATGGTGTACACCAGTTCTTTGTATTTGGTTCTTCAAAAGTGTGGTTGGTTGTATATAAGCCTCCAACACTATAATCAAATGATATTTGTGGGGAGACTGCATGCTGGTTCTAAGAAATGAGATTGTTGATACCCACACAAAACGAAAGTAGAGTTCACTAATACATATATATATATATATATATATATATATATATGTGTGTGTGTGTGTGTGTGTGTGTGTGTGTGTGTGTGTATTTTTAATCGTATCACCCCGAGCAAGGCGGTAATACCACTGTTATGCAGGGGGCTATGTAATAGTGAAAAGATTGGAAAAGAGAAAACCGGAAACCACATCCTAAACAGGGAACAAGGGATGAGCCTCTTAACCTGTTCAATAGACATATATATATATATATATATATATATATATATATATATATATATATATTGATACACGTTTCATTAACTAATATAGACAAGTTTTGTTGACTTATTTTATGTAAATTTTTTCATATCATCTGATAAGCTTAATGGCATTATCATTGAAAGAGGAAAGAAAATCACAATTATGAGAAAGAGTAACAGGTTATAGGGGGTGTCAGGAAGTGGGTGAGAGAAGAATGAGAATACTGATGAGAGTGGAGTGGACAGAGAAAGGAGCATGAGAGAGAGGATGCAGGTTATCGAGATAGGAGATGACTATTGACTTTACATTTGAATTCTTGAAGATTGTAGCTGTTGGGGAAGCAAGTAAACAAAAGGGAATTCTACATGGGGAAGTGTGAGAAAAGAAGCTGATGCAGTAGAATTTGCATTTACATTTTATTGGTTCCACTGTAAAAGGGTGGAATCTAGTTGTTAATACAGTGTCTTGAGTAAATTCATATATGGAGAGCACCAGTGAGCTAAGTTCATCGGAGCAGAAGCTGTAAAAGTATTTGTAGAAGAGACAGAGGGAAGCCACATTTCACCGGTGAGAAAATGACTGTATCTGAGCTGAAAGTTGGGATATATTACATTAGAGATTCTCTGTTGGATTTTGTCAGGGACACCTAGGTGGATAGCAGGAGCACTGGACCAGATATGGTAGCAGTATTCAAACTTATTGATCCAAACTAAGAAATCTTAAATAGGTTTAACTGAAAAACATGTCACAGTGTTTTTATTTATTCTAAACACATGTACAATTTTGATTCTGATGGCCCAAAATATATTTGCAAAATAAGGCATTCATGAAGTGAATTCGAATTCCTTTCTTATGATTCTTGAAAAATATTCTTCTTGATTATTTTTCCACGGTGGGTCTTGGAAATTTCACAGCAGGAGCGAAAGAAAGAATGCGAAATAAATAAAAGAACGAATTCTAACGTTTGGTGAGTTTATGTTCATGAGAATTGGGTCGGTTCAGAAACTTTTCAGCACTCATCTATTAAAAATCTAAATAAAACCGGTTTTAATCCATACACAAGAAAATTGTTTATTTAATATGTTTTCTCTTCTTTATTGGGTTGTATGATCTGAAGAAAAATCCGAAGTATCAAGTCCATTGCATAACTACCTATTCAGTCAGTTAAGTGGCATATATGATACACGCTTGGGCGATCATGTCTCGAAAGAGACATGACTGACTGGGCAGAAGATTATCTCGCAGTAGGTTGCCATTGCTTTCTGCAGTAGACTGGTTGCCGACCAAGGCTATAGAACCCAATCTGTCCTGCTATTTAACCCATAACTGGAAGGAAGAGATGGATTAATACCTTTCCCAAGGGTATTTGCACGTAAGTGAATACAATGGATTCAACTGGAATTTGAACTTGGCTCCCCGGTTTCTCGTTCTGAGTCGATATCCACTGTACCACAATGCACAACTACCTATTACACATGCTTTAAAAGAAAAAGACATTTTGATATCCATAGTACATCATAAATTATCCATGATAGATATGTACCCAGTGAATGGTGAAATCTATAGATAACAGTAAGTAGAGCATCAGCGTACATCTTATAGGATACAAATTAACTAAAACAACTGAGACAACAAAAAATTAAAAAACAATTAACTGAAATGCATAAAATAAAATTGCACTCCTGCAAAACCGGATAAGAACGACTGAAAACATTTCGGAAGAACCCAGACCAAGGCAACTTTCACAAGTTGGTATGAAAATTAAGATTCTGGATTCTGATTGGCTAGTAAATAGCAAATTGATCTATGACTCCAATTTTTCTTAACACCTAAAAAATGGGTATGCTGTTGTATCTGATCAGTCAGTTAAATGCCATACGTGATACACGCTTGGGCGATCATGTCTCAAAAGAGGCATGACTGACGGGGCAGGAGATTATCCCACAGTAGGTTGCCATTGCTTTCTGTGGTAGACTGGTTGCCAGCCAAGGCTATAGAACCCAATCTGTCCTGTTATTTGACTCATAGCTGAAGGGGGAAGAAATGTATTATATTATTAAGCAGTAATTAGTAGGGGTCACTTTATTACTTCATAACAATATAAAACTGATCCCCCACTTTATGACCAGTAGAAGCCTTAATCATGATTCCAAATATTATATTCAGTCAGTCAGTTAAGTGCCATACGTGATACACGCTTGGGCGATCATGTCTCAAAAGAGGCATGACTGACGGGGCAGGAGATTATCCCACAGTAGGTTGCCATTGCTTTCTGTGGTAGACTGGTTGCCAGCCAAGGCTATAGAACCCAATCTGTCCTGTTATTTGACTCATAGCTGAAGGGGGAAGAAATGTATTATATTATTAAGCAGTAATTAGTAGGGGTCACTTTATTACTTCATAACAATATAAAACTGATCCCCCACTTTATGACCAGTAGAAGCCTTAATCATGATTCCAAATATTATATTCAGTCAGTCAGTTAAGTGCCATACGTGATACACGCTTGGGCGATCATGTCTCAAAAGAGGCATGACTGACGGGGCAGGAGATTATCCCACAGTAGGTTGCCATTGCTTTCTGTGGTAGACTGGTTGCCAGCCAAGGCTATAGAACCCAATCTGTCCTGCTATTTAACCCATAACTGGAGGGAAGAGACAGATTAACACCTTTCCCAAGGGTATTTGCGCGTAAGTGAATGCAGTGAATATCAACTGAAATTCGAACTCGGCTCTCCGATTTCTCATTCCAAGCCAATATCCACTGGACCACCATGCACATCCTTGACTAAATTTCACTACTTATCTACATCATTGACCAGCCAGAGACAGTCTGGTGGGAGCAGGGATTTGATAAGGACTTCATCACAATGTAAGAGAGAAATTTCAAGACACCGAACCTGACAATGTCTCGTTGACATACATTCATTCTTCATCTCCTTCCTATTTTCCTTTCTTCGTCTTCACTCACTCACCATCAAAGTAACAACAAGAACAACAACAATGACTAGATATCTTCAACTGACTCCTAGACATTAACTTCAATAAGTATCATTTTCCTTTATTGCTTCAACTTCTTTTTCACTATCTCGTCAGCCATAAAAAAAGGAAAAGAACACAGACTTTATTAGTAACCTGTTCATCTTTCTACATACACATATTCTGCTACTATCAGCTTTAAATTCTGGATTCATTTAACTCCTTACTACTATTTCTCTGGAACATTTAACTGTGTACATTTTTCTCTTTGAACATTTTACTTCTTACAAATTTGTTATTCTGTTCAATAAATAAATTTCTACTTATTTTACAATTTCTACTTATTTTACAAGCAAAACACTTTTATTCTGCCAACCTTCAATCAACCTTCTAATATTTTAAATTATGGGGACTTCACTTGTGCTTGACACAAGGCCAAGTTGATAAACATAGCCAAGGCCCCTACAATCTAAGATTTTTGGCTTTTGAAAACTTAATTGAAATTGAAAAAAAATCATTTTAATACTATTGTTTATTTTTTGTTCTTCCTAAATGGAAAAGACCCAAATTTTCTTCTAAAAATATGAAACACAAGATTCTTTTTTTTTTACAATGTAGAATTGGGTGCATCCTCTCATGCAGCCTAAGGTTACTATTGCTCCTACTATTGTTCCTACTAGTACTAGAATTAGCCAAATGCTCTTTGAACAATAAGCATTATGATCAGTTTCTTTAATCTCAAAATGAAAACTGTAAGAAAAATAAGATTTTCCTTGACTGTTACATTATGAAATATATTGTGGATGACTAATATATTATGCTCTCATAATGACTGAGCTCTCTAGAGCTGCTTAAAAACAGTTACCACTTCTGGGATTTATGCGTTACTCCTTGGTAATGAATTGAGTTCTTTTGGTGACTGGCATGTGTATATACCGTATATATATAACACACAAAAATTTCCCCTCTCTTATTCCAAGTGTCCATGGTTTAGGGAGTAGGGACTCTGACTGACACCAAATCGGTCGAGTTTCAATACCAGCCAGAAGCAAGTGGATGTGTCTAACCACACTGATGAGTTGTGATACAGTGAAACAGTGGATGACTAATATATATATATGCAGGTTCCATTAAAAATGACAAGGCACCGTGGTTAAGTCTTATCTAATTTTTCATGTGATCTTATCGTTTTTCTTTTCAGGACATAAATTATGTAGAAATTGTTCACATGAAAGAACAGATTGAGATAAATATTTATACACAAATGTCCAGAAAAAAAATATTGCAAGAACTTCTTCTATGTGCCCTGACCTTTCAGGATGTAGGCGATCATGGCTTTCCACGTCTCCCTATCCCTGGTGGCTCTTAGCACGCCTTTGCCTGTTACACCACCCAAACCTGCTCTGCCATTCACTAGCTCAAGCCCATAAATGTAGAATATAAATGAATAAAAAATAGCATGGCCACAAAATGAGGGATCAGTTTATATATTGATTATAATATAGATTTGATCCCCCACTTTATAATTTCTTATAAACAGCTGGCATATATCTTCTTCTATGTGCCCTGACCTTTCAGGTCGTAGGCGATCATGGCTTTCCACATCTCCTTATCCCTGGTGGCTCTTAGTATGCTTTCTCCTGTTACACCACCCAAACTCCGCTCTGCCATCCTTCTGCTCAGGCCCTTCAAATATGTTATCCACTGCTTTTCTCTGTCTCTCTATCCGACCTGTGAGTTTCAGATTCTCAAAGCCCTCCTTCCTCATCACATATCCCAGGAACTTTAACTGTTTTTTCTTGATGCCCAGCATCACTTTCTAAAACCATCATTGCTCACATGCTCGATCCATGAAATCTACAGCATCCTTCTGTAGAACCACATTTCAGTTGCTTCAAGGTTTTCCTTCATCTTTGATAATATTGTCCAACATTCACTGCCATATTGAAGAACTGACATCACATAGCAATCCAGTACTCTCTTCTTTGTTTCTTGTGAAATTGTCCTGTTTCTTAATACTCTACTCAGCTCCTGGAATGCATCCTTGTGCTTTTAGATCTCTGGAATACAAATGTATAGAAACTGCTGTGACCACAAAGTGAGGGATCAGTTTATATATTGATTGTAATATAGAATTGATCCCCCATTTAATATCCAGTATGCTTCTGTAGAACCACATTTCAGTTGCTTCAAGGTTTTCCTTCATCTTTGATGATATTGTCCAACATTCACTGCCATATTGAAGAACAGACATCACATAGCAATCCAGTACTCCCTTCTTTGTTTCTAGCAAAATTGTCCTGTTTCTTAATACTCTGCTCAGCTTCTGGAATGTGTCATTGACCATGCCAAGTCACCTTTAGATCTCAGTGTCACACTTTTTGTCTTCTATTAGAACACTTCCCAAGTACTTAAATTTTTGTACTTGCTTGATTTTAGTATCCCCAACCAGTAATGAGCATTTTTTGCTCCTCTGATGACCATATATTTGGTTTTCTTGTAGTTTATTAATAGTCCTTTTTTTCGACTTTCTTCATTTATGTTTTTTTAGGAGGTCATGTAGTTTTCTTTCCGTGTCAGCTGTCAGCACTGTATCATCTTAAAAACTTAACCCATGTTTGTCATTTTTAATGAAGCCTGCATAAAAGAGAGATTGCAGCCCAAATATACATAGAAATACACACACATGCACACACACACAAATAATATACATGCTAAAAAGTCTGCCTTCTTCTACCGGGTGCCCATAGCCCAGAGGTAGAATCACTAACTGACTCCAATTCGGTCAGGTTTCAATCCTGGGTTAAAAGCAATCAGAGTCTAACTGTACTGATGAGCTGTGATACAGCAAAACAGATCTGTCTGCAGATGACTATTTACACTCTCACACCCTGATTGAGCACTCTGGAAGAATGGTAGACTTTGAAAAACAGTATCTACTCTGGCATGTATGCATCGCTCATTCAGTAATGAATTAGAGCACTCTGGTTATTGGGCATGTATAATGATAATATACATGCTAAAAAGTCTGTCTCCTTCTACCAAGCGCCCATAGCTCAGAGGTAGAATCGCCAACTGACACCAATTCAGTCGGGTTTCAATACTGGGTTAAAAGCAATTGGATGTCTAACCATACTGAAGAGCTGTGATACAGTGAAACAGATCTGTTTGCAGATGACTATATATATATATATATATATTAATAAATATACATGTTATCCTATGTCTGTATAGCATAACTCGAAGTTTATGTGTAATCAGGTACTTATTATAACCTGACCTAGTCTGTACAAAATAAGCACATGATGAATGCAGAGTGCATGAAATTCGGAGTTGTGCTATAGATGTAGGATAATATGTATATTTATTGTTATATATTTTATAGCTCTGTTATATTACATTGAGCACTGTTTTATTAACACCAGAAATGTGTGTGTATATTTATTGATATCCACACACACACACACACACACACACACACACACACATATATATATATATATATATATATATCCGGGTGTCCGGGTGTACCAGTGTGATGGTTTCAATCATAGCAGGCGGCTATTGTCTGTCTGCTTGTAATAATTGTAGGTGTGTCTACAAAGAAACTAAGTCTTTGTTTGCTGATAAATCATTGCTCCCCTATGCCTTTTCTATAAATAAAGGGTGGGATGAGTAAATTGTTGCCATTTTATTTGTTTGTTTTTTATTTTGTCAACTGCACAGTATAGCAGGGTCAGTTGGACACCGTCTGTGAGAGGAAGATGACGTAATTCACTCTGTCAGAAGCTCCAGTACGAAATTTTATGTGTTTAGGTGTCAATCTGAGAATAGTGCCTAGGATTTGGAAAGAGTTGAACAATTATTCCAGTCAACATTATGGTGTTTGTAGTTATTACTAACTCCCCAGACTACAAACCGTTTGATTATTATCTGTAGGGTACAGTTGAGTGAGGGACCAACAAAACCTTTTGTAGCACAAAAGATGATCTGAAGGCACGGATTATGCTAGCATTCACCAAATTAAACAAGGAGACTGTCTAGAATAGGTACAGAAGATTCCAAAGATGATAGAAAGTGAGCAGTTGAACATGGATCCTATTTTCTAATGATTTCTATTTTGTTCTTTACTTTATTGTATCCAAACTTTTTGTAGCACCAAAGATTATCTGAATTTCAAGGATTATGACAGCATTCACCAACTTAAACAAAGAGATCATCTAAAAGAGATATAGGAGATTAAAGTCATTTAAAAACCATGATTAAAGCCAATTGTAATCTTATTGAATAATTTTATTTTTAGTATGATGAACATTCTTCTATGATGCCTAGTCTTTATGAATTTAAGCTCAGTACTAGGTTGGTGTTTAGGTCTCGTGCAAATTAAATTCTAAATTCCTTCAATGTTACTCGGATTGACAAGATAAAGGCTTGAGAGCATGTACAGGCCTCAGTTATGTTTGTCAAATTGGCCTTGTGCCAAACAAAACCGAAGTCCCCACAATTTAAAATATCAGATGGTTGAAGTGTTATGGCATAACCTTTTTTGTGGAATTTCTTAGGTAGAGGTTTCTCTTTGTGGTTTGAATCTCATCCTCATCACCAGTGTTATGACCAAAAGGCCATAGAAAGATAACATGAACTCAGATATAAAGTTGACCAGTATATTCTAGGGAAAGTAGTACAAAGGTAAACATGGACTAGAGAGTACTTTCTCTTGCAGGCATCCTGACTCACTCATTCACTCACTCTGTGGCTACAAGTCAGTGACAGTATTTAGTCATCTCCCCACTTAAGGCAAAATGTGACACAAGGTCTTTTTAATGTGGGTCTTCTGGGCCATACAGCCTGGCCAAAAATATTTGTCTATCTTTTCCCAAGTCATGATTCTACCCTTTGGCAGAACCACGACTGGGTTAGTGCTCTCTGCCCGAAGGCACAGAGTGCTCTTCACCCCAAAGGCAGAGAGCTGACAGTGTCAATAGTAGCAGAAGCAAGTCTACTACTCAGTTGTATTTACTAGCCTTCCCACGCAAGGCTGGATGTGACACATGGTCATTTTATAGTGGGTATTCCCGGCCATATAGCCGGGCCAAAAAATGTCTGTCTATTTTTCCCCAGTCGTGGTTCTACCCTTCGGCAGAACCACGACTGGGTTAGTGCTCTCTGCTCAGAAGCAGAGAGCGCCCTCTACCCGAAGGCAGAGAGCTGACAGTGTCAATAGTAGCAGAGGCAAGTCTACTATTCAGTGACTATATTCACTAGCCTTCCCACGCAAGGCTGGATGTGATACATGGTCATTTTAATGTGGGTATTCCCGGCCATATAGCCGGGCCAAAAATATGTCTGTCTATTTTTACCGAGTCGTGGTTCTACCCTCCGGCGGAACCACGACCCTCTACCGAAGGCAGAGTGCTGACAGTGTCAACAGTAGCAGAGGCAAGTCTACTACTCAGAGACTCCTCACTCAGAATTGGTAGCCATATTATAAAGGTGTGGACTAGTCCATTTGTAGGTAGGTCCCCACAATATGAAGGTTGGATGTTGAAGAATAAAATATTTCGTTGTGCATGTTAAATTAAAAATTTTTATTAACTTAATGGAAATAACGAATTTGTAAAATAAGTGAAATTGTATTTACCGAACAGAATAACATAAATGTCTAAGAAGAAAATGTTCAAAGAAAAAAATGTACATAGTTCATTATTCAAAAAGTAAATAGTTAAATGTTCTACAGAAATTCAGAGTTTATAGTTGATAGCAGAATGTATATATGTTTATAGTTGATAGTAGCAGAATGTATATATGTTTATAGTTGATAGTAGCAGAATGTATATATGTTTATAGTTGATAGTAGCAGAATGTATATATGTTTATAGTTGATAGTAGCAGAATGTGTAAGTCAAGAAATAAAGGAGATTGTACTTTTCAAAGTCAGTTGAAGTATCTTGTTGTTTTCTTTGAAGGTGTGTAGGTGAAGACAAAGAAAGGAAATTTTGAAAGAGGAAGAATTAAGGTATGTCCACGAAGGCACGACAGGGATGGCCTCTTCAAATTTTTTTCTTACATTGTGACAAGGTCCTGATTTGACCAGTCAATGGACGTGGTTAAGTTGTGAATTTTAGTAACATGGTTAAATCACATGACATACCTATTTTTTAGGTGTTAAGAAAAATTGACTGGGGTTATAGATCAATTTGCTATTTACTATCCAATCAGAATACCAACTTGTGAAAGTTGCCTTAGTCTGGGTCCTTCCAAAATGTTTTCAATCATTTTAATCTGATTTTGCAGGTGTGCAATTTTACTTTTTGTTGTTTGAGTTAATTGTTAGATGATATAGGCTTTGTATCCTATAAGCACAACGGCCAAAATGAGCAGAAATTATCAGAATATCTATTGTTATACACAAACTTTCTAGGTATTTATCGACATCGTTCTTTCAAGTATTGCAATTTTATATATATTATTTATTTTATTTTATTATTTTATTCCTTTTTTATTTTTTTTATTCATATGTGTGTGTGTATGGGAAGTGTGTTGTGGTCCAGTGGATATCAGCTCAGAACGAGAAATCGGGGAGCCGAGTTTGAATTCCAGTTGAATTCGTTGCATTCACTTATGCACAAATACTCTTGGGAAAGGTATTAATCCATTTTTTCCTTCCAGTTATGGGTTAAATAACAGAACAGATTGGGTTCTATAGCCTTGGCTGGCAACCAGTCTACCGCAGAAAACAATGGCAACTTACTGCGGGATAATCTTCTGCCCAGTCAGTCATGTCTCTTTCGAGACATGATTGCCCAAGTGTGTATCACGTATGGCACTTTACTGACTGACTGAATATAATAGTTGGAATCATGATTAAGACTTCTACTGATCATAAAGTGGGGATCGGTCTTCAATTGTTATGAAGTAATAAACTGATACCTCACTAATTACTACTTAATAATATAACACATCTCTTCCCCATCTATCTATGAGTCAAATAACAGCACAGATTGGGTTCTATAGCTTTGGCTGGCAACCAGTCTACCACAGAAAGCAATGGCAACCTACTTCGGGATAATCTTCTACCCAGTCAGTCATGTCTCTTTTGAGACATGATTGCCCAAGTGTGTTTCATGTATGGCACTTAACTAACTGTGTGTGTATATGCATGTGTGCATGTGTGTGTGTGTGTTATTATTGCATGCGTATATAGTTTGTATCTGTATGCTTCTTTTCAGTATGTCTATTATTCCCTTCCTGTTCTTTGTGTCTGTATACATTGTCTTCTTAAATATGTGTTCTTTGCTTCATGTGTTTGTAATACATGCATGTGTGTGTGTGTGTGTGTGTGTGTGTGTGTGTGTGTGTTGTTTGATGTATGTATTCTTAAATTTCTTACACTTCCAACTACAATGTAGATACATCATTCCTTGCAAGTAACTGATTTCCCCTTTGTTAAAAAACTGTTTTTTGAATGTTCTGAGAGGAATTAACGTTTATTCCTTTACTTATTTTCCACACTCTGAACAAAGCAGTTTGCATTCATACTACTGCCAAAACAAATTCTGGATTTATAACCTTTTAAATATGTGTTGAGTTTTCCTCTCAATGTTATATATAGCTATGGGAATTAATAAATATAGTTATGGGAATACAAACATGTATAACAATATTATTAATAAAACAGTGCTCAATGTAAAACAGAGCTATTAATTATATATTAATGAATATGCATATTATCCTATGTTGATGGCACAACTTGGAGATTTATTGCTTACACAATCAGCAGATGTATATTATGAACTGACTGTACAAAAGTTTTGGATTTAAGTTCATTTGATGTTCATGGGAGTAAAATCTTTTAATGTTAATGTACTATTTTTTTAATTTATCAAGAGTAACATTTAAATAGACAAAAAGTATATGAAGATAAAAAAATTAATTTAAATTTTAAATTATAAAAAATTGTTAAAATGCAGGCAGATGAATTTAAAGATGCATTATTTGCAATTATTAATAGTAATATTTGCAGGTAAAAGAAAGAAAGAAATGAAGAAAGTAAAAGGTTGAGAAAGAAAGAGGCAAACGTATAGAGGAATATGTATCAATCAGGTTATTAGAATTTAAGTAAGTATTTTTCTATGAAAGAAAGTGGTCATTAATTCAATGTTTTGTTAAGTAGATTAGGGTTACTTATACGATTTAAGATGACAATTTTTTCTAAAAGTCATAAGTTACATCTATCATCTTTTCCACTGTAAGTTGGTTTTAGCAACAATAGTCCAGATAATTATTGGGTAGTTGTTGCTTTTTCATTTCCAATAATAATATATAAATAAAGGGGTGTTTTTGCTGTATTTACTGTTGTTTAAGGACAGCATATGGTTATTGAAACAATATTTCCAATTGTTTGCATTTGCTGCAATACAGAATTTAACAAAATAGTTAAATCATCCGAATGGATGAGAGGTTTATAAATAATAATTTTGAACATACACTGGCCATTTAATGAGCAGGTGTAAAATTTTCAACAGTTACAAATATTTTTAGAAGGTCACTGTTATTAGTAAGTAAAGTAACTGTTATTATTCAGGTGGGCCAAGTATTTCTTTGATATCTTGCTATTATGTATGGAAACTGAAAACCAATCCTATCCTAAACAGTAAACAAGGGATAATTCTCTATTCCTCTTCTCTTCAAAAGACTAGGAGGTGTATTGACCTGACAGTGTTTATATATATATATATATATATATATATATATATATATATATTACATTGCATTTGAATACATGGTTCTGTTGTCATTTCACACTATCACGCAGTGTGACGTCATAGAACCGCATTGCAAATTTGTGAACTGCATTTGTTATTTTTGGTGATTATTGCCATTGCCTAGCGGAGTTTTATGTCAACACAAAATAAAATCGTCAGTGATGGTGGATGTTATTGTGTTACCGTCTTGGTGACCTCTCTGAAGATGGCTCATGTGAGCCAAAAGCTTAGAAACAAATTAATAAAAAATTATCCAAATGTTGGAGAATTTTTGTCTTTATTTTCACCTGAAATTAAAGTCAAAATTTGATGTTTAGAATGGCTCATGATTAAACATTATAGACATTCATTGTTTCTTATATTTAACAGTATATGTTTAGAAAATTATTTGCTGCCTCGATACACTAAATATATATATATATATATTATATATATTTGTAAAAATATCTAATTTTTATTTCCTGATTATATATATATATATATATAATCATATGATAATCATACCATTATATATATATATATATAATCAGGAAATAAAAATTAGATATTTTTACAAATTCATTGATAATATGGTATTTTGTGGTCCCAGCCGCTTTTCAAAACCAAATTCATAGAAAGTCTATTTATATATCTATATCTATATACATATAGTCATCCACAGATAGATCTGTTTCACTGTATCACAGCTTATCAGTACGGTTAGACTCTGATTGCTTTTAACTCAGGATTGAAACCCGACCAAATTGGCATGAGTCGGTGATTCTACCTCTAGGCCATGAGTGCTCAGTAGAAGAAGGCAGACTTTTTAGAATGTATATTATCATTATACATACCCAATAGCCATAGTGCTCTAATTCATTACGGAATGAGCAATGCGTACATGCGAGAGTAGCTACTGTTTTTCAAAGTCTACTATTCCTCCAGAGTGCTCAATCAGGGTGTGAGAGTGCAATACACACACATATATATATATATATATATATATATATATATATATATATATATATATAATAAGAAATTGAAAGATCAGATAAATTAAAAACCTACTGTTTAAGCCTTTTACTTTTATAAAAAATGCTCAATACAGGGTAGAGCTTAATATTGTATTTTTGTTATTACAATGATTTATAAAAGCATTATATCACTAGACAAAAATTTCATGTTTCAGAACTATTGTTCTTCTTCAGGCAACATTTTACTAAAGAAGAACAATATTGATCTGAAATATAAAAATTTCTGTGTAATGATATAATGGTTTTTTATAAACCACTGAAATAAAAAATTTTTTTTTTTTTTAATCATATCACCCCGAGCAAGGCGGTAATGCCACTGATGTGCAGGGGGCTACGCAAGAGTGAAAAGATTTGGAAAAGAGAAAGCCAGAAACCACATCCTAAACAGGGAACAAGGAATGAGCCTCTACACCTGTACAATAGACGTGGGTGGAGTGTGAACCGGGCGATAGTTTAGTCTATCTACTCCAATTGAAAAAATAAAAATAAAAATAAAAAATAAGAAAAAGAAAAGTGAAAAGATTGGAAAAGAGAAAGCCAGAAACCACATCCTAAACAGGGAACAAGGGATGAGCCTCTACAATTACAATATATATATAGAATCCAGTCTGTCCTTTTATTTAACCCATAACTAGAGAGAAGATACAAATTAATACCCTTCTCAAAGGTATTTGCATGTAAGTGAATGCAATGAATTCAACTGGAATTTGAACTTGGCTCCTCGATTTCTCGTTCCAAGCCGATATCCACTGCACCATAACACACATTGCAAAAAAGTAAATGTAATGAAGTGTAGGATTTTTCTTTTTAATTAGTAATGCCATCATTATTTTTAATCTTCTTTTGTATGTGGTTGATGCTATTATGTATGTATTATCAATGCGGATATCACAGATAGGTCATGGAAGATCTTGATGTGGGTTTAAATGAGATTGGATGGAATTGTTGTGGGAAAGGTGCAAGGTCAATCTTCTTGTCAATTTTGTAGTTGTATAGCCAGTGTAATTGTTTACGAATTTGGATAGTCAAGGAACATGTAAAAAAGAGGAATCTTACACTTAATAACATCAATTATGAAAACAGTAACAATGTGTTTACTGTGTTTGGAACTTAAAATACCTAAGATTCTATATGCATAAAATTTACACATGTTTATTTACAAGTAAAACAAAATTAATTCTTGATAAGGGCTAAAATTATAGCTGAAAACACTTGAAAGTACAAAACCATTGGACAATTCTTATATAATTTGAGTTCCAAAAAGAAAAAATTATGCAAACACATAAAAAATTATACAAAATATTTAATAATAATACTTTGACT
>JBBBDQ010002097.1:407500-577500 GCA_037127315.1 Ascarosepion bandense
TGTTGTTATTTTTAATGGAAGTCTCTTATAGATGCAAAATAATCTGCTTCATTGTATAAAGCTTTAACATGAAGTATTGTCAGTGAGTCATGAATAATTCAATCTAGTATCTTCATTATTCTTGTTTTTGTTCAATGTGTTTTTTGACTTTCATCATGCTGTCTACAAATTCTTTGCATTAAAACACTTCATTATTTTATGCGCTATATTGGTTTTCTCATTACGCTAGTTTAGTTCTCCAACTTTCTTTATATGCGTGTTTAGTCTAGCAATATTCTATCAGTCAGTTAAGTGCCATATGTGATACATGCTTTGGCAATCATGTCTCAAAAGAGACATGACTAACTGGGCAGAAGATGTATCCTGCAGTAGGTTGCCATTGCTTTCTGCAAGACTATAGAACCCAATCTGTTCTGTTATTTAACCCAAAACTGGAAGGAAGAGATGAATTAATACTTTTCCCAAGAGTGTTTGTACATAAGTGAATGCAAGGAATCTAACTGAAATTCGAACTTGGCTCCCCAATTTATTGTTCCGAGTTGATATCCATTGCAACGCAACACACATCCTCAATATTCTATATAATGTTCAATCTACAAAAACTCCCCTATGCTATAAAAAAAAATGAAAGGTTTAAAAATTATTGAAGTTTTTTTTTATAATCGTGTCACCCCAAGCAAGGCATTTTACTGCCACTGTTGTGCAGGGTTTACATAGGAGGAATGTCATGAGGAGTGAGAGGTTGCAGGGGGTGTCGGGAAGAGAGTACTGATGAGAGTGGGGTGGATGTAGAAAAGCATGAGAGAGAGGATGTAAGTTAGTGAAACAGGAGATGACTATTGACTTTACATTTAAATTCTTGGAGATTGTAACAGACAGGAAGTGTGAGAAAAGAAGCAGATGGAGTAGAATTTGCATTTACAATTTATTGGTTTCACAGTAAAAGGGTGGGACCTGGTTGCTAATCCTGTGGCTCAAGGAAATCTGTATATAGTGGGTAGCAGTAAGCTAAGTTCATCAGAGCAGAAGCCATGAAAGTATTTGTAGAAGAGACAGAGGGAAGCCACACTGTGTTGGTGAGAAAGTGACTGTATCCTACATGCCATATTGGGATCGATCACATTACAGATTCTTCATCGGATTTGGTCGAGGACACCTAAGTAGATACATTTATATCAGAGATCTCTTATAATCTTAGAGAATATAAAAACTAAAAAGACATGTATACATAACATACATCAGAAAGAGACAGTGGAGATTTGAAGGGCACAAAATAAGGAAAGTGGGCTTGGAAAATTTCATACCCACAGGACAGATTGATGGCAAGATAGACTGAGGAAAACAATGCATATCCTACCTGTCATCAATCTTG
This sequence comes from Ascarosepion bandense, assembly GCA_037127315.1. Lineage (NCBI taxonomy): Eukaryota > Metazoa > Mollusca > Cephalopoda > Sepiida > Sepiidae > Ascarosepion > Ascarosepion bandense. The sequence continues at coordinate 408,873 of JBBBDQ010002097.1, forward strand.
TATAAATGGATAGCAGAATAGGGTTTAGGAGAAATAACAAAAAAAGACAAAGAGTTACAAAAGGCAGGAAATTGTGGAGAGTCATGATTGACCATCTCCTGTAGGGACACAGCACATGGAAGAAGAAAGAGCTTATACAAATGGTTCATAGTATAGCCATTATGAAAGATAACAAAGAGCTAAACTTTACAAAGAGCTACAAAGTACCAGAAGTTGTGGAGAGTCATGATCATCCATCTCTCATAGAAACAGCATATGGAAGAAGAAAGAGCTTATACAAATGGTTCATAGAATAGCCATGATGAGAGATAACAAAAAAGACAAACCTTACTAAAGGACAGGAAGTTGTGGAGAGTCATGAACATCAATATTCTAAATTGAAATAATACATAGAAGAAGATGCAGCTTGTGTAAATGGTTGGCAGAATAGTGATTAGGAGACATAGCGAAAAATTAGGAAGTTGTAGAGAGCCGTTACAGTCCATGTTCTGAAGGAATATGGTACATAGAAGAAGATCAGTCAGTCACTTAAGTGCCATACATGATACATGCTTGGGTGATCATGTCTCTTTTGAGACATGAGTGACTGGGCAGAAGATTATCCCACAGTAGGTTGCCATTGCTTTCTGCGGTAGACTGGTTGCCGACCAAGGCTACAAAACCCAATCTGTCCTATTATTTAACCCATAACTGGAGGGAAGAGACGGATTAATACCTTTCCCAAGGGTATTCGCGCGTAAGTGAATGCAACGAATTCAGCTGGAATTCGAACTCGGCTCCCTGATTTCTCGTTCTGAGCCGATATCCAATGCGCCACAACACACATCTGTAGAAGATAGTGATCAAAAAAAATATTTGGATAACTGTATAATGATTCTGGTAAGCTGTTTGTTTCTATGTTTTACCAGACAGCTCTGCCCTCTTGGAAATTCTGACCATGCCGTCAACATCTCATTCCACTCCACCCCTACCCAAGAAACCCAAACCCAAACCAAAAAAAAAAATTTATTAACTTGATTTTTTAACAAAAACTTTCATTCTTTCAATTCTTATATTTTTTAGTGTTTTTCTACTATTTAATGTGAGCATTACAAAGTTTCAAAGAAAATGTAAACAAAAAGGAAATTTATACTTAACACCTGGGAAATATAATGAGGAAACAAGGGTTGGAAAATGTGATACTCACAGAACAAATTGAAAGCAGGAGGGACAGAGAAAAACAACTAATAACATACTAAGTAAATGGATGTTGGAACAGACTTTAAAAGAAATAACAAAAAGACAAAATTTATTAAGTGCTACAAAGGACAGGAAATTGTGGAGAGCCATAATTGCCAATGTTCTGAAGAGACATGGCACAAAAAAAGAAAAGAATGAGATTGCAGAAATAGATGTCAGAATAGGATTTAAGAGAAATAACAAGAATACAACATTTATTAAGAGCTACAAAGGACAGGAAATTGTGGAGAGCTATGATTGCCAATGTCCTGAAGGGACACAGCCCATAAAGAATATATAATTTGATATAAAAGATCAACCAATCTATTTTACTACATAATCCATATCTAGGGCACAAGAGGTGGATTCATGCCTTTCCTAAAGGTATTTACATGAAAATGAATGTAAAAAGTCAGTCAGTTAAGTGCCATATGTGATACACTCTTTGGGCAGTCATGTCTCAAAAGACTGACTGGGCAAAAGATTATCCCTCAGTAGGTTGCCATTGCTTTCCGCAGCAGACTGGTTGCCAGCCAAGGCTATAGAACCCAGTCTGTCCTGTTATTTGACTCATAGCTAGAGGGGAAGAGATGTATTATATTATTTAGTAGTAATTAGTGGGGGGTCAGTTTATTACTTCATAACAATATAAAATGGATCCCACACTTTATACCCAGTAAAAGCCTTAATCATGTTTTCAACTATTATATTCAGTCAGTCAGTTAAGTGCCATATGTGATACACACTTTTGGCAAACATGTCTCAAAAGAGACATGGCTGACTGGGCAGAAGATTATCCCGCAGTAGGTTGCCATTGCTTTCTGCAGTAGACTGGTTGTTAGCCAAGTCTATAGAACCCAATCTGTCCTGTTATTTAACCTATAACTGAAGGGAAGAGACGGAGTAATACCTTTCCCAGGTTATTTGTGTGTAAGTGAATGCAATGAATTCAACTGGAATTTGAATTTGGCTCACCGATTTGTCATTTTGAGTTGATATCCACTGTTCCATAATTCAGTCAGTCAGATAAGTGCCATACGTGAAACACGCTTGGGCGATCATGTCTCAAAAAAGACATGACTGACAGGGCAGAAGATTATCCTACAGTAGGTTGCCATTTCTTTCTGTGGTAGACTGATTGCCAGCCAAGGCTATAGAACCCAATCTGTCCTGTTATTTAACCCATAACTGGAAGGGAGAGATGGATTAATAACGTTCCCAAGGACATTTGCGCGTAAGTGAAAGCAATGAATTCAACTGGAATTTGAACTAGGCTCCCCGATTTCTCGTTCCAAGCTGATACCCACTGCACCACAACGCACATCCTGAATGTAAGAAACATGACTGAAATTCAAAATCCACACTCATTTCTCATTCTGATTTGCTATCCATTCCACCATATGAACATCAATTATCTGCATCTATTAAACCATCCACACATAAATAATCTGATTTACTGGGTACGATAGATGAATTTTCATCTAACTTACACAAAAGTGAAAATAAGACTTACATCTTATTTTACAAGACATATTTACTAAAATTACACAAAAAATATCTTGAAATACCTAAGAGTAAATTTATTCAATAAAGTCATCATTGGCTTCAAACATGACTTCAAAATTTCCTGTGTATCTTCCAGATGGTCTTCTTGTTTTAGCTGGTGAATGCTGCCATAATCCTTGCCTTCAGTTCATCATTGGTTTTACAAGGAGTTTTCTTGGTCTCTCTCTCAACTGTATCCCACACATAATAAGCAAATGTTTTACAGTCTGGAAAGTTAAGATTTAAGGGGTGATGTGGTTATCTGACTGCCATGAATGGGTTCAGTTGTTTGCGTGATATGGTGCAGAGTTTTTTGTCTGATATAGGGCCTTCCAGCAGCCACCCTCTTGACCCAGGGTAGCACTACTTCCTTGAGAAACTTGATGTAGGTCTTGTTGAGGCTGAGACCATGTGGGAAGATAAATAGAAACATAATATCACCATGACTAATGATCATTCCAAGCACCTTCGTAATCACCTTTAGACTAATCCAACTCTTTCCTAATCATCTACACTGTCCTTAGATTAAAACCCAAGTACTTTGAAATTTTCATATTGAAGCTTCTGGTGAGAATGTCAAGCAGTACAGCATGCCATTTCCATGCTTCTGGGAGTGAATTGTCATGGTTCTTGTTTTCTCACAGATGGTGCCCAACAGATCCTGCAGTCAACAACACCAAAGACAAACAACATGCATGTGCAAAATTAAAAATATAAAATTGGCAATAATTTACCAAGCACATCCTGTACACACAACAAATTATTACTTCAAATAAGATGTACCTTTGTATTCTCTACCACTTATGCACTGGATGTTGTATATGCTGTTCTAGGTCATATTCTATTTGGTGTAACTTTTGCAAGTTGGTTATATAAGATGGTGCTACATTTGAGTATGATCTGATAAATATGGGAAGAGAGTGATGAAGTATGGATTAAGTCACCCAAATGTTATGCTAGTACGTATTAGTCATTGCGATCAAATTCAGTTTTGTGGGAGAAAAGTAAAAGAAAATCTGCTGAAATGTGAGTGGGAGAATGAGAAAATATATAAACTTTTTTTCCCAGTGCCATGAAAACTACAAAATAGAAAGTTGATTACTATGTCTATAAATCATTAGCGTCTAAAAAAAAACAATATCATAAAATTAAAACTTGAAGCTATAATAGATCCACTGAAAAATAAAACTACTCAGACTACACATTACTAGCAGTATAACCTGGTGTTGCTCAGATGTATTGAAAGCTTAAAAACTAATCCATGGTCCTGGAGCTCAGACTCAGCCTAAACAATATTTGAAATAATAAAATAATTGCGACAATTTACCAAACGCACCTAGTATATACATATATATATATATATATATATATATATATATATATATATATATACTAGCAGTATAACCTGGTGTTGCTCAGATGTATTGAAAGCTTAAAAACTAATCCATGGTCCTGGAGCTCAGACTCAGCCTAAACAATATTTGAAATAATAAAATAATTGAGACAATTTACCAATCGCACCTAGTATATATATATATATATATATATATATATATATATATATATACTAGCAGTATAACCTGGTGTTGCTCAGATGTATTGAAAGCTTAAAAACTAATCCATGGTCCTGGAGCTCAGACTCAGCCTAAACAATATTTGAAATAATAAAATAATTGCGACAATTTACCAATCGCACCTAGTATATACATATATATATATATATATATATATATATATATATATATATATACTAGCAGTATAACCTGGTGTTGCTCAGATGTATTGAAAGCTTAAAAACTAATCCATGGTCCTGGAGCTCAGACTCAGCCTAAACAATATTTGAAATAATAAAATAATTGCGACAATTTACCAATTGCACCTAGTATATATATATATATATATATATATATATATATATATATATATATACTAGCAGTATAACCTGGTGTTGCTCAGATGTATTGAAAGCTTAAAAACTAATCCATGGTCCTGGAGCTCAGACTCAGCCTAAACAATATTTGAAATAATAAAATAATTGCGACAATTTACCAAACGCACCTAAGCAGTATAGCCCGGCATTGCTCGAGTGTAATGAAAGCTTTAAAATTAATCCATGGTCCTGGAGCTCAGACTCTTTGGACGTTGGCACAAAAGACTAAAAAGCAATAGTTGTTTCCAGTTAAAGCGAAACCGTAGACTGAAAGAAAAATGAATGGATGTAAGTCAAATTCTGATTTCTTGGTATCGCTATCAAATAAGTTTTTTTTCATCGTAAACTGAATTTTGAAGGCAAAATAAGTCCTCTGAGTAAATGGTATCATGGCTGAGACTAAGAACTACAATTATACCTATTTAGAGCCAAACCCGAAGCAAAAATTAAAATAAAAGGGCTGAAAAAAATACAGACATACAGGTAGATAAACAGACACACACACAAATATCTTGCCTTTTATATATATATATATTATCGATTTTCTGCACTATTGTAAGAACTGCAACCTTGAAACTTCTGAATATCGTTTCTTATGTCTTTGTCTACGAGTGTATCAAGTTTGATTAAAATCGGACCACTCCTTCTATAACCCGATTTTTTCGATTATCGATTTTCAATATTTATTGGGAGTACCTCGACATAAAACCAAGCTAAGAACACTCGCAGATGCTTATAGTACAACTGTGTAACTTTTCAAGAAAATTGGTTCAGCTGTTTCGGAGTCTATAGGTAACGGACACACACACACACACACACACACACACACACACACACACAGACAAAGTTCCATTTATAAATAAGTTTAGATTTACATTGTTTAGACTGTTGTCCTCATTTTTATTGCTATATTCACAATGTTTCAGCTGTTGCACACTCTGTTCTTCTTCAGGTGCTTGGAATTTCAAACCAAACTCTTTATTTCAATCACTGGGCTATATCAGTCTCATCATATTTATAATACTCTCTTATATATTCATGCCAAATTTAACAGTACTATAGTCAGAATGTTTGTCCATGCTTAGGGACCCCACAGACCCCACAATTGTGGAGGGGAGAGCGCAAGTTCCCTAGGGGCCGCAAAGCCCTGGGAAGCCACAAGGCTCCTTGGCTCTGCAGGTCTACTGTAATGAAAAAAATTAACAAAATAATTATTTGGATTAACTGGATAATTATTATCATGCTTGTATGTTGAAATAGACATCTATCAACTTGTCTCACTCTCTCTCTCTCTTTCTCTCTCTCTCTCTCTCTCTTTATATATATATATATATATATATATATATTTACAGTATAACACTCTATATTTGTATCGAGCACTCTTTATAAAAGTAAATGCATGAACAAAAAGGTATATAAACCTACGAGTTCAACAACTTAGTTACAATATATATATATATATATATATATATATATATATATATATATATATATATATTTTAATTCAGATACTTTAATCCAAGGGAAAAAAGCAGGAAGGTAAATTCCAAAAACCCGGTCCTAATTAATATTAAAAATTTTATTTTAATATTAAAAAATGATACAGGAAGAGAGCTCCATGTAATAAAATATTACAGAGCAAATATAAATTAAAAAAGGATTAATTCAATGATGTTGAATGACCATTTCGATATGAAGATCCCCACGGGGGATAACACATCACCTCAGCAACAGAAAAATCCTTTCAGAAACCCTGAATATATATATATATATAATCTTTGATAGAAGTCTTCAGGGGCCCCCCAAAAAAATCATTGCAAATATGATGAGTACAACAGTCTGAACTTCTGACTTTTGTACTCGTCATATTGTCATATTCACGACCTTTCAGTCACTGTACACTCTGGCCTTCTTAAAAGTCTGAATATATTTTTGAGGTGAGATATCATAACTATTCACATTTTTTAGACTTTTGTATTCATCCTTACTGTCACATTGACAATGCTTCTTCAGGTGATATTTGTCCCCAAGAGCACATGACCCAGTGGGTAAAAGCATTGGTTGATTGATCCAAAAAGTGAGTTGACCCAAAAAGTTGTGAGTTCAGTCCCTGGCCTAGGTGGAGAGAATGAAAATTTGCAGAGTTATCAAGGCAAATTAACTGAAAACTGAGGTATCAAAAAGGTATGGTATGTGGAATTAGAACAATCTAAAACTTCCTAGATAATCTTCCTAAAGATAGTGTCTTTATAAAAACATTGAACTTCCAGTCTCCTAAATTGTTTTTTTTTATAATCCTATCACCCCAAGTAAGGTAAGATTTATAACTTATATATATATGCCTGGATTTGTTTTTATAAAATCATATTTTAGCATAAGTTTACTTACTGGAAACAAAAAACAATTTCAAAAGAAATTTATTTTATTTTAAATTTTGTTTTCCTTTTTTTTGTCAAGTTATTCAAAACAATGTGGCAGTTCGTTTCTTTTTTTCTATTTTGGAATATAAAAATGAAACAAACATCAGTAGTAGTGATATTACCATTAACTGTATTTTTTTTTCATTTTATAATCATATCACCTCAAGCAAAGCATTTTACTGCCATTGTTTTGCAGGGGGTTACATAGGAGGAAAGTTATGAGAAAGAGTGACAGGTTATAGAGGGTGTCATGAAGTGGGTAAAAGAAGGATGAGAATACTGATGAGAGTGGAGTGGACGGAGAGAGAGGATGCAAGTCAGTGAGATAGATGACTATTAACTTTATATTTAAATTCTAGGAGAGTGTAGCTGTCTGGGAAAGCAAGTAAAGTGAAGGGAATTCCACAGGTGGGAAGTGTGAGAAAAGAAGCTGCTGGAGTAGAATTTATGTTTACATTTAATTGGTTTCACAGTAAAAGAGTGGGACCTAGTTGCTAATCTTGTGGCTTGAGTAAATTCATATATAGGGGTCACCAGTGAGCTAAGTTCATTGAAGTAACCATGAAAGTATTTGTAGAAGAGACACAGGGAAGCCACATTGCGCTGCTCAGAAAGTGATTGTATCTGAGCTGCCAAATCGGGATCGATCACATTACAGATTCTCCGTTGGATTTTGTCAAGGACCCCTAGGTGGATAGCAGGAGCACCAGACCAGACATGGCAGCAGTATTCAATGCACAGGCGGATGGTAGATTTATATATGTGCAGGATTGTTTCAGGCAGAAAAAAATTCCTGGCCCTACACAGAGAATAGACTTTCTTAGTAGCGGATTTAGCTATGGATTCTATATAGTCATTCCACTTGAGGTTGGTGTTAGTAAGGGCATACAGCTGTAAAACTTGCTCCAATATTTCATGATGGTTCAGTTATGGAGCCATCAAGAAAAGCCTATCCAATCCATGATGATGATGATGCCTTCAGGAATTATCTAAAAAGTGACTTGATCCAGAAAGTTATGAGTAAAATTCCTGGCCTCAGTGGAGGGAACAAAAAGTTGCAGTTATCAAAGTGGATTAAACAAAACAGAGATATCCAAATGGAATTAGAATAATATATCCCCATGAATTAAATAAAGGATTTAATTTAAAATTCCAACAAGTATCACATGAAGTAGGCTGTAGCATAGAATGGTTGAAATATTGTAAATATGATGGTAAAGATAAGATAACGATAAGAACAACAGTCCAAACAATGTAAATAGTGTAAAAAGTATAGTGTAAAACTATTACAGTCCAACATATTAGGCTTTGTGTGTAGGGCTGATTGAGACAACATTAACTAGTATTGCAGCATGTATAAAGTGAGTAAAAAAATTAATTTTATCTAAAAAAATGCTTTATCTCAAAACTTTCTTGAACAGTATAAAAAGTGATATGAAATGCTCCTTAAAATGAGATAAATATTATTATCTTTAAGAAATCAAATAAAAACATTGATGTTTCCAAAGATTATCTTTAGTGTTCACAACATACACCTTTATCTTTTTCTTTCATATCACAAATCTTGTAAGTACAAATTATTAATTCTAATAAAACAGAGTACATTTACTCACTTAAGTTATCTTTTTAAAAAAAATATTTATCAGGTATACATTTTTCATAAAAAAGATGAATGGTATTCAAGAAGATAGAAGACTGTAATTAAACATTACATTTAAAACTTTGGAGATTGTAGCTATCAGGGAAGCAAGTAAATAGAAGGGAGTTCCACAGGTAGAAAGTGTGAGAAAATAAACTATTGAAGTAGAAGAGACTGTTACATTTAACTAATTTAACAGTAAATGGATAGAACCTAGATGTTAATCAAGTAGCCCACGTAAATTAATCTGGTCAGAGCTCCAGGATAAAAATAAACACATTTTGTGTAATTCAATTCCTTTCTGCAACTGATTTACCAAGTCAAATATATTTCTTTATGGTGTTGATCAGTTATTTCTTTGTTATATTATAGGCTTATGGTGTATAGTAAAATATAAGTAAACTTGATTTTATAAGTTCAATACAGTTAGTTGCTTTTGTTCTTTTTCTGGATAAAGTTATTACATTTTTCTTTTTAGTAAAAAAAATTACTTAAATGAAAAAATTTCAAATTTTACTTTTAAATTGCCATCTTCTATCTTCTTGAATCTTGTTCATTTTTTATTCTTTTTTCAATAGCTTCTGTTTCCAGTCTTTCATCTCACTGTAACTCCCTGCATTCTAGTGGAGGTCGCACCTTGTTTAAGGTGAAATGATTTTAAAAAATAAAAAACTAAAATGAAAAAATACTACTGTTATTGCTAAAAACCTATGCGAATGCATTTTTTATTTGAATAAATGAAGCAAATAAACTTGAAAAAAGAGCAAAGTTGACATGAATGGTTTAGAAAGTTATCTACTAGGAAATCTGCAAACGATTTTCTAGTCAAATATTAGCTGGATAATACAAAACCTGACTGAGAAAATAAGGGAAAAGTAAAAGATCATACAATGTTAACTGTGCGATCCAAACCTGACCTAGAAAAGTACAAAAAATCACCCAGAGTAGTCAGTCCCTAAAAAAATTAAGAATAGGAAAATATTCAGGTTTTGAAAATTACTGTTCTGGAGTGTGGTCAAGAAATATATATATATATCTTGCATATTATGATCTCTAATCTGAAAAAGAAGTAAAATCCACTTGGTAATCAAGGCTAAAATATTCCTTCTTGTGTCTTGACCGATGACTGCAGTAATTCTTTAGCTAAGATTTTTTTATAAGCATATAATAAAATTTAGATAGATAGATAGATAGATAGATAGATAGATAGATAGACATGAACAGACAGATGAGATAGATAGATAGATAGATAGATAGATAGATAGATAGATAGATAGATATGAACAGAGATAGATAGATAGATAGATAGATAGATAGATAGATATGAACAGACTGAGATAGATAGATAGATAGATAGATAGATATGAACAGACTGAGATAGATAGATAGATAGATAGATAGATAGATAAGAATATACTCAGATAAATATGAAAAAGACTTGATATATTAAACAAGCTGAGGTAAATATGAGCTGACATAGTTCCATATATGAATAGACTGAAATAGATAGATAGACAGATAGATAGATAGATAGATACATACATACATACATACATACATGGTATGAGTAGATAGATAGATAGATAGATAGATAGATAGATAGATAGATAGATAGATAGATAAGAATATACTAGATAAATATGAAAAGGCTTGATATATTGAACAAGCTGAGGTAAATATGAGCTGACATAGTTCCATATATGAATAGACTGAAATAGATAGATAGATAGATAGATAGATAGATAGATAGATACATACATACATACATACATACATACATACATACATACATACATTGATAGATAGATAGATAGATAGATAGATAGATAGATAGATAGGAATATACTCAGATAAATATGAAAAGGCTTGATATATTGAACAAGCTGAGGCACATATGAGCTGACATAGTTTCATATATGAATAGACTGAAATAGATACATACATACATACATACATACATACATACATACATGGTATGAGTAGATAGATAGATAGATAGATAGATAAGAATATACTCAGATAAATATGAAAAGGCTTGATATATTGAACAAGCTGAGGTAAATATGAGCTGACATAGTTCCATATATGAATAGACTGAAATAGATAGATAGATAGATAGATAGATAGATAGATAAGAATATACTCAGATAAATATGAAAAGGCTTGATATATTGAACAAGCTGAGGCACATATGAGCTGACATAGTTTCATATATGAATAGACTGAAATAGATACATACATACATACATACATACATACATACATACATACATGGCATGTAGATAGATAGATAGATAGATAGATAGATAGATAGATAGATAGATAGATAGATAGATAGATAAGAATATACTCAGATAAATATGAAAAGGCTTGATATATTGAACAAGCTGAGGTAAATATGAGCTGACATAGTTCCATATATGAATAGACTGAAATAGATAGATAGATAGATAGATAGATAGATAGATACATACATACATACATACATACATACATACATGGAATAGTAGATAGATAGATAGATAGATAGATAGATAGATAGATAGATAGATATGAACAGACTGAGATAGATAGATAGATAGATAGATAGATAGATAGATAGATAGATAGATAGATAGATATAAATAGACTGGTATAAATAGAAAGAAAGAAAGAAAGAAAGAAAGAAAAAGGAGATGAATTGTTGCATTCAAATCCCTCCATTGCACAGAGAGATTCTATTGAAAAAAGATATGAATCTATATTTTTCCTCAAGATGGTGAAATGTTTTTCTTCCTCCAAGAAGAAGTATCTTTTCTTTTTCCACAAAAGGGAAGTATCTTTTCTTTCCTCAAGAAGGTGAAATGTTTTTCTTCCCCCAAGGAGAAGTATCTTTTCTTCTAATAAGGTGAAGTAATCTTTTTTCCTCCCAACAAGAAAATGAACAATTCTGAAATTAAATTCTTTGCTGCCTTAACAGGTAATTCCATAAAGTATTTTTGTGGCTGTATCCACCAATGTCTTGACATTTTATTCTCCCTGCTTTTCTTTGCATCAAAAGAACCTTTCTCATATTAAATGTAGAGATAGCATATTGATTCCGTTTTCAAATGAGCAAAGACTAACAGATAACGAATGTGGAAAAAGGAAGTGCTTAATTACTTGATTATCTAATAGTATATGAGAAGATTTTTATTGTATATATTAATTACAATATTAGTAATTATTATTTACTACAATAATGTGATACAGTAGGGAAGATTTTTACATTTATACTAACTCTCTTAATTAAAGCAGAGTTCAAATTCCAGTTGAATTCCTTGCATTTACTTGCACATAAATACCCTTTGTTAAAGGTATTAATCCACCTCTTCCCTCCAGTGATGGGTTAAATAACAGGACAGATTGGGTTCTATAGCCTTGGCTGGCAACCAGTCTACTATAGAAAGCAATGGCAACCTACTGCAGGATAATCTTCTGCCCAGTCAGTCATGTCTATTTCGAGACATGATTACCCAAAGCGTGTATCACGTATGGCACTTAACTGACTGACTGAATATTATAGTTAGAAACATAATTAAAACTTCTTCTGAGTATAAAATGGGGGGATCGTTTTTCTATTGTTAGGAAATAATAAATTGAACTACCACTAATGATATTAATATAATAATGTAATATAATCTATCTCTTCTCCCTTCAGCTATGAGTCAAATAACAGGACAGATTGGGTTCTATAGTCTTGATTACCTTGGCAACAAGTCTACCACAGAAAGCAATGGCAACCTTCTGCAGGATAATCTTCTACCTAGTCAGTCATGTCTCTTTCGAGACATGATTATCCAAGTGTGTATCACGTATGGTACTTAACTGACTGACAATATAATAGAATCATGATTAAGACTTCTACTGGACCTAAAACGGGGATCTGTTTTCTATTGTTGTGAAGTAATAAACTGATCCCCCACTAATTACAACTTAATAATATAATACATCTCTTCCTCTCTAGCTATAAGTCAAATTACAGGACAGATTAGGTTCTATAGCCTTGGCTGGTAACCAGTCTACCACAGAAAGCAATTGCAACCTACTGCAGGATGATCTTCTACCTAGTCAGTCATGTCTCTTTCAAGACATGATCGTCTAAGTGTGTATCACACATGGCACTTAACTGATTGAATATAATTGTTGGAATCATGATTCAGTCTTCTACTGGTCATAAAGTGGGGGAATGATTTTCTATTGTTATGAAGTAATAAACTGATCCCCCACTAGTTCATAATATAATACATCACTTCCCCCTCTAGCTATGAGACAAATAACAGGACAGATTGGGTTCTATAGCCTTGGTGGTTAACTAGTCTCCCGCAGAAAGCAATGGCAACCTACTGCAGGATAATCTTCTACCTAGTTAGTCATGTCTCTTTCGAGACATGATTATCCAAGTGTGCATCACGTATGCCACTTAACTGACTGACTCCTAATTATACTTTACTCTTTTCCTGATCATCATACATTCTCATTACATTATCCTCAATAATCAGATTCAGACATTAACAAGAAGCCAAGATATATAGAAAGAACTGTTCAGCTGCACCCAGACCTGACAACTACCACACCCACCAAATTCCTCTAGATTTATCCTGTCTAATTTGCAATAAACTGTGTATAGATATGTTGTGATTAGCTAGACATGCGAAATCTTACAATATCACTGTACAAACCAGTAAGTAATCAAAAAAATTATATAAATACCTTTTCAGATCTTAATGGACATTGTAGAATTTGCAGCACCATACAAAACAAGGAGGTACTTCAAGAAAGAGACTGCCATTGGAGAAGGAAAATACAACTTTTATGTGCAATATTTGTAGCCATTTCTATAAGTCAGGTTGCCCTGACCTGTCATACTTGTAGCGTTCATTAAGATCTCTAATTGACAACATGAAACTAATTCCTCTAGATTTATTATGTCTAACTGGCAATAAAGTGTGTATGAATAATTCCTGATTAGCTAGATATATGAAATCTTATAATATCAATGCACAAGCTAATAAGCAATCAAAATGAGAAATTGTGTGTCAAATTATAGGAAAAGTGTATAAATACTTTGGAGGGCTGAAGTGAAATATCTTTGTATAAAGATACTTTTGAGTACTTTCAGCCTTTCATTGCAATGAATGCAATAGAGCTTTTTTTGGTATCTTCTGATATTTATCTTTATGTTAATACTAGTATTTTGCTTATTTATAGTTTGATGATTGATATGTACATGAATAACACTTATTTTCTATAAATGACAAATCAACTTATGAGAAAGTGAGGTGCTTGTATGGTCAATGAAAGAAGTAAATATTATTTTTTGACAATTGTTTCTTCTCAGTTACAAAAATGAATGTCTCTATAGATATAAAATATCTGTCATAAAAAATCAAGCAAAAATACTTTATTCTTCATAAATATTATTCCATAAAGAAATGAGCAAAGTAAAAGAAACTTATTAACAATAATTTCCCAAACCATTTTCTCAATGAGCAAATTAAATTAAAATTAGAGAATTTTAGAAAAGATAACACAACCAACTAGATTTATATAAACAAAGATAAAAGCATCATTAACTTTTTTTACCATAACCAGGAGTCAGTCAGTTAAGTGCCATACGTGATACATGCTTGAGAAATCATGTCCCGAAAGAGACATGATTGACTGGGCAGAAGATTATCCTGCATTAGTTTGCCATTACTTTTTGTGATAGAATTGTTGCCAGCCAAGGCTATATAACCTAATCTGTCCTGTTATTTAACCCATAATTAGAGAGAAGAGATGAAGTGATACTTTTCCTAAGGATATTTGTGCGTAAGTGAATGCAAGAAATTCAACTGGAATTTGAACTCTGCTCCCCAATTTCTCGTTCTGGGCTGGTATCCACTGCAACACAACGCACATCCAGAAGTATGCTAACTAAAAACAAGAACTGAAATAACTATATAATGATTAATAGCAGTCAGAGATTCAGACTGTCATTGACATTTTGAGTGGATCATTTGTAAGTGGTGATTATTATTATGCTTTGAAGAAATAACTTTGAATTCATCAATTCATTCCATGGAACTTCAAGATCTCACTGTAACTGTGATTAAGTCTAATTCCAACCAAAAGATTTTCAAGTTTAGCCAAAAATTGAGTTCTTCAAATCACAAGTTCTGTGGAACTTCAAAACCTTGTATAAAAAAACCTCTCACTTTAACTCTGATTCCCTGTCATTTTGAAGAAATAAAATTGATTTCCTTTTGAGTAAAACAAAACTTTAAATTCACACATTTTTTGTGCTACTTTAAACTCAATAAAAATTAAAAACTTTGAATCAGTAATATTTTTCCATTATTTGAAAGCAATTAAATGGAAGGGAGTTTTACAGATGGTAAATGTGAGAAATTGTTCTAGTAAAGGTGGCAGTTACATTTAACTACTTAAATTGTAAAAGGGTGGGACCTAGATGCCAATCTAGTAGCACACTTAAATTCATGTACTTGGGGAACAGGGAAAAAAGCTTGTCAGAAAAGTTGCCATGAAAATATTTGTAGAAAAGACAGAGGGAAGTCATGTCATATAAATTAAAAAAAACTTTTAAAATTAGTAAGTTTATCAGTTATTTTAAAATTTGAATATTTAACTGTTTTTTCTTGCCTTTAATCCGGTGTTTGAACACTAGGATTTGTGTCCGGATAAAGAAAAAACAGTTAAATATTCAAATTTTCTGATTCAATTTCTGATTCAATCACAAAAATTATCCTTATTCCAAAAAGTTATTATATATGTATGTAGAATGAGTGTGGCCTGAATTAAAAAGGGTTTCATACACATGGACGTTTAAAGAGAAATTACCGTTTATTTAAAATTATCAATTTCTGCTAATTTTTCAATAATAACATTGACATCTAAATTGAAATCTCTCTTAGTTGACAATGACAATGTCAATTAAGCACCATACGTAATACACGCTTGGGCGATCATGTCTCTTTCGAGACATGAGTGCCTGAGCCAAAAATTAACCCACAGTAGGTTGCCATTACTTTCTGCGGTAGACTGGTTGCCAACTAAGGCCATAGAACCGAATCTGTCCTGTTATTTAACCCATGGCTGGAGGGAAGAGAGGGATTAATACTTTCCTTAAAGGTATTTGTTTTCTCTAAGCAAGACATTTTACTGCCACTGTTTTGCAGGGGGTTACAGTTATGAAAAAGAGAGACAGCTTATAGGAGATGTCAGGAAGTGGGTAAGATAAAGGATGAGAATACTGATGAGAGTGGATTGGACGGAGAAAGCAGCATGAGAGAGACAGGATGCAAGTTACTGAGATAGGAGATGACTATTGACTTTACATTTAAATTCTTGGAGATTGTAGCTGTCGGGAAAGTAAGTAAACTGAATGGAATTCCACAGGCGGGAAGTGCGAGAAAAGAAGCTGCTGGAGTAGAATTTGCGTTTACATTTTATTGGTTTCACAGTAAAAGGGTGAGACCTAGTTGCTAATCTTGTAACTCGAGTAAATTCATATATAGGTGGCACCAGTGACGTAAGTTCATCGGAGCAGAAGCCATGAAAGTGTTTGTAGAAGAGACACAGGGAAGCCACATAACAATGAAAATCTTCAGGGTTTTTATTGAATTATGAAATTGGGTTAAATGGATAACAGTTTGTATCTACTAGAAGGTTTTTTTATTGATGGAGAGACACGATTTTTTAAAAATTTATTTTTGATAATTTCTAATACTATTTTGAAAAGTTGCTCTTTTAAGAATTTTGAACACTACAACATCGATTTTTAATTACATTACTCATTATTTTTTCTTGTGTACTTAATTAGTCTAATCACAGGAGCGCAAATCATATTGTCCATTAGTATTATTCTATTTTATTGAGGTCACCGTGTAAAGTCCTTGAGGGCGCTGTGATATATATATATATATATATATATATATATATATATATATATATATATCCGAGTGAGTATAGAATGAGGAGAGAAAAAAGAAAAATTTTTCCGTCCAAAACATTAATTTAAAACAGTGCTCGATATATGATGTATAGAGCAGTGAATATTTATTATAAATTATGTTTTAGAACATGTACATAATTTCTTCTATATATGCCCTCTTCCCTACAATCATATGGTTGTTTCAGTGTTTGGATTTAAACACTTCTTCGGGGGAAATAAAGGTTTGGAATCATTCTCTGTTTATATTTAACCCTTTATTAAAAATAAGCAAATATATTGTTTGCAATTTATTTAATCTGACATGTTTAAAAGAAAATTTACTGCCTATATACACGAAATTATATATATATATATATATATATATATATATATATATATATATATATGGATCTTAACTTGCCAGGAAGTGACCCACACACTTGATTTCATAACCTTCCTCTCGAGTACATATGGAATGAGACGTGCAAAAATCTACTTATGAAATGGCAACGGGTTGCAGCTGACTCTGTTATAAATTCGAGTGGCGCATGTACAAGTATATAATTCAATATACGTCAAGGCGAATATAATTTCTGTAAATAAATTGATCAATAGCTATCGAAAGCGATAATTATTGTATCAAAAGTATAGAAACTTAGATAGTTCACGTTAATTTTCTATGCTTTCTATATGTTTATACTTCTTCCACAGCTCTCTGGCACAGACTCCCAAGATGATGCTTCCTCGATCACTACAATCTTAACCTGTTCAATTCTAAGGTAAACCGTGATCTTCCTCTTACCTCTTCTACCCTCGAATGACCCTAGTGTCTTGTACGGGGTGAATGTTATTAAATAAAAAAACAACATTTTATATACTAATTTATTTCACTAGACAGTTATTGACTGTCAGCTGTGTGAAACCGCTTTCTTAAATCGATAGTTAAAAATGACATTGAGCAGATATTATCGATCGAGGATCACCCGTCTTTGAACTGTAGGAACCTGCAGAATAGCACACACACACACACACACACACACACACACACACACACACACACACACACACACACACACACACACACAAAATAACAAATAATAGGTATCACATTGAGGACTACCAACATCAGCAATAACTAAAATGAATAGTACGTATAACTCGAAAAGATAACTCAAAGATGTTCCACAATATTACTTCAAATAAAACGTTAGGATGAAAACCGCAATTGATACCGAAAAGAGCATTAAAAGTTGCTACACTTAGGAGTAACTATTTTCTTGAAAATTGTTTTATTATTTTTTCAAACCGGTAGTGGTACTGGCTGCTTGGTTAATACCAGTCAACCACCATTTTTAAGTCTTTGTGCGATTAACAGTGTTGCACGTTGACAAAATAGACCTTATTTTACCACAAAAATGTTTGGGCGATGGTTTTTGTGCAGTTATTTGTAGTTGCCAAGCAGTAATTGCCCTTGTCACTGTTCGCTCTCTGCCTTCGTGCGGAGAGCATTAACCCAGTCGTTGCTCCGCCGAAGGGTAGAGTCATGACTGGGGAACAATAGACAGATATTTTTGGCCGGGCTATACGGTCGGAAGACCCACATCAAAAAGGCCTTGTACCACATTTTACCTTAAGTGGGAAGGCAACTAAATACTGTAGTATTGCATGTTGACAAAATAGACCTTATTTTACCACAAAAATGTTTGGGCGATGGTTTTTGTGCAATTATTTGTGGTTTATATTTTGGTTAGATTTTAGATAAAAAAAATAATAGATTGTATTCATTGATGCATGAACTTCATAAGCTACTTAAACGCAATACACACACAAACACACACACACACACACACACAAATCGTTAACACATTTATAACATAGCAATTTTCAAAATTGTCAGTGTTCAAGACTGTTTAAACGTTAGAATTTGAATATTGATATCAAATCAAAATAATCCCAAATGCAATGTGGCGAAATGGATATTGGTTCAGAATGAGAAATCGGAGTTCGAATTCCAGTTGAATTCGTTGCATTCCCTTATGCACAAACACCCTTGTGAAAGACATTAATTCATCTGTTATCACTCAGGTACTGGATGAATAGCAAAACAGATTTGGTTTTATAGCCTGGGTTGGCAGGAAAGACACCACAGAAAGAAATAGCCACCTACTGCGGGAAAATCTTCTGTCTAGTGAGTCATAACTCGAAAGAGACATGATCTCCCAAACGTGTTTCACTTATGTCAGTTAACTAATTAATTTGAATAACAGAACAAATTGGGTTTTATAGCCTTGGTTAGTAACCAGTCTACTGCAGAATTAGATGGCAACCTACTGCGGAAAAATCTTCTGCCTAGTCAGTCATGGATCAAAAGAGACATGATTGCCCAAGTGTTTATCATGTATGACACTTAACTGACTGATCTGGATAAAAGGATTGAATAACAGGTCAGATTGGGTTCTATAGCCTTGGTTGGCAACCAGTCTACTGCAGAAAGAAATGGCCAACCTACTGCAGGAAAATCTTCTGCCTGGTCAGTCATGGATCAAAAGAGACATGATTGTCCAAGTGTTTATCATGTATGGCACTTAACTGACTGTTCTGGATAAAAGGAATGAATAGCAGGACAGATTGGGTTCTATAGCCTTGGTTGGCAACCAGTCTACCACAGAAAGAAATGGCAACCTATTGTAGGAAAATCATCATAGGTCACTGTAGGAAAGTCATCATAGGTCACTTTAAGGACAAAATAGATACTGCATAACCAGGAAGCCTCCTAATTGAAGGAATCTATATAAAGTTTAGGTATTTCTAATAATAATAATAATAAATTGGTATAAAGACCACCCAGTCCCTGTTTCAAGCTGTAACAGTTATAATACTCACAGACAATCAAAGCTAACCGCGAGACAAAGTGATCAAAGTTCACAAAAACAGAATGTAATTTATTATTTATATGGCAATTCTTTGAAGATCTGAATAAAAAAAAAACTATCAAAAGATTTTGAAGTGGAAATTTAAAAAAAAATATAACCACAAATGGTACTTTATGACATATTAATACTCCACTTGTAGCTGGGGTCTTGGACATAAGTTGAAAAAGGTTCCGATAAACTCATTAAAGGAATCTCTGTCAACCCCTTTGTCTTAAACAATAACTCACGCCCTACGAAAGATTTTATCTATGTAAAATGTGTACGCGCTTGTACTTTTTTCTTTCTTATATACATAAATTGGCAGTAAAAAATGTCATGATGCAATTAGGTCCCTGGTTGGGTCAGTCAGTCAGTTAAGTGCCATACGTGATACACACTTTTGGGCGATCATGTTTCGAAAGAGACATGACTGACTGGGCAGAAGACTAACCCGCAGTAGGCTGCCATTGCTTTCTGCGGTAGACTGGTTGCCAACCAAGGCTATAGAACCCAATCTGTCCTATTATTTGACTTAATTTAACTGGAAGGAAGAGATGGATTAATACCTTTCCCAAGGGTTTTTGTGTGTAAGTGAATGCAAGGAAGTCAACTTGAATTCGAACTGGTTGTGTACTGGGAAGAAATAGTACACAAGAAAAATCAAAGAAAATCTTACTACTACTACTACTACTACTACTAATAATAATAATAATAATAATAATTTTTTCAAAAGTTAGAAAAATAACAGGAGAGTCCAAGCTTCAATCTGTTAATGGCACCAGAACATGGAATTTGTAAGCAACTGGAGGATGTGCGTTTTGATGTTTGTGTAGTGGATATCGAGTTAGAACGAGAAATCAGTAAAGCAGTGTTCGAATTCCAGT
This sequence comes from Ascarosepion bandense, assembly GCA_037127315.1. Classification (NCBI taxonomy): domain Eukaryota; kingdom Metazoa; phylum Mollusca; class Cephalopoda; order Sepiida; family Sepiidae; genus Ascarosepion; species Ascarosepion bandense. The sequence continues at coordinate 429,375 of JBBBDQ010002097.1, forward strand.
AGAATTTGCTTTATGCACTTATGTGTATATACCTTTTGGAAAGGTATATACACATCTTTTCTCTCTCCAGCTATTGGTTGAATAGCACGGCAGATTGGGATCTATTGCAGAAAGAAATGGCAATCTACAGCGAGAAAATCTTCTGCCTAGTCAATCATGTCTCAAAATAGACATGTTCATCTGAACATGTATCATATATGGCGCTTAACTGACTGACTGAACACTTAGTAATCAATTGCGTTTTAGTGTCATTATTGCCATGTTTGGGGTGAAATAATTAAAAAAAGAAAAATATTTTTCCTAAGAAAAAGTAATTAAGAATAGTCTTAAATTTAGGTCCGATATTTCTTTGGTAAATGTTTATATATATATATATATATATATATATATATATATATCTTGTGTGTGTGTGTGTGTGTGTGTGTGTGTGTGTGTGTGTAAGATAAAACTAAAAATCTCATTGGAAACAAAGAAAAGAATGCTGGATTGCTACGTGATGTTTGTCATTCTGTATGGCAGGGAATGTTAGACGATCTCATCAAGGATGAAAGAAAGGCTTGAGGCATCAGAAATATGGTTTTACAGAAGGATGCTGAGAATATCATGGACTGAGCACGTGACTAACGAAGAGGTTTTGGAGAGGATGGAAACGAGGAGAAAACTCATATTAACATAAGCAAGAGACAACTGAGTTTCCTGGGACACTTAACGAGAAAAGAAGGACTGGAGAATATAATACTCACATGGCGGATAAAACGAAAGAGAGACAGGGTAAATTTGATAGATTTGAGCAAACTAATGGTGGTGCGGGATCTGGGAGAGATACCAAGAGGAAAGATATGAAGACTGACAGGAGACAGGGATAAATTGTCGTCTACGATTGCCCACGTTCTGAAGGAATATGGCTCATGAAAAAGAAGATAAAACTATTTTCTTCGTTGTATAGAAGCAATGTATAGAAAGATGTGGTGCAGCAGATATCGGCTCGGAACGAGAAATCGGAGAGACGATTTCAAATTCCAGTTGAATTCCCTGCATTCACTTACGTGCAAAAGTATAGCGAACTTAAGTGATTACATTAACTGTAAGAATTGTAAAAAAATGTGAAAAAATGTGAAAAAATTGTGAAAAAATGTCTCGTAGCCAGTCTGATTCATCTTCTTCTTCTATGTGCCCTGTCCTTTCAGGACGTAGGCGATCATGGCTTTCCACGTCTCCCTATCCCTGGTGGCTCTTAGCATACCTTTTTCCTGTTACACCACCCAAACTCGGCCCTACCATCCACTAGCTCAAGACCATAAATCTAGAATATAAATGTATAGAAACTAGCATGGCCACAAAATGAAGGATCAGTCTATATATTGATTATTATATAGATTTGATCCCCCACTTTATATCCACATTATAATTTCTTATAAACAGTTGGCATATATATTCATCTTCTATGTGCCCTGTCCTTTCAGGACGTAGGCGATCATGGCTTTCCACGTCTCCCTATCCCTGGTGGCTCTTAGCAGACTTTCTCCTGTTACACCACCCAAACCACGCTCTGTCATCCACTAGCTCAAGACCATAAACCTAAATGTATAAATGTACATATATATAATAAGAAGAATATAAATGTATAGAAACTAGCATGGCCACAAAATGAAGGATCAGTCTATATATTGATTATTATATAGATTTGATCCCCCACTTTATATCCACATTATAATTTCTTATAAACAGTTGGCATATATATTATTCATCTCTTCTATGTGCCCTGTCCTTTCAGGACGTAGGCGATCATGGCTTTCCACGTCTCCCTATCCCTGGTGGCTCTTAGCAGACTTTCTCCTGTTACACCACCCAAACCCCGCTCTGTCATCCACTAGCTCAAGACCATAAACCTAAATGTATAAATGTACATATATATAATAAGAAGAATATAAATGTATAGAAACTAGCATGGCCACAAAATGAAGGATCAGTCTATATATTGATTATTATATAGATTTGATCCCCCACTTTATATCCACATTATAATTTCTTATAAACAGTTGGCATATATATTCATCTTCTATGTGCCCTGTCCTTTCAGGACGTAGGCGATCATGGCTTTCCACATCTACCTATTCCCTGGTGGCTCTTAGCAGACTTTCTCCTGTTACACCACCCAAACCCCGCTCTGTCATCCACTAGCTCAAGACCATAAACCTAAATGTATAAATGTACATATATATAATAAGAAGAATATAAATGTATAGAAACTAGCATGGCCACAAAATGAAGGATCAGTCTATATATTGATTATTATATAGATTTGATCCCCCACTTTATATCCACATTATAATTTCTTATAAACAGTTGGCATATATATTCATCTCTTCTATGTGCCCTGTCCTTTCAGGACGTAGGCGATCATGGCTTTCCACGTCTCCCTATCCCTGGTGGCTCTTAGCAGACTTTCTCCTGTTACACCACCCAAACCCCGCTCTGTCATCCACTAGCTCAAGACCATAAACCTAAATGTATAAATGTACATATATATAATAAGAAGAATATAAATGTATAGAAACTAGCATGGCCACAAAATGAAGGATCAGTCTATATATTGATTATTATATAGATTTGATCCCCCACTTTATATCCACATTATAATTTCTTATAAACAGTTGGCATATATATTCATCTTCTATGTGCCCTGTCCTTTCAGGACGTAGGCGATCATGGCTTTCCACGTCTCCCTATCCCTGGTGGCTCTTAGCAGACTTTCTCCTGTTACACCACCCAAACCCCGCTCTGTCATCCACTAGCTCAAGACCATAAATCTAAATGTATAAATGTACATATATATAATAAGAAGAATATAAATGTATAGAAACTAGCATGGCCACAAAATGAAGGATCAGTCTATATATTGATTATTATATAGATTTGATCCCCCACTTTATATCCACATTATAATTTCTTATAAACAGTTGGCATATATATTCATCTTCTATGTGCCCTGTCCTTTCAGGACGTAGGCGATCATGGCTTTCCACATCTACCTATCCCTGGTGGCTCTTAGCAGACTTTCTCCTGTTACACCACCCAAACCACGCTCTGTCATCCACTAGCTCAAGACCATAAACCTAAATGTATAAATGTACATATATATAATAAGAAGAATATAAATGTGTAGAAACTAGCATGGCCACAAAATGAAGGATCAGTCTATATATTGAGTATTATATAGATTTGATCCCCCACTTTATATCCACATTATAATTTCTTATAAACAGTTGGCATATATATTCATCTCTTCTATGTGCCCTGTCCTTTCAGGACGTAGGCGATCATGGCTTTCCACGTCTCCCTATCCCTGGTGGCTCTTAGCAGACTTTCTCCTGTTACACCACCCAAACCCCGCTCTGTCATCCACTAGCTCAAGACCATAAACCTAAATGTATAAATGTACATATATATAATAAGAAGAATATAAATGTATAGAAACTAGCATGGCCACAAAATGAAGGATCAGTCTATATATTGATTATTATATAGATTTGATCCCCCACTTTATATCCACATTATAATTTCTTATAAACAGTTGGCATATATATTCATCTTCTATGTGCCCTGTCCTTTCAGGACGTAGGCGATCATGGCTTTCCACGTCTCCCTATCCCTGGTGGCTCTTAGCAGACTTTCTCCTGTTACACCACCCAAACCACGCTCTGTCATCCACTAGCTCAAGACCATAAACCTAAATGTATAAATGTACATATATATAATAAGAAGAATATAAATGTGTAGAAACTAGCATGGCCACAAAATGAAGGATCAGTCTATATATTGAGTATTATATAGATTTGATCCCCCACTTTATATCCACATTATAATTTCTTATAAACAGTTGGCATATATATTCATCTCTTCTATGTGCCCTGTCCTTTCAGGACGTAGGCGATCATGGCTTTCCACGTCTCCCTATCCCTGGTGGCTCTTAGCAGACTTTCTCCTGTTACACCACCCAAACCCCGCTCTGTCATCCACTAGCTCAAGACCATAAACCTAAATGTATAAATGTACATATATATAATAAGAAGAATATAAATGTATAGAAACTAGCATGGCCACAAAATGAAGGATCAGTCTATATATTGATTATTATATAGATTTGATCCCCCACTTTATATCCACATTATAATTTCTTATAAACAGTTGGCATATATATTCATCTTCTATGTGCCCTGTCCTTTCAGGACGTAGGCGATCATGGCTTTCCACGTCTCCCTATCCCTGGTGGCTCTTAGCAGACTTTCTCCTGTTACACCACCCAAACCCCGCTCTGTCATCCACTAGCTCAAGACCATAAACCTAAATGTATAAATATACATATATATAAGAAGAAGAATATAAATGTATAGAAACTAGCATGGCCACAAAATGAAGGATCAGTCTATATATTGATTATTATATAGATTTGATCCCCCACTTTATATCCACATTATAATTTCTTATAAACAGTTGGCATATATATTCATCTTCTATGTGCCCTGTCCTTTCAGGACGTAGGCGATCATGTGATTTCCACGTCTCCCTATCCCTGGTGGCTCTTAGCAGACTTTCTCCTGTTACACCACCCAAACCCCGCTCTGTCATCCACTAGCTCAAGACCATAAACCTAAATGTATAAATGTACATATATATAATAAGAAGAATATAAATGTATAGAAACTAGCATGGCCACAAAATGAAGGATCAGTCTATATATTGATTATTATATAGATTTGATCCCCCACTTTATATCCACATTATAATTTCTTATAAACAGTTGGCATATATATTCATCTTCTATGTGCCCTGTCCTTTCAGGACGTAGGCGATCATGGCTTTCCACGTCTCCCTATCCCTGGTGGCTCTTAGCAGACTTTCTCCTGTTACACCACCCAAACCCACCCCGCTCTGTCATCCACTAGCTCAAGACCATAAACCTAAATGTATAAATGTACATATATATAATAAGAAGAATATAAATGTATAGAAACTAGCATGGCCACAAAATGAAGGATCAGTCTATATATTGATTATTATATAGATTTGATCCCCCACTTTATATCCACATTATAATTTCTTATAAACAGTTGGCATATATATTCATCTTCTATGTGCCCTGTCCTTTCAGGATGTAGGCGATCATGGCTTTCCACGGCTCCCTATCCCTGGTGGCTCTTGGCAGACTTTCTCCTGTTACACCACTCAAACCCTGCCATGCCATCCACTAGCTCAAGATCATAAATCTAAATGTATAAATATACATATATATAATAATAAGAATATAAATGAATAGAAACTAGCATGGCCACAAAATGAGGGATCAATTTATATATTGATTACAATATAGATTTGATCCTCTTCTATGTGGCCGATCATGGCTTTCCATGTCTCCCTATCCCTGGTGGCTCTTAGCAGACTTTCTCCTGTTACACCACTCAAACCCTGCTCTGTCATCCACCTAGATCAAGACCATAAATCTAGAATATAAATGTATAGAATCTAACATGGTCACAAATAAGGAATCAGTTTATATATTGATTGTAATATAGATTTGATCCTCCACTTTATATCTACTTTGTAATTTCTCATAAACAGTTGGCATATATCTTCTTCTACGTGCCCTGTTCTTTCAGGATGTAGGCGATCAAAGCTTTCCACATATCCCTATCCCTGGTGGCTCTTAGCACGTTTTCTGCTGTTAAACCACTCAACCCTCCTTATGTCATCGATATGCTCAGGCTCTTCAAATATGTTATCCGCTGCTTTCCCTGTCTTCAAGGTTCTTCAAGCCCTCCTTCTTCTTTGCATGTGCCAGGAACTTCAGCTGTCTCTTCCTGATACTCAGTATTAATTTCCTTTTCGTTTCCATCATTTCCAAAACCTCATCATTGTTCACATGCTCGATCCATGATATTCGCAGCATCCTTCTGTAGAACCGCATTTCAGTTGCTTCAAGTTTTTCCTTCATCTTTGTTGATATTGTCCAGCATTCACTGCCATATTGAAGAACTGACATCACATCGCAATCTAGTATTAACTTCTTTGTTTCTAGTGAAAGTTTCCTGTGTCTTAATATTTTACTCAGTTTCTGCTACTCACCACTATTAAGCGTGATATGGTTGTAATCCTCTAAAAACGATGAAAGCGACTCTGAAGTATATATATATTTTCAGTCATTGTGTAATAGCAATAATACATTTTCATAAAATAAAACACTTGTTGGTTGTCTCAGTTAAACGTGTATGCAGAAATATGCATTGACCCATGTATACTAATGAGAGTCGGATTTAAATGAAAGCCCTAGGCTATTCTACTTGTGAGGCCCCTTCAGATCCCTCATTCTCACGAGTAGTGAAAAATGAAAGTGTGTTAAATTGAACAATTTGGGTAAAGCTGATGATAATGACGGGTGTTTAAAATTACTGAAGGGCTGTTTAGAATTTACAATGCATTATGACAACATGTATAAGAAAATATAATGCAGCTTTGCTAGAGGCCCCCTAAATATTGAGGCTCTAGGCTTCAGCCTGTTAAGCTTATAGGTAAATCCAGCACTGATTCTGATAAAAAGAAAAGGTTTGAATGAGAGTAATATGCTATTTCAGAGATTCACACAAAATGTTTTTAATCATTTAATATTTGCTTTTAAAGAATGATGATCATAATGTTGTGGTGCAGTGTATATCAACTCGGAACGACAAATCGGGGAGCCGAGTTCAAATTCCAGGTGAATTTCTTGCATTTACTTACGCACAAATAACCTTGGAAAAAGGTATTAATCCATCTCTTCCCTCCAGTTATGGGTTAAATGATAGGATAGATTGGGTTCTATAACCTTAGCTGGCAATCAGTTTACTGCAGAAGAAATGGCAATCTACTGCGGGAAAATCTTCTGCCGAGTCAGACATGTCTCTTTTGAGACATGATCACTCAAACATGTATCACGTAATGCACGTCACTGACTGGTTTGGATAAAATAATTGAATAGCAGAACAGATTGAGTTCTATAGCCTTGGCTGGCAACCAGTTTACTGCAGAAAGCAATGGCAACCTACTGCGGGAGATCATCTTCTGCCTAGTCACTCATGTCTCTTTCAAGACATGATCGCCCAAGCGTGTATCGCGTATGGTACTTGACTGACTGACTGACTGAATATAATAGTTGGAAAGATAATTAAAACCTCTACTAGGCATTAAGTGGGGGATCAGTTTTTTATTGTTATGAAGTAATAAACTGATCCCTCAGTAATTATACTTAATATAATAAAAAAAATGTAATATAATCTATCTCTTCGCCTTCTATCTATGTCAAATAACTGGACAGATTGGGTTCTATAGCCTTGGCTAGCAACCAGTCTACTGCAGAAAGCAATGGCAACCTACTGCAGGATAATCTTCTACCTAGTCAGCCATGTCTCTTTCGAGGCGTGTTCATCCAAAGCGTGTATCACGAATAGCACTTAACTAACTGATCATAATGTTTAATACAAAAAAGCAATTTCACACTATATAATTATTAGGCCACCCCAGTTTTTTAAAAGAAATGATGTATTTTATGCTATTTTTAGTATTTATTGCCAAGTGAATAATTCTAAATGAAAATAGAATGGTTCTTTTGTTATTATTACTTTGAAAAATTTTCCAAGGAAGCCTTTGCTTCGGCCATCCAATAAGAAGAAGAGACTAGCATGTGGAAGAGAGTGCAAAAAACTTGACACCAGAACAGTTCATTTGATGCACGTGTTATTGTGCAGCATTAACAACAGAACCATTCTATTTTCATTTACAGTTATTGACATGGCAATAAATACTAAAATTTATATGAAATATATTTCTTTTTGAAACCCGAGATGGCCTAATAATTATGGCCAGTAGTATATATATATATATATATATATATATATATATATATATATATATATATATATATATATATATATATAGAGAGAGAGAGAGAGAGAGAGAGAGAGATAATAACAAAAGAACCATTCTATTTTCATTTAGAATTATCCATCTGGCAATAAATACTAAAAATAGTATGAAATACATTATTTCTTTTTAAAATCTGGGGAGGCCTAATAATTATGGCCGGTAGTGTACAAGTAACAATAAAGTTTTAGAGAAAATGAAAACAAAAAGGACACTTATGTTTATAATCAGGAAGAGACAATTGACATTTCTAGGGCATACAATAAGGAAAGGAAGCTTGGACATGTAGATTTTTTTTTTTTTTTTTATAAGCGTTTCACCCCGAGCAAGGCATGTCACTGCCACTACTGTGCAGGGGGCTACGTAGAGTGGAGAAAGGCTGATTAAATATAGGAAATAACAGAGGGTGGGTGATAGGCGGGTGAGGATACCGAGAATGAGGGTTGGATAGATGAGAGTGTTGTGAGAATAGTTGGGAGTTAGTGTGATAGGAGGTGTCTATTGACCCTACATTAAAACACCTGGAGATTGTAACTGTCGGGAAAGCAGAGTTGTGGAAGGGAGTTCCACAGGCGGGAAGCGCGAGAAAAGAAGCTGTTGGAGTAGAATTTACGGTTACATCTTATTTGTTTAACTGTAAAAAGGTGGGACCTAGTTGCTAATCTAGTATCTCGTGTAAATTCGTGCTTAGGCGGCACCAGTGATCTAAGCTCATCGGAGCAGAAGCCATGAAAGTACTTGTAGAAGAGGCACAGGGAAGCTACATCACGCCGGTGTGAGAGCGGCTGCAGCCGGTCTGCCAAGTCAGTATCAACCACGTTACAGATCCTCCTTTGTATTTTGTCAAGAAGCCCAAGGAGAGCAGCAGGGGCACCCGACCAGATATGGCAGCAATATTCAATACACGGGCGGATGGTAGATTTGTATATGTGCAGAATAGTTTCAGGTGGGAAAAATTTCCGGGCCCTGCACAGAGAGCCCACTTTCATAGCAGCAGATTTGGCAATGGATTCAATATAGTCATTCCATTTGAGGTCCGCCGAGAGTGTAAGGCCAAGGAGGCGTAGTATTTTACTCTCTGGGAGGCTAGCCTGTCCCGTGCTAATGGGAGGTAGATGCGATTGTCTATGGTGGTTAGTTGATAACAGCTTTGTTTTGGAGGCATTGAAATTTACCAACCATTTCCTACCCCAGGTCACTACGGATTGGAGGTCCCTTTCAAGTGCGGCAGCGAGGTTCACTTTGTCGTCCAGACCTGGTTTCTGATCGATGCGGGAGTAGATTGTTGTGTCGTCGGCATACATGCCAATTTGGGATCTAATGGTGTCGGGGAGATCATTAATGTAGATCAGAAAGAGCGTGGGACCTAGGATAGAACCTTGATGGACGCCCGCGTTCGTCTGGTAGTTTTGGGAGGCATGCCCATTTAATACCACCTTTAATGTGCGGTTAGAGAGGAAGGACTGGATGAGGTCAAACAGATGTCCAGTTATCCCATAGCTCCGCAGTTTGCACAAGAGGCCAGCATGCCAGACCCTGTCGAATGCTTTGGAGATATCCAAGGCAACGGTTCGGGCTTCACCATTCTTGTCGAGTGCCTGGTATATGTACTCGGTAATGGTCGTTAGCATATCAGCAGTAGACCTGGTGAAGCGAAACCCATACTGTTTGTCAGAGAGAAGCACGTTGGTCATAAGGTGCTGAATCACCTCGGCGTTGATAATGGCTTCGAAAACTTTGCCAAAGATTGGAAGGAGACTAATAGGACGGTAATTGGCGGGGTCTGATACTCAAAGACTTAAGAGGAGAGATAAGCGGTTTGATGAATTAGAAAGAAAGGAACAAGCAAATGATATTTCAGTGAAATGTGAAAAGTTTTTTTCAAATTTTTTCATTCACACCCATTTCTTAAAAATAATGACGAGCATTCATATTTACGATTGCTATTACAATATTTTGTTAATGTTAGTTAAGTGCCATACGTGATACACGCTTGGGCGATCATGTCTCGAAAGAGACATGACTGACTGGGCAGAAGATTATCCCGCAGTAGGTTGCCATTACTTTCTGCCATTACTTTCTAGACGTTTAATAATAGATCATTCTATCTGTCTGTATTTCTGAGACGAGGTAGTATTTACAGTATTTACATTATTTGGACTATTGTCCTCATCTTTCTTGCCATTTGTACGACGTTTAATAATAGATCATTCTATTTGTCTATATTTCTGAGATGAGGTAGTATTTACATTATTTGGACTATTGTCCTCATCTTTGTTGCCATTTGTACGACGTTTAATAATAGATCATTCTATTTATCTATATTTCTGAGACGAGTTAGTATTTACAGTATTTACATTATTCGGACTATTGTCCTCATCTTTGTTGGCATTTTTGCGACGTTTAATAATAGATCTTTCTATGTGTCTGTATTTCTGAGACGAGGTAGTATTTACAGTATTTACATTATTCGGATTATTGTCCTCATTTTTGTTGCCATTTGTACGACGTTTCGGCCGGTGTACGCTGCGGCCTTCACGTCTATATTCACTGGGCCATGTGTCCTTAAGGAAACATGGCCCAGTGGATATAGACTTCCAATCGAGGATTTACACAAGTAATGAGGATGATATACCCCAATAATCGTAATAAAGTTTTCGGTTCGAAATTTCTAGCACCTGAAGAATGCCGGAGCGTACAACGGTTGAAACATCGTACAAATGGCAATAAAGATGAGGATAATAGCACGAATAATGTAAATGCGGCATATGTAAATATAAATAAATAAATAAATAAATAAGTGAATATTGAAGTCAACACACAGTCTGTTCATGCTTAAACGTAATCTTCGCACCTAACGATTGCATTTAGCATGAAAAAGACTGTCGTAACTGAGTGGCGACTTCAATGTACACTTGTGTGTATATATATATATATATATATATATATATCTATATGCCAATTGATTTTTATCAGATTTTGTTTAGCATGTTACTATATATGTTCGGCTCCCCTGGAACGCGAAATCGGGGAGCCGAGTTCGAATTTGCTTACGCGCAAATACCCTTAGAAAGGGATTAATCCGTCTCTTCCCTACAGTTATGGGTTAAACAATAGGACAGATTGGGTTCTATAGCCTTGGTTGGCAACCAGTATACCACAGAAAGTAATGGCAACCTACTGCGGGATAATCTTCTGCCCAGTCAGTCATGTTAAGTATGGCACTTAACTAACTGACTATATGTGCAATCATTTGAGCTAATGCAAATTTGTTATAGTAATTTTTTTATCTTATCTATGGACTAGCAGGATAGCCCGGCGTTGCTCGGGTGTAATGAAAGCTTTAAAACTAATCCATGGTCCTGGAGCTCAGACTCGGCCTAAAGAATATTTGTGTGAAGTTTGGTGAGAATCGGATAAAAATTGTGGATTTGTATAAAGGACATACAGACAGATAAACAGACAACCATCTTGCCTTTTATATATATATATACTATCGATTTTCTGCACTATTCTAAGTACTGCAACCTTGAAACTTCTGAATATCGTTTCTTATGTCTTCGTCTATGAATGTATCAAATTTGATTAAAATCGGACCACTCCTTCTATAACCCGATTTTTTCGATTATTGATTTTCGATATTTATCGGGGGTAACTCGACTCAAAACCAAGCACTCGCAGATGCTTATAGTACAACTGTATAAATTTTCAAGAAAATCGGTTCAGCCGTTTCGGAGTCTATAAGTAACGGACACACATAAACACACACAGACAAACTTCTATTTATAAATAAGTTTAGATTTATAAATCCTAGTCAGTAAATAGTTGGTAATGCATTTTATATTTATAGTAACACACACACACACACACACACACACACACATATATATATATATATATATATATATATATATATATATATATATCGGAAAAACTACCAGATAGTTGTAAGTTTAAAAATGTATTTTTGACAGTATTTATTTCTATTATCAAATATAATAATAGAAATAAATAAATACTGTCAAAAAATACATTTTTAAACTTACAATTTTTTAGTAGTTTTTCCTATACATTAAGACAGTATACGTGAATCATCAGTATGTTATATATATATATATATATATATATATATATATATATATATATATATATATATATATCGTGACTGAAACTTAACTTCTTATTTTATGTATAAGTGGTTAGCCAGTAGGTTTAACTTAAAATAGAGACTTTTTCGTTGAGGTTAATCAAAGAAGTAAGTCTACTATAGGAAACCAAAACTTTGGAAAATCTTGAAGGGAGAATAAAAGAAGTTAAATCTGTGGTGATACAAGAGTTCCTGGTGAATTCAGTTGGCGCAATCATCACTAGATACCACTCTAGATTGTCATCACAAAATACCCCACTAACAAAGATTGTCATCAGTTAATACCTCACTAACAGAGATTTCAATCACTGGATTGTGCACTAATATAGTTTTGTGCCAGACTGCGATTTGCAGAGATCCAATAATCTTGTACAATAAATGCTTTTCAAGTATGTTATTAGTTTTAATCTGATAAATATGATTTGATAAATGAAGACTTAAATCATAAGTACGATATGTAAACTTTAAAACAAAAAAAAAATCAGTTTGAATTAGTTACAATCTAATTCCGATAAAGATATGTTTTAAAGTAAAAACTCAGTTTTATCTTATCAATGCATATTTTGAAAGTAGTGAAATAATATATATATATATATATATATATATATATATATATATTGTCATCCGCAGACAGATCTGTTTCGCTGTATCACAGCTCTTCAGTACGGTTATATATATATATATATATATATATATATATATATAATTCCAAGTGAAGAGACTCAAGGTTTTTTTAATATTTTGAGTGCTCTGGCATTTATTTTAATGAGTATTATAGAGCTTAATATAATATAATATAATTATATGGTTATGTCAATTTACATTGCGACATGGAAATTTCTATGTTTCGAGATTAATTCTCATCATCAGGCAATGTTGTTGCTGTTGTGCAGACGATTTACATTTAAATGACAAATACTTTCGATTTACTGTGAATGTATGTAGGTGTTTTGTGTGTGTGTGTGTGTGTGTGTGTGTGTGTGTGTGTGTGTGTGTGTGTGGCTAATCAGAATGGAGATTCACTTTGGGGTTTGACCCCGGAGAATTTCTGTGCTAACCAACATGTTACATAATTTACATGTTGTTTATAACCAAGTTTCGTTAAAATTCGTTAATTTCCGTAACATGTTTACATTTGTTGACATTACGATACATTTCAGAGCAGGTATGGTTGTTTGCGAAGAATCGAAAATTGTGTTATATAGGCTTGATTAAAATCTCGTTTAGACTGGAGGCTATTCGTAGTCTAAGACGTTACCAGATCAAATGGTCGAATCATTCGACTCGAATGGTACACATTTTCGTAATAACAATTTATCGTAAATAATCAGGCCGGTAGATATAAATATATAATACTGTTTAATTAAAAAAACAGAATATCTACTTAAATACGAGTATCAATAAAAAATAATGTTCAAACAATTCATTTCACATATATATATATATATATGTATATATATATATATATATAGTCTAGAAAAAATTTAAGATATTCTACAATTTCATGGGTAATACATAATTTGCAGCAAAAAAAAAAAAAAAAACTGCTGCTGCTCATAAGACCCAAAAATGATACAACAGTTAACTGTATCATTTGTTTTCTGAGGGGTAGCAGGGTTTTTGTTGGGAAATACTTATTAGCCATGAAATTGTAGAATATCAAAATGTTTTTCTAGATTATTACTCTGTTAAATGAAATAAATAAATTTAACATTAAGTTCTTTTGAGTTCGTCTCTGTCGGAACTTACCTGACTTGAATACCAAATATTCTACGTTATATATATATATATATATATATATATGAATAGAATAATTAAAAAACAAGTAGGAAAAAGTGTCTTTAATGTAACATGTTTAACTTTAACTTCTTCAGAGATTTTTAAAGACAAATGATTAATTTTTTTTTAATACCATTTTTAAGAAAAGTAAAATGAGTACAAAATAATAATAATAATAATAATAATAATAATAATAATAATAATAAGAAGAAGAAGAAGAAGAAGAAGAAGAAGAACAACAACAACAACAACAACAACAACAACAACAATTGAAGCAAATAGGCCGGACATTATTGTTAAAAACCAAAAAAAAAAACTTGCCTATTAATTGTTATGGCTTGTCCAGCGGATTGTAACATAGCAACCAAGGAATTTGAAAAACTGTCAAAATATAAAGACCTGGAAATTGAAATAGAAAAAATGTTTGAAATTGAAAACAAGAATCGTACCAGTGATAGTAGGTGCACTTGGAATTATGAAAAATGGAACAAAACAACATATTGAAAGAATCCCTGGAAACCCCAGCTTAAGAGATATACAAAAAATGCCTTGTTAAGTACAGCCCACACACTAAGGAGAACTTTGTTTATGTAACGCTAGGGATGATAGGGGAGATAGAAAAAACATGAAATGGAGCCATAACAACACACAACAACCTGCCTTAGGTCTTCCCGCAGACTTGGTAGGTAGTGCGACCATAGCAGAAATCGAAATATGATGAAAAATGACATAATAATAACAAAGAATACTGAGGAGAGTGCTAGAGAACTGAGATGACTTATTGTCAATTAATCCCCAATGAAAGCCACCAAATACTATTTGTAAGAAAACCTAATGACTACAAAATAATAATAATAATTACTACTAAGGATGAGGTTGGCGTATTGAGGAGGCTTACTGTCACTTGATCTCCAAAGAAAGCCATCAAACTAAAGACGTATACAATAATAATAAAGAATAACGAGGAGAGGGCTGGAATATTGAGGAGACTTACTGTCACTTGATCTCCAAAGAAAGCCATCAAACTAAAGACGTATACAATAATAATAAAGAATAACGAGGAGAGGGCTGGAATATTGAGGAGACTTACTGTCACTTGATCTCCAATGAAAGCCTCCCGATATCATTTGTAAAAAAATTTAAAAAGTACAAAATCATCATAAATAATACTGAGGAGAGTGCTAGAGAACTGAGGAGACTTACTGTCAATTCATTTCCAATGACAGCCATCAAATATCATTTGTATGAAAATTCAGTCAGTACAAAATAATAATAAGGAATTGTTAGAAGCATTCTGGAGAAGTGAGGTAGCTTACTGTCACTTGATCGCAGCCTTTCTTTTTCTTTTACTCTTCTCACTCAATTTCTTTCTTTCTTTCTTTCTTTCTTTCTTATCCCTTCTCTCTTCATTTTTTACTTTCTTTCTTTCTTTCTTTCTTTCTTTCTTATCCCTTCTCTATTACTTTCATTTACTTTTCTTTTTTTCTTTCTTTCTTTCTTATCCCTTCTCTCTTACTTTCATTTACTTTTCTTTCTTTCTTTCTTTCTTTCTTTCTTTCTTATATATATACATAAGCACGCCTCTTTGCTATATTGCTTGCTTAACAACACTGTCTAAATGACCGTCTATCTTTGTTTATTACCTCAACCATCGCACACGTCTTCTTTTTCTCTCCTTTCCTTTTATTTTGTCCTTTTTACTACTGTTATAACCCAGATTTTTTAATCTACCTTTAACGTGAGCTTTATTTTTCCGCCATATTTTCCCTCCACGAATGGCATCCATTCCATTTGGGCGTACAATGTACAAACGCTACCTTTAAATATAACGTTTAATACTTTTACAATAAATAACCAAAAAGCGGTAAAAAAAAAAAATTATTTTATGAACTATATTCATTTACTTTCTGAAACTATTTTCCAATAAGTTTCAATGACACTTCGACACAACAGCATTTAACGAACGAATTGTTATCCTTGATAAAACATATAGTTCCAAGTTTTTATATCTTTTCAGAAAATATTTTTATTTAATTAAAAAATGAAATACTTTTTTTAAAGAACATGTTGCAACAAATGTAATGTCATTTTAAAAAATCGAGTGTGCATCAAATTCTCAATTAATTTTCGGAAAAGAACATTCACTATTAGATGAGTGCTGAAAAGTTCAAGTAACACACACACACACACACACACACACACACACACACACACACACACACACACACACAGATACTCAATAATACTCTGATATTCGGTCATTAATATACTGATTTTCTTTGGGTAACTGGGTCAGACCGAGAGATATTTATCACCTCCACGTACTGGTGTTCAAATACGGCGTAGAAGGTGAAAGGTTCTAGAGGAAAGAACGTAACCGTAGACGCTCACACACACACACACACACACACACACACACACACACACACACACACACACACACGCGCATAAGTGTATTCTTTGCTTATTTGATTAAATCTTTAGAAGTGTGTAGGGATGTGACTTGTTGTGCAGTCGATATTGTCTCGGAACGAGAAATCGGGGAGCCGAGTTCAAATTCCAGGGAAAGGTATTAATCCGTCTCTTCCTTCCAGTTATGGGTTAAATAACAGGACAGGTTGGGTTCTATAGCCTTGGCTGGCAACCAATCTACCGTAGAAAGCAATGGCAACCTACTGCGGAATAATCTTCTGCCCAGTCAGTCATGTCTCGAAAGAGACATGATCGCCTAAGCGTGTTTCACGTATGGCACTTAACTGACTGACTGTCGGGAAAATAACATTTCAGATTCTACCCATGTATGTGTAACATATGCTATCATTTGTACCCACCCTGTACATGGTGATTTTCTAAGTGCAGCTTAGATGTGGCACAAGGCTGAAAGTATGGTGCACCCATTGAGGATCTACCTCACTATTCAATTGTTAAGATTCTAAATGAGACAATCTTGCTAACCATTACACCAAGTCGAGTTGCTCAAAGGTGATTTTCTAAGCACAGCTTAGATGTGGCACAATGCCGAAAGTATTGGGCCACCAATTAGGATCTAACTCACTTCTTCTTCTTCTTCTTCTTCTTCTTCTTCTTCTTCTTCTTCTTCTTCTATGTGCCCTGTGCCTTCAGGACGTAGGCGATCATGGCTCTCCACGTTTCCATATCCCTGGTGGCTCTGAGCACGCCTTCTCCTGTTACACCATGCAACCCTCGTTCCGTCATTCACCTGATCAGGTCCTTCAAATATGTTATCCGTTGCTTTCCCCTGTCTCTTTTTACCTCTATCTGGCCTGTTAGTATCAGGTTTTTCCAAGCACTTCTTCCTGATTGCATGTCCCAGGAACTTCAGCTGTCTCTTCCTGATGCTCAGTATTAATTTCCTTTTTTGTTTCCATCGTTTCCAATACCTCATCATTGCTCACATGCTCGATGCATGATATACGCAGCATCCTTCTGTAGAACCAAATTTCAGTTGCTTCAAGTTTTTCCTTCATCTTTGATGATATTGTCCAGCATTCACTGCCATATTGAAGCACGTAGCAATCCCGTACTCTCTTCTTTGTTTCTAGCGAATTTGTCCTGTTTCTTAATACCTTACTCAACTTCTGGAATGCTTCCTTCGCCATGCCAATTCTTCTTCGGATCTCTGTGTCGCACTTTCCGTCTTCTGTTATAACGTTTCCCAGGTATTTAATTTTTTGTACCTACTTGATTCTGGTATCCCCGACCTGTGTTTGGCATATTGGGCTGCCCTTTTTACTGATGACTATGCATTCAGTTTTCGTGCAGTTTATTTCTAGTCCTTTCTTGTTATTTTCTTCAGCTACCTTTTGTAGGAGGTCTTGTAGTTTCCTTTCTGTGTCTGCTATCAGCACTGTATCATCTGCGTACCTTAGGTTGTTTAAATTGTGGCCTCCGATTACGAATCCAGGCATAACTTCTAGAGTCCTCAAAATATTCTCACTGTACAAGTTGAACAGATCCAGTGAAAAGGCACATCCTTATTTTAGTATCCCCGACTTGTATTTGGCATATTGGGCTTCCCTTTTTACTGATGACAATGCATTCAGTTTTCTTGCAGTTTATTTGTAGTCCTTACTTGTCACTCTCTTCAGTTACCTTCTGTAGGAGGTCTTGTAGTTTCCTTTCTGTGTCTGCTATCAGCACTGTATCATCTGCGTACGTTAGGTTGTTTAAATTGTGGCCTCCGATTACGAATCCAGGCATAACTTCTATGGTCCTCAAAATGTTATCGCTGTACAAGTTGAATAGATCCGGTGAAAAGACATATCCTTGTCTTACGCCCCTTTCTATCTTTGTATATCTACTCAATTCGATCCTGACCGTATACAAGCGGCCTGCTGACAGTAAAGATTCGTGATTACTCTCAAGTCGTTCCCAAATATGTCAAGGCTCCTGAGCATCTCCATCAATTCTTTATGGCGTATTTTGTCAAACGCCTTCGCATAATCAATAAAGCACAGGTATAAGTCCTTCTTCTTTTGTACTGCCCTTTCGGAGAGCATCGTAATCATAAATATGAAATTCCTTGTTCCCGTGTCTTCAACGAAACCACACTGTTCTTGTCATATCTCTGTCCTGATTCTACTTCTCGCTCTATTCATCAGGATTTGGACGATCGTTTTTTTTTTTTTTTTTTTTTTTTGTTATATGGCTCATTAAACTGATGGTTCTGTGGAGTTCGCACTCGTTTGTTCCTGGTTTCTTAGGTAGTGCTATGAAGATAGACTTACTAAGGACATCTGGTATAACTCCACTATTAAACTCACTACTCAATTGTAAAGATTCTAGCCCAAAGGTGATTTTCTAAGTAGTGCTTAGATTTGGCACAAGGCCGAAGTATTAGGCACCGAAAAAGGATATAACTCAGTCCCCAATTGTAAAGATTCTAGTGAGACAATCTGACCAACAATTACACCACGTCGTGGAGCCCAAATGTGATTTTCTAAGCAACAATTTAGATGTGGAACAAGACCTGATGTATGGGGATCTATGAGGCTCTAACTCGCTACACAATTGTAATGATTCTAGTGAGACAAACTTACTAACCATTATACCACGTCGAGGTTTTTTTTCCTGCATACACATATATAGTTTAATATATACATTCATATGTATTCATATAAGGTATATTGAACCTTTCTTTATCTCAAAAAAAAAAAAAAGAAGCGATACCTAAGCTTTAAAATGATTTTTATTTCAAATGATATACTTTTTGATTTAGTTTTAATTTTCAAAATGGAGGCTCGATTTACTATAACATTGTATGAGAAACTGATCCCCCCCTAGAAAATGTTTAAATATTGACATTTTTCAATTTTTTTTTTTTTGTCAATCGGAAAGCTAAGAGAGTAATCAATAGGACTGAGCTGAAAAAAGTATAAAAAAAAAAAAAATAAAAACAACGAAAATAAACGTGGTGGTAGTCTGCTTCAGGTCCGCCAAAAACTTTAAAAAATAAAATATACTTTAGAAATGTTATTATAGGAAGATTAACTGATATAAAGTATAATTAATCTGATTTGAAACAAATATGACTACTTTTTTAGTTTCAAATATCGAAGAGCATTTTTTAACACGGAGGTAAGTGTTTTCATGGGTCCTTGAAATCACAGAACAAATTGGGTTCTATAGCCTTGGCTGGTAACTAGTCTACCGTAGAAAGTAAATGGCAGCCTACTGCGGGATAATCTTCTGCCCAGTCAGTCATGTCTCTTTTGAGATATGATCGACCAAGCGTTTATCACGTATGGCACTTAACTGACTGACTGAATATAATCATGATTAAGGCATTTACTAGTCATAAAATGGGGGATCCATTTTCTACTGTCAAAAGTAATAAACTGATTCCCCACTAATTACGACTTAATAATAGAATACATCTCTTACCCCTCTAGCTATGAGTTAAATAATAGGACAGGTAGGGTTCTATAGCCTTGGCCGGCAACCAGTCTACCGCAGAAAACAATGGCAACCTACTGCGGGATAATCTTTTGCCCAGTCAGTCATGTCTCTTTGGAGACATGATCGAGCAAGAATGTATCACGTATGGCACTTAACTGACTGGCAGACTTTCTGTAATTGAGAATAAAACTAAAAAAATAAATAAATAAAATAAAATAAATAAATTGATTATTTAAATTTATTCTTCAAGTACTCGTGCTTAAATATTTAAGCCATACAAAAAAATAATTTCTCGAAATTCCATAAAATTAAGTAAGAGTAGGTTAACACATGAAAAAAAAAAATATATATATATATATATATATATATATATATATTCGTGTAAAATCCTTTGTAAAATAAAGACGGAACTGATGATGGTTCGCCTGAAATAGGCCCATACCCCCGATTCACCATAAAATAACGTATCTGCCTTAATTTTTCTTATATTTGCTCTATATGTATATAAATACATATATATTTAGAGCTCTCTTAGAGAGTTATCCTCCCACTGTATGTACAGGATACTCCTTTGGATTCTTCTATGCCCACACTGCATGCTGATATATATATATATATATATATATATATATATATATATATATATATATTTCTAACAAAAGAAATATTTAAAAATAATTTAATTAATTTCTGAATAAGTCCTGGGAGTTTCCTTAAAATACAACAATTAATTTGATTTTTGCAAGAATTTCAAATTCGATGTGTTTTTCACCGCAAAAAGACGCTAAAATTTCTGTGTAACCCAAGAAAGTTGTTGGGACCGGATAAAGGTTATCTTATATCCGGGTTTCTCTTATATCCGGTTTTGGTCTATTTTATATGCATTAGCACAGGCTCTAATTTGGAACCAGAGACAATCTCTCTTATATCCGAATCTTTCTTATATCCGGGTTATACAAATAAATTAATAATTTATGTTCACTTGCTGACGCAAGAAAAAACCTTTAATCAAAATAATAATAATATTGAAGATTCTAAAAAGGACTAAAAAGCATAATTTATTACAATATAACCCGGATATAAGAGACCCAGATATAAGAGAACTTTTATACGGTCCCGATAACTCTGTTATATCAGAGTTACACTGTAATAAAATTATCCTTTGGTCGTTCCTTATTTCCATAAAAATTTTGACGATAAACCTTTGTTTTTATAAGTCTGGCTGGAGTATATTTTCATCATGTATGTTCATTTTTTAGCAAAACTTTGAAGGTACGTAAATCATTTAACCCCAAGCAAAGCAATAATACCACTAAGAAGACTCAAGGGTTTACTGAGTGTGAAATAATAAAAAGAAATACATTATCAGGGAGAGAGAACAATAAAAGAACAGGAATTAAGAACAAAAAAGATGACAATTGACATTGCAATTTGCCTTTTATTTTAATTTTATCACTTCGCAGAAGCAACTCAACAACAACAAGATCATTGAGACGAATCAAACGTTTTAAATAAAAAAACGTTAAAAATACTTTCAATAAAGTTAAAAGCCTGCATTAACAAACGAACGAACGAACAAACAAAAGCAAGAAAGAAAGAAAGAAAGAACGGTAGAAAATCCTCGGAATAGAGAGAGAAGTAGTTGGAAGTTCCTAGAAGTTATAGCAATCAAAAAAAAAAAAAAAAGAGCCTTCCATTGGTTGGAGAAGCCTGATTCAGTTCGCTCCAATTCCCACTCCATGTCATAAAATCTAACCCTAGATTGTAAGCCCTTGGTGACACGGGTACAGCAAGATTATTTTTATTATTATTATTGTTGTTTTTTTGTATTTGCCGGTGTTGTTCAGTCATTAAAAAAAAGTGTCTCCTAACTTGAGAACAAACATTCCGGTTCAGGTGAACAAAAATAACTTAAATTTAAAATATGGGATCTTTCCTCCGTCAAAGTACACAAATAGCCTTTTCTTTGTAAGAAAATATATTTTATTTCTTTCTTTCTTTCCTTGGTGGATGTTTTTTGTGTGTGAGAGTAGGTTCGGTAGGGTGAGTGTGGAAGTGGAGGTTCTGATTAACTGGTCAGTATTTAACGATAAAATAACTGATTTTAAATTGTTTGGGTGCATCCATATACTGGGTAAGAAAATGCTAATTTAATTTCACAACTTATCAGTCTTATTCCTTCTGTATATATTCATCTCTCTCTTTATGCACACACACATACACGCACATATATCATAATATTTATAATAAAAATATTTTTTCAGTATATCACATGATGAGGTGTCAAATATATCACTGAAACACTGAAACACAACAGCTCTAGTGTCGCTAAAAGAATGTTATTGTTTGAAATATTGCTCTCCTACATATCTAGCAGTGTTAAAAAGTAAATGCTACAAACTATGGAACGTCATTTCTTAACTCTGTATCACCTGATAAGGTGCTGAATATTGCACTGAAACATGACAGTTCTTGTGTAGCTAAAAGAATGTTTTTATTATATAATTAATAAGAATATTGCTACAAATATTGCTCTCCTACAAATCGAACACTGTTAAAAAGTAAATGCTACAACCTATGGAATGTCATTTCCTGACTCTGTATCCCCTGATAAGGTGCTGAATATTGCACTGAAACATGACAGCTCTTGTGTAGCTAAAAGAATGTTTTTATTATATAATTAATAAGAATATTGCTACAAATATTGCTCTCCTACAAATCGAACACTGTTAAAAAGTAAATGCTACAAACTATGGAATGTCATTTCCTGACTCTGTATCCCCTGATAAGGTGCTGAATATTGCACTGAAAAATGACAGCTCTTGTGTAGCTAAAAGAATGTTTTTATTATATAATTAATAAAATATTGCTACAGCAGTGTTAAAAAGTAAATGCTACAAACAGTGGAATGTCATTTCATTAGTTCTTGCTACTGCTAAAATATAATTAATTAGTTTTTGGTTATAATTAAATTAGAGCAGGACTCAGTTGGATTAAAAAAAAATGTTCGATACATTTTTATTGTATAACTTTTGAATATTTTTTCTTTGAAGATGAGTTATTTCCACAACCTAGGTTTCAACCTTTTGGCATCTTAAGGCAATATAAGGAAGTGAAAGAAATTACTTTACATGTCATTTTCTAACTATATCACCTGATGAGGTGTTAAATATAGCACTGAAACACGACAGCTCTTGTGTAGCAAAAAAAAAAAAATGATTCATCATAAATAATAAAAATATTGCTACAAATATTGCTCTACTACGTATCAAACACTGTTAAAATGCAAATGCTACAAACAGTGGAATGTCATTTCATTAGTTCTTACTACTACTAAGACATTTACATATATGATACACACGCACACACATGTGTATATATATATATATATATATATATATATATATATATATAATTCTCTGATTTTTTTTCTTTCAATCCGTGCAATCATAGTGAAAATCCAGGCTAGGATAAACGTCTTCGTCAGAAATCAAACTAAACAATTCACAAAGAAAGAAAGAAAGAAAGAAAGAAAGAAAGAAAGAAAGAAAAGAAAGACGAAGAAAACATCCGAATGAACGCAGTAAAAATCTGTTTGTTTATTTATTAATTTTGGGAGAAAAAACTGTTTATATACTCAGAAAATCCGAACCCGATTTCCTGCTTTCGTTCGCGTTCTGTGCCTAATTTCCATTGGAATAGCCGAAAAAAATCCGCAAAATCAAAGTTTCTGGAAACGGATGACACTGATGACGTCATCACATTGTCAACTAATAAATCCGGGCAATTTTCTCTGTGCCCGGTGTTTTTTTAGCGTCAGCTACGGCCCTGGATATATATATATATATATATATATATATATATATATATATATGTGTGTGTGTGTGTGTGTGTGTGTGTGTGTGTCTGTGTGCATATATATATATATATATATACGTATATATACATAGTTTGATTTTTTTAATCTTACATCTTAGTATATCCCCATCATTATGTTTCGAGGCGTACTTGCCCTCCTCATTTTATAGATTAACGCAACACAATCTTCTTTGCCAATAAATACTTACTATATCTACTCAATTGCATTATCTGTTAATCTCCCTCTCCGTTGCTTTGCTGGAGTAGTAAAATGTACTCCATAGTCACTATGGATCAGCTTTTGAGTCCAGGAACCAAAAGAAAGAAATAAATCAAAGAAAATGAGAAATAATATATCAGTAATTTTTTTTACTTTGATTTTGAAGACAAGAAATCACAGCATAGACTTTATGCTATATTTTTTCTTCATCCCCTTTTAGTACCACGGTTTTACGAATGTAAGCGCAGTATGACATCGGTAGATTGATAATTATAAGTTCTACGCTAAGAGGTTTTTTTTATAATTGAAATATCCAGATGCAATCATAAGTTCTATGCGAAAAGTTTTATAATTGAAATATCCAGATGCAATCATAAGTTCTATGCGAAAAGTTTTTGTAATTGAAATATCCAGATGTAATTATAGATTCTATGGTAAGAGTTTTTTTATAATTGAAATATCCAGATGTAATTATAAGTTCTATGCGAAAAGTTTTTATAATTGAAATATCCAGATGTAATCATAAGTTCTAAGCGGAAAGTTTTTGTAATTGAAATATCCAGATGTAATTATAGATTCTATGGTAAGAGTTTTTTTATAATTGAAATATCCAGATGTAATTATAAGTTCTATGCGAAAAGTTTATATAATTGAAATATCCAGATGCAATCATAAGTTCTATGCGAAAAGTTTTTATAATTGAAATATCCAGATGCAATCATAAGTTCTATGCGAAAAGTTTTTATAATTGAAATATCAAGATGCAATCATAAGTTCTATGCCAAAAGCTTTTATAATTGAAATATCCAGATGTAATCATAAGTTCTATGCGAAAAGTTTTTGTAATTGAAATATCCAGATGTAATTATAGATTCTATGGTAAGAGTTTTTTATAATTGAAATATCCAGATGTAATCATAAGTTCTATGCGAAAAGTTTTATAATTGAAATATCCAGATGTAATCATATGTTCTATGCAAAAAGTTTTTGTAATTGAAATATCCAGATGTAATTATAGATTCTATGGTAAGAGTTTTTTTATAATTGAAATATCCAGATGTAATTATAAGTTCTATGCGAAAAGTTTTTATAATTGAAATATCCAGATGTAATCATAAGTTCTATGCGAAAAGTTTTTGTAATTGAAATATCCAGATGTAATTATAGATTCTATGGTAAGAGTTTTTTATAATTGAAATATCCAGATGTAATCATAAGTTCTATGCGAAAAGTTTTTGTAATTGAAATATCCAGATGTAATTATAGATTCTATGGTAAGAGTTTTTTATAATTGAAATATCCAGATGTAATCATAAGTTCTATGCGAAAAGTTTTATAATTGAAATATCCAGATGTAATCATATGTTCTATGCGAAAAGTTTTTGTAATTGAAATATACAGATGTAATTATAGATTCTATGGTAAGAGTTTTTTTATAATTGAAATATCCAGATGTAATTATAAGTTCTATGCGAAAAGTTTTTATAATTGAAATATCCCGATGTAATCATAAGTTCTATGCCAAAAGTTTTTATAATTGAAATATCCAGATGTAATCATAAGTTCTATGCGAAAAGTGTTTATAATTGAAATATCCAGATGTAATTATAGATTCTATGGTAAGAGTTTTTTTATAATTAACATATCTAGATGTCATTATATGTTCTATGCTAACAGGTGTTTTTTATAATTGAAATATCCAGATCTAATTATAAGTTATATGCTGACAGAATTTTTATAATTGACATATCTAGATGTATTTTAAGTTCTATGCTAATTAACTTTTATTCAAAACTTATGCAATGTCAATCATTATCTCCGGTTACCTTTTCTCTTCAGCAGCTCTTTGTGTCTTATTGGCTTTATTTCCTGGCTTGGTGTGAAATGATTAAAAAATATGTGTCTTTATACGGATTTCAGTGCATGTATATATATATATATATATATATATATATATATATATACATAAAGAATCACAAGATAGCCAAAACCTACCGCGGTTTCACACAACGGCTCGTCAGGGCCCTGACGAGCCGTTGTGTGAAACCGCGGTAGGTTTTGGCTATCTTGTTATTCTTTATGTGTCTTTGCTCTACTTTTGCTTTTCATTTGTACTTTTGCATTTGTTTGTATTTGTATCGAGCACTTTTTCTTCTTTTTTTGTGGTTGGTTCCGTTTGGGGTTTTTTTCTTTACTGCGGAGTATCGTATGTCTTGTCTTTATTCCGCGGATTTATTTTTTTTCCCCCCTCTTATCCAACGCCTTAGTGCGACGGATGTTAACGGAATTAGATTCTGTCGGTTATTCGTTTTTCTTAAAGTTTATCTTTGTATAAAGTTAGGATTTAGATACTTACAGAGTCTGGTTAGTTGTTATTTTGAATATATATATATATATATATATATATATATATATATATATATATATATATATATATATTAATCGTTTCACCCCGAGCAAGGCATTCCACTGCCACTATTGCGCAGGGGGTTACATAGGGGCGGGGAAGTGGTGGGAAAGGATGGTTAGATATAGGAAATGTCAGAAGAAGGGTGATAGACGGGTAAGGGTACCGAGAATGAGGGTTGAGTAGATGGTGAGAGTGTTTGAGAGAATAGATGCAAGTTAGTGTGTTAGGAGGTGTCTATTGACCTTACATTTAAACTCCTGGAGATTGTAGCTGTCTGGGAAGCAGGCGTGTGGAAGGGAATTCCACAGGCGGGAAACGCAAGAAAAGAAGCTGTTGGGAGTAGAAATTACGGTTACATCTTATCTGTTTCACTGCAAAAGGGTGGGACCTAGTTGCTAATCTAGTATCTTGTGTAAATTCGTACCTAGGCGGCACCAATGATCTAAGTTCATCGGAGCAGAAGCCGTGAAAGTACTTATAGAAGAGGCACAGGGAGGCCATGTCACGCCGGTGAGAGAGTGGTTGCAGCTGGCCTGCCAAGTCAGGATCGATGACGTTACACATTCTCCGTTGTATTTTGTCAAGAAGCCCGAGGGGCACCCGACCAGATGTGCCAGCAGCATTCAATATACGGGCGGATGGTAGATTTATATATGTGCAGGATAGATTCAGACGGGAAAAACATCCGGGTCATGCACAGAGAACCGACCTTCATATCAGCGGACTTAGCAATGGATTCGATATAGTCATTCCATTTGAGGTCCGCCGAGAGTGTAAGACCAAGGAGGCGTTGTGTTTTACTCTCAGGGAGGTAAGCATCAGAATACCTGGTGATAATGCATTGACTCCTGAATTTGGAGAGCTTTTTAGTTGCAGTATGCTATTATCATAACAATTATAATAATTATATATATTTTGCCTGATGATAGTGCACTAAGCACCGAAACTTGTTAGTTTTGAGTTGCAATATGGTATTATTATAACAATAATAATAACTTTATATCTATAAAGCCTCTACATCTGTATTGAGCACTTTATGAAAACGTACATATCAAAATGCGAAATATGTACCCATTCAGTCGCTCAGTTAAGTGTCATACATGATACGCGTTTTGGGCGATCGTATCTCGAAAGAGACATGATTAACTGGGCAGAAGATTATCCCGCAGTAGGTTGTCATTGCTTTCTGCGGTAGACTGGTTCCCAACCAAAGCTATTGAACCCAATCTGTTCTCTTTTTTAACCCCCATAACTAGAGAGGAGAGACGAATTAATACCTTTCCCAAGGGTATTTGAGCGTATGTGAATGCAAGGAATTCAACTGGAATTCGAAATCGGCTCCCCAATTTATCGTTCCGAGTCGATATCAACTGCACCACAACGCACATTGGCTTAATATTTTTATATATTAACAATTCAAACCTGATGGCAACTTTTAGAGAAAAAGAATGACAAGACCAGAAACTCAATCCTAAATCGAAAACAAGGAATAAATATCTACTACTTTTCAGAAGACCGGAAAAGTATGAGAACAGGACAATAGGTTAACCAGAAGCACATCTTCACTTATATATATATATATATATATATATATATATATATATAGCTGCACCATCCATTCACATAAGTTTTCACGATAAAAAATATGTCTTCCTTTTCTTGAATATGTCTTATAAACATCAAATTTATCAACCTTCCTCATATTACACTAGCAAAGCGATTAATGAATCTAAGATGCTTAAGAATACCATGGGGTGAAAGAGAATGAAAGGACTGTAGCAAAGAAAGGTGAGTAGACACGACAAAACAAAAGTAAGATGAAGAAAGACAGGAGATGGCAATAATGCCACTAAGATGCAAGGGATTACTAGGAACAAAAGAGAATGAGAAGTCTTTAATGAGGAGAATGGACAATAAAAGAACAGGATTCAGGAAGACAGGAGATGGCAATAATGCCACTAAGATGCAAGGGATTACTAGGAATGAAAGAGAATGAGAAGTCTTTAATGAGGAGAATGAACAATAAAAGAACAGGATTCACGAAGACAGGAGATGGCAATAATGCCACTAAGATGCAATGGATTACTAGGAACAAAAAGGAATGAGAAGTCTTTAATGAGGAGAATGAACAATAAAAGAACAGGATTCAGGAAGACAGGAGTTGGCAATAATGCCACTAAGATGCAAGGGATTACTAGGAACAAAAGGGAATGAGAAGTCTTTAATGAGGAGAATGAACAATAAAAGAACAGGATTCAGGAAGACAGGAGATGGCAATAATGCCACTAAGATGCAAGGGATTACTAGGAACAAAAGAGAATGAGAAGTCTTTAATGAGGAGAATGAACAATAAAAGAACAGGATTCACGAAGACATGAGATGGCAATAATGCCACTAAGATGCAAGGGATTACTAGGAACGAAAGAGAATGAGAAGTCTTTAATGAGGAGAATGAACAATAAAAGAACAGGATTGATGAAGACAGGAGATGGCAATAATGCCACTAAGATGCAAGGGATTACTAGGAACGAAAGAGAATGAGAAGTCTTTAATGAGGAGAATGAACAATAAAAGAACAGGATTGATGAAGACATGAGATGGCAATAATGCCACTAAGATGCAAGGGATTACTAGGAACGAAAGAGAATGAGAAGTCTTTAATGAGGAGAATGAACAATAAAAGAACAGGATTCACGAAGACATGAGATGGCAATAATGCCACTAAGATGCAAGGGATTACTAGGAACGAAAGAGAATGAGAAGTCTTTAATGAGGAGAATGAACAATAAAAGAACAGGATTCAGGAAGACAGGAGATGGCAATAATGCTACTAAGATGCAAGGGATTACTAGGAATGAAAGAGAATGAGAAGTCTTTAATGAGGAGAATGAACAATAAAAGAACAGGATTCACGAATACAGGAGATGGCAATAATGCCACTAAGATGCAAGGGATTACTAGGAACGAAAGAGAATGAGAAGTCTTTAATGAGGAGAATGAACAATAAAAGAACAGGATTGATGAAGACAGGAGATGGCAATAATGCCACTAAGATGCAAGGGATTACTAGGAATGAAAGAGAATGAGAAGTCTTTAATGAGGAGAATGAACAATAAAAGAACAGGATTCACGAATACAGGAGATGGCAATAATGCCACTAAGATGCAAGGGATTACTAGGAACGAAAGAGAATGAGAAGTCTTTAATGAGGAGAATGAACAATAAAAGAACAGGATTCAGGAAGACAGGAGATGGCAACAATGCCACTAAGATGCAAGGGATTACTAGGAATGAAAGAGAATGAGAAGTCTTTAATGAGGAGAATGAACAATAAAAGAACAGGATTCACGAATACAGGAGATGGCAATAATGCCACTAAGATGCAAGGGATTACTAGGAACGAAAGAGAATGAGAAGTCTTTCATGAGGAGAATGAAAAGTAAAAGAACAGGATTCAGGAAGACAGGAGATGGCAATAATGCCACTAAGATGCAAGGGATTACTAGGAACGAAAGAGAATGAGAAGTCTTTAATGAGGAGAATGAACAATAAAAGAACAGGATTGATGAAGACAGGAGATGGTAATAATGCTACTAAGATGCAAGGGATTACTAGGAATGAAAGAGAATGAGAAGTCTTTAATGAGGAGAATGAACAATAAAAGAACAGGATTGAGGAAGACAGGAGATGGCAATAATGCCACTAAGATGCAAGGGATTACTAGGAATGAAAGAGAATGAGAAGTCTTTAATGAGGAGAATGAACAATAAAAGAACAGGATTCACGAAGACAGGAGATGGCAATAATGCCACTAAGATGCAAGGGAATACTAGGAACAAAAGAGAATGAGAAGTCTTTCATAAGGAGAATGAACAATAAAAGAACAGGATTCACGAAGACAGGAGATGGCAATAATGCCACTAAGATGCAAGGGAATACTAGGAACAAAAGAGAATGAGAAGTCTTTAATGAGGAGAATGAACAATAAAAGAACAGGATTGATGAAGACAGGAGATGGCAATAATGCCACTAAGATGCAAGGGATTACTAGGAACAAAAGAGAATGAGAAGTCTGTAATGAGGAGAATGAACAATAAAAGAACAGGATTCACGAAGACAGGAGATGGCAATAATGCCACTAAGATGCAAGGGATTACTAGGAACAAAAGAGAATGAGAAGTCTTTAATGAGGAGAATGAACAATAAAAGAACAGGATTCAGGAAGACAGGAGATGGCAATAATGCCACTAAGATGCAAGGGATTACTAGGAACAAAAGAGAATGAGAAGTCTTTAATGAGGAGAATGAACAATAAAAGAACAGGATTCAGGAAGACAGGAGATGGCAATAATGCCACTAAGATGCAAGGGATTACTAGGAACAAAAGAGAATGAGAAGTCTTTAATGAGGAGAATGAACAATAAAAGAACAGGATTCAGGAAGACAGGAGATGGCAATAATGCCACTAAGATGCAAGGGATTACTAGGAACAAAGGAGAATGAGAAGTCTTTAATGAGGAGAATGAACAATAAAAGAACAGGATTCACGAAGACAGAAGATGGCAATAATGCCACTAAGATGCATGGGATTACTAGGAAAAAAAGCGAATGTGAAGTCTTTAATGAGGAGAATGAACAATAAAAGAACAGAATTCAGGAAGACAGGAGATGGTAATTAGTGATAAAATAACATCTTTGACGATTGTAGTTTGCAGGGAAGAAAGAATTAGAAAGTATCTTAATCGGCTAGAACTGTGAGAAAAAAATCTATCAGAATAGAACTGACAGTTGTGTCTAGCTAACTAAAATTAATTCTCTTCTTTTATCGATAATAATATTTTTCGTAATAGTTATTTTTTTATCGTCAGCTTTTGTATTCAGTAATATTTTGCTTCATATTGGTTTTATCACGTTGCTTGGTGTATTGATGTGCTTTGTTGTGCCATGAATATCGACTCAGAATGACAAGTCGGAGAGCCGAGTTCGAATTCCAGTTGAATTCCTTGCATGTACTTACGCACAAATACCCTTGGAAAAAGTATTAATCCGTCTTTTCCCTCCAGTTATGAGTTAAATAATAGGACAGATTAGGTTCTATAGCCTTGGCTGGCAAACAGTCTACCACAGAAAGCAATGGCAACCTACTGCGGGATAATCTTCTGCCCAGTAAGTCATGTCTCTTTCGGGACATGATCGCCTAAAGCGTGTATCACGTATGGCACGCAACTGACTGACTAAATATAACAGTTGGAATCATGATTAAGGCTGCTACTGGGCATAAAGTGGGCAATCGGTTTTCCATTGTTATGAAGTAATAAACTGATCCCCCATAAATTACTACTTAATTATATAATACTTGTCTTACCCGTTTAGTTATAAGTCAAATAACAGGACAGATTGGGCTCTATAGCCTTGGCTGGCAAACAGTCTACCGCGGAAAGTAATGACAATCTACTGCGGGATAATCTTCTGCCCAGTCAGTCATGTCTCTTACGAGACATGATCGCCCAAGCGTATATCACGTATGGCACTTAACTGACTGATTGAAGATAATAGTTAGAAACATAATTCAAACATCTACTGGGTATAAATTGGGGGATCGGTTTTCTATTGCTATGAAGTAATAAATTGATCCCTCACTAATTACTACTTAATCATATAATACATCTCTTCCCCCTCTAGCTATGAGTCAAATAACAGGACAGATTGGGTTCTGTAGCCTCAGCTAGTAACAAGTCTACCGCAAAAAGTAATGGCAATCTACTGCGGGATAATCTTCTGCCCAGTCAGTCATGTCTCTAAAGAAACATGATCGCCCAAAGCGTATATCACGTATGGCAATTAACTGACTGACTGAAAGTCAATATATCAAGAGAGGACTTTGCCAGAAGATTGCGTCGAAAAACGAAACAGACTGTTTCTACTTGGTGTTGTGCTCAGTGTCCACTTGGTGTGCGCTGATGTGTGCTTATTTGAATATAAACTCTGTGTGTGTGCCATCTATTGAAGCAGCCTATACATATTCCTTTCACTTAATCTTCATTTCTCTCGCCATATGTGTGTGTGAGTGTGTGTGTGCGTATATGTGTGTCTCTGTAAAGTGTATTTAAAGGAGTAAGAATTATTTAATTTCTAAAGTGGCAAAAGTAAATAAAAAGTTGGGCACACAAACTCAATAATATTGCTTATGGAAACGTTTTTGAAAGAATTCTTACTGCTTAAATGAAACTTTTACATAAGTGTGTGTGTTTGTCAGTGTGTGTTTGCGCGCACACGCGCGTGCGCGTGTGTGTTAGGCATCGTCCCTGAGATGAAATGGAACCATGACGTAAATTTTTGTTAATTAATTTTGTTAATTAATTTTGCGCATGCATGAATCTGTTAAAATGATATGTAAGTAGTATTTTCATTTTTACGCAATTTACACGACAATTTATTCAACTCGACCTTATTTTCTTTTCTGTTTTGTTCCAATATTCTATACCCGAGCGTTTTTGGATATTCTATAAGTCATTATTAAGAATTTTTGTTAGTAATGGAATCTACGTTTGTGTGTCCATGTGTGCGATAATTCTAGAGCTAAATGTTGCGCAAGGGAAATGCTAATTAAAAAAAAAAAAGAAGGTTAACAGGTAAAAATAAGAAACTTTTTCTCTTTCGTATGTAAGTATCAATCAGCACCTGTGTGGGCATTTTTTTATTTTATCTACAAGCACCGGGCAACAAAATAATGGAATAACCTCTTTTTTATTTTCGTCTCTTTATAAATTTATTTTATTTTTTAAATATTTAAGAATAAATTTATTTTGTAAAATCTTTTCGTATAGTCAAGATAGCTAAAATAATTAATGATAATTTTAATTACAAGTAGGACTTAAAAACATAATTATAACTGTAATTAAAACTCAAAGACATTATTGTAACACGGGATAGATAAATCTGTTATTGTTATTCATTTATGCATATATATATATATATATATATATATATATATATTAACTTATTTATAAATGAAACTTTGTCTGTGTCTCTGTGTGTGTATGTGTGTGTGTGTGTGTGTGTGTGTGTGTGTGTGTGTCCGTTACCTATAGACTCCGAAACGGCTGAACCGATTTTTTGGAAAACTCACACAGTTGTACTATAAGCGTCTGCGAGTGTTCTTAGCTAGGTTTTGTGTTGAGGTAAACCCCCGATAAATATCGAAAATCGATAATCGAAAAAATCGGGTTATAGAAGGAGTGGTCCGATTTTAATCAAATTTGATGCACTCATAGACAAAGACATAAAAAACGATATTCAGAAGTTTCAAGGTTGCAGTTCTTAAAATAGTGCAGAAAATCGATAATATATATATATATAAAAGGCAAGATGTTTGTGTGTGTGTCTGTTTATCTGTCTGTATGTCCTTTATACAAATTCACAATTTTTATCCGATGCTCACCAAACTTCACACAAATATTCTTTAGGCTGAGTCTGAGCTCCAGGACGATGGACCATGGATTAGTTTTAAAGCTTTCACTACACCCGAGCAACGCCGGGCTATACTGCTAGTATATATATATATATATATATATATATATATATATATATATATATATAAAGTTTCGTTTTATACCTACTCCACCGAGTTTACCACAAATGTGGTTCCACCCCATAAAACTGTCTCAGGTGTCCGCGTAGAGTCATATTTACTACTAAATATTTCTTTCAAATTTACCCATTACTTGTAATCACAAATATACATCTTGCTTTTTAATCACCTGTGTTTGTGAATGACATGATGAATCCATTTTGGAGATTTAAATAAACAGTGGAAAAAAAAAAGTGCACAAACTAAACTCTTGCTCTTTAATTCCTTCATTCAACATTGGTGACAACAAAAGATAAAACCATAAAGTAGATATCTCCTTCCCATGGGCGGTGACATTAAATGATACATTTTTACAATACCTGTTTATCTACCGTTCTATCTACAAACATTATGGCTGCCTGGCTATCTATCTATCTATCTATCTATCTATCTATCTATCTATCTATCTATCTATCTATCTATCTCTAGTCTGTTCATATCTATCTATCTATCTATCTATCTATCTATCTATCTATCTCAGTCTGTTCATATCTATCTATCTATCTATCTATCTATCTATCTCAGTCTGTTCATATCTATCTATCTATCTATCTATCTATCTATCTATCTCTCTCTCTCTCTCTCTCTCTCTCTCTCTATCTATCTATCTATCTATCTATCTATCTATCTATTTGGGTCTGTTCATGATCTATCTATCTATCTATCTATCTATCTATCTCAGTCTGTTCATATCTATCTATCTATCTATCTATCTATCTATCTATCTATCTATCTATCTATGTGTTGACTTACTGTGATTAAGTTAATTATCTCTCTCTCTCTTTGTCTATATATATAAATGTTGACTTACTGTGATTAAGTTCATTACTATATATATATATATATATATATATATATATATATATATATATATATATATATATTCTGCATAGATTTACAAGCATACCAAACTCTTGCTCTTGATTTCCTTCATTCAACATTGGTGACAACGAGAGATAAAACCATAAAGTAGATATCTCCTTCCCATGGGCGGTGACATTAAATTTACAATACTTACCTTTTTATCTACCGTCCTATCTACCAACATGCAATAGTACAAACATACATTTATAGGTCTAAATATATGTATCTTCCATAGATCTACATCTCTCTCTCTCTCTCTCTCTCTCTCTTACACATACACAAACTAACTCTCTCTCTCTCTCTCTCTTAGTTGCCATCCGTGATACACGCCTTTCGGTGATCATGTCTCGAAAGAGACATGACTGACTGGGCAGGAGATTTTTCTGCAGTAGGTTGCCATTGCTTTTTGCGGTAGACTGGTTGCCAGCCAAAGCTATAGAACTCAATATGTCCTATTATTTGACTCATAGCTAGTTGGGGAAGAGATGTATTATATTTTTAAGTAGTAATTAGTGGGGGATCAGTTTATTACTTCATAACAATATAAAACTGACCCCCCACTTTATGCCAAGTAGAAACTTTATTTATATTTCCAACTATTATATTCAGCCAGTCAGTTAAGTGATACAAGCTTTGGACGATCATGTCTCTAAAGAGACATGACTGACTGGGCAGAAGATTATCCCGTAGTAGGTTGCCATCGCTTTCTGAGTTAGACTGGTTGCATGCCAAGGCTATCGAACCTAATCTGTTCTATTATTTAACCCATAACTAGAGGGGAGAGACGGATTAATACCTTTCCGAAGAGTATTTGCGCGTAAGTGAATGCAAGGAATTCACATTTATTTTTAATTCTATCTGGTACGCATGCACATACATGGGGCGGTGGTAATTTATTGCAATTTAAAATTTTTAACTTTGAGCATGGGCGTTATTTGTTTTGATGTTGTCGACTATACAATATAGTAGAGTCAGTTGGGAACTATATGTGTGTAAAAGAGCACCATGATGCAATTCACTCTACCAGAAATTCTGAAACTGCATTGTGTACTGTTTGGCATTCGCGCCGGAATCTCTCATACGGACATTTCAGAGTGTTTGGGTATCAATCTGCGTACAGTGCAGAGGATTCGTAAAGAGTTTGATGAGTCTAATGGTGATTACGAAGATGTTTGGAGTAATCACTAGTGACGGCGTCATTATGCCTCCGTTCATCTTTTCTCAGGGTCCTGGGTATGACGGTAAACTGCATCCAGCAGCAAGGCTTCTGATTGGGAGGTTGTGAGGAGCATGGAACCACCTCTTCATTGCTGTTGTTCTCAGGTCCGCCCTGACCCGGAGTGGTAGCACCTGTTAGGGTCCCAGCTATGGGCAAATAGTTAACTCCTAAAATGGGGGTCAAAACACTATGAAAGTATAAAAATACACTTTTATAGAAATATATATATAAAAATAGACTTTTATAGAAAAATATGCATTTTTGAAGAAAAAATTATAACACATTTTTAAAGGAAAAAGAATTCTCAGCAAAACATTTTTGAATACAAGACTAGAAGATATTTTCAGTTTTCTAAAATAAAAAAAAGAATTAAAATTTGATTAAATCAACCTTCTCATTGTAACTTAACATTAAAAAAATACCTTAAAACCCCACCTTTTTGGGATTAAATAACCAACAGAGGTTGATATGCCGTTAAACCAAACTCAAACAAAACTCTTTTCCCAGACACAACAAGGAGGCCGACATCAAGTGGCCTGAGGAAGTAGTGCAAGCCTAGGTCAAGAGTGTGACTGCTGAAAGAACCTACGGGTAGAAACAGGACTCTGCACTATGAAACATAAGCAGGAAAACCTGGTTGTCAAACGATTTCTGTGACCACATTACCCCTTAAATCTAGAGAGCTAACTCCTCAGACGGGAACCCCCTTAAACATTATGTGTGGGATGTGGTTGAAGCGAGAGACCAACAAAATATCTTGTAACATCAAAGATGTACTGAAGGCAATGATTCTGGCAGCATTCACCAATTTAATCAAGGAAACTGTCCAGAAGAGTTACAGAAGATTCCGAAGTCGTCTGGAGGTTGAAGCCAATGGGGATTTATTTAACTGAATAAATTTTTACTCTTTAGTATTTCAAGATATTTTGTATAATTTTAACTGTTAAAATGAGATATCAGTGTTATATTTTTATATCGTTGAGACAACAATTCATCTATCGCATATATATTTAAAATAATTACGACAAAAGTATGTACTTTGACATAAGCTTTACAATATTTAGAACTGTAATTGTCATACCTACAAATAGGTTATTTATATTTTCAGTACACAGGTGTGTGGTCATTTTAATTATTTCAATATAAACAAATAGCATGACTGAATAATTCATAGCTCCTAAAAAACAACATATTTTAATTTTACACAAGTGATATTGATTTTTTAATATAACTTACTCTTTTATTTATACTTTTATTCGGTACTTTTACATTATACAAAGACTGAACATTATACAGTAAAAGATTTAGATCAAAATTCGGATAATAACTACGTGTCAGGTTGCAGACATATTGATCCACCTTCAAGGTTTCCAGACAAGTAAAAACAATGTGTTTGTCATTTGAAGTTAGCAGACGTTACCGTCAGAAAACACCAGAGCATATCTATCTATCTATCTATCTATCTATCTATCTATCTATCTATCTATCTATCTATCTATCTATCCCTGTCTGTTCATTATCTATCTATCTATCTATCTATCTATCTATCTATCTATCTATCTATCTATCTATCTATCTATCTATCAGTCTGTTCATTACCGGCTCCCTGCTTTCCAGTCAACTTTAATCTGCAAAAATTTAAATGCAATGTCAGTCGCTATTTACTGTTCTCTTTCTTTTCGCTATTATTATTAATGTCTCTGTTCCTAACTCTTAATAGTAATCCCATGCGTCTTAGTGGCTTTACTGCATTGCTTGGGGTGATGCTGATTAAGAAATAATTGAAATAATGTCAATATCGATAATGTCTGTATGTCTAACATTTTTTTCTAATTTAGAAAAACTAAATAAAAAGTTAGACAGACCTTTTCAGTAACGTTGAATAAAACTTGTTCGAAAAAAATCTTTACTGCATAAACAAACCCTTTTCAACATACATACATACATACATACATACATACATACATACATCGCCTGGTTCACACTCCACCCACGTCTATTGAACAGGTGAAGAGGCTCATCCCTTGTTTCCTGTTTAGGATGTGGTTTCCGGCTTTCTCTTTTCCAATCCAATCACTCTTACGTAGCCCCCTGCGCATCATTGGCGTTATCACCTTGTTTGGGGTGATATGATAATATATATATATATATATATATATATATATATATATATATATATATATATGTATAATGCACCAGCACTGGTACCAGTAAAATACTGCTGAATGTATAATAACTTAGCTACAATTAATTCATAATAATAAAAATATATTTTTCCTTAACGGTATCATTAATTTTCAAATATCTTGCACAATGGAATCATCAGGTGCTGATTACAAACTCACCACCTGATGTCTGCATTTAGCATGAAGCTCAGAGTTGTACTACTGATATAGACACTGATATTAATACTGAACACTGTCTCTTGTATTCTTGGATGCAATCTTCAGGCTATATATATATATATATCGTCTCACTAATGTATATTTAGTTGAAATAAAATATGTATGTTAGAAAAATTTTATTTATATATATATATATATATATATATATATATATTGCTATTTCAGCAGAATTGCCTCAATGTGTAAGTGTATAAACAAATCAATCGGGCCATTTACGCCGCTTTCGCTAGACTGTGTGCTTTTAACATATTTGGCATACAATTTTCCCAACATATATATTTTATTTCAACTAAATATACATTAGTGAGACGATGGGGTGGTTATATAATTAATATATATAGCCCGAAGATTGCATCCAAGAATGCAAGAGACAGTGCTCAGTATTAATATCGGCGTTCATCAGTAGTACAACTCTGAGCTTCATGCTAAATGCAGACATCAGGTGGTGAGTTTGTAATCAGCACCTGATGATTCCATTGTGCAAGATATTTGAAAATTAATGATACCGTTAAGGAAAAATATATTTTTATTATTATGAATTAATTGTAGCTAAGTTATTATACATTCAGCAGTATTTTACTGGTACCAGTGCTGGTGCATTATACATATATATATATATATATATATATATATATATATATATATATATATATATATATGTATGTATGTATGCATGCATGTATGTTGCAAAGTGTGTGTTTAAACACTAAACAGTAAAGATTTTTTCAAACAAGTTTTATTCAACAATACTGAAAATGTCTGTCCAACTTTATACAAAACTTTTTTTTTTACTAAAGCGACGATTGACGAGGTACTGCGATGAAACTTTTATATTTAAATTTTCTTCCTTCCGTAAATTTTCGCCGTTTTATGCTTTTAATTTTTTTGCGCATGTGCATTGTTTGTTTTTACTTTTGTCAACTGCACAGTATAGTCGGGTCCGTTGGGCACGGTATGTGAGAAAAAAGGTAGTTCACTCCGCCAGAAATTGCTACATCTTTTGGACTGAAATAATGTAACAATTCATCACATTCCAACAGAAATTCATTGCTGTCATGCTATGAACACGCACGCACCCTTAATGTGCGTAACACAAAATAAGAGGAAGAAATATGATGGAGAGACAATGTGTGTGTGTGTGTGTGTGTGTGTGTGTGTGTGTGTGTGTGTGTGTGTGAGAGAGAGAGAGAGAGAGAGAAAGGGAAAGAGAGAGAAAGAAACGCGCGCACTTTATTCAGGTAAACATGACCAGGATAATAATATGAAAGAGGTCGAATATAAATTTCGGTCGATCGCACAGGCAGGTAAAAAAAGTTTCCCCACCCATATGCCAGATATCACGTAACACTCATACAGAAGACCCGGGATATCAATAAGCATTAAAAAAAAAAAAATTCATGACATGACTTTTTTTAAGCAACGAAAAAGTTTTAAACACATTAGCCCGCGCGCGCACGAGCGCACACACACACACACACAAGGTCGTGCGTACACTCACACACACACATACACACACAGTCAAGCGAAAGCGACGTAAATGGTCCGATTGATTTGCTTATACACTCACACATTGAGGCAATTCTGTTGAAATAGCAAAAAAAAAAACAAAAAAACAAACAAACAAAAAACAAACAAACTATAAAACACAAAACCGGAATGGCTTAAAAAAAGCTTATAACTTTAGAGAAGCTTTTAATTTAGGCCCCTTCTTTCTTTCTTTCTTTCTTTCTTTCTTTCTTTCTTTCTCTCTCTCTCTCTCTCTTTCTGTCTCTCTCTCTATATATATATATACAAGCATATCTAGTTAAATAATTTAGACATATTATAAATTTATTTAATTTTATTTTTATGTTCTCATATTCACCTATCAGTTTTTTTCGTGCTACAATTAAAAACATTAAAATTTCTATTCTTTCCATCCTTTTTATTATTGTCCCAAGTACTTTCATTCTCATCTAAGATAATATTCAGAGGCGAATTGCTCAGTTTATGTATTTGCCAGTTATATATTTCTAACACACGTAGAATGTACGTAGCACTAAAATAATAATTATAATCCGCGAAAAAAAGTTTTTGTTGAATTTATTCTGAAATAGAAAAAAAGAAGCAAAACTTCTGTAAACTTATATATTTCTTTTTGAGAAAGAAAAGTTTACAATATAAATATTTTCTTTTTCTCTTACGTGTTCTTTTCTTCTTTTAAAAGTTTTATCACTTTTTGGTTAAATGTAAATGACAAGTAAAATACCAAAAATGGCAAAAGCTTCTTTCATAGCCAGGTAAGTTAAAAAAAAAAGTGAAAAGTGTAAGGTAAAATCAAATAAGTTTACTTACTTAACACAATATCACGGAAGTCGTCACTGCTTTTTAGTAAGTCATCGAAATGTCTGGATTCCATTTTCATTAACAAAATATTTTCGTGTCCACACTCCAGTAAACTGATCCAACTGTTTTGTTATCCATGTTTAATTAAATGTAATATCCATTAAAATAATAGCAATAGTGATAATAAATAATTTTGAAAGTTTTCCGGATATTTCTTGCTTTGTTTTATTTTAAATGGTTTTCTTTTACCTTGCTGTTATTGTTGTGAGGTGTCCAACTGACGAAAAGAGTTTTTTGTTGCTTTTGTTTCTTTCTTTTTTTGATCTATCTTGGCAAAACTTTTCTAGTGGTTGAAATGTGAATCTTATTTGGTGAATAATGTCAACCACAAAAAAATGAAGGAGGCGTGGCCTCAGGTGGTGAAGTTAGATGACGTGTACTGCTCCATCTCACTATATATCTTTCATTTTAATGTCACCCACTCACTCATTCGTTTCTTTCTTGCCATTAATTGTACCCCCACCTCCCACTCGTTTCCCTTTCCTT
The DNA here is from genome assembly GCA_037127315.1 of Ascarosepion bandense. Classification (NCBI taxonomy): domain Eukaryota; kingdom Metazoa; phylum Mollusca; class Cephalopoda; order Sepiida; family Sepiidae; genus Ascarosepion; species Ascarosepion bandense. The sequence goes on from JBBBDQ010002097.1 coordinate 470,650, forward strand.
TCCTTTCCTTTCCCTTTTTTTTTATTACTCTAAAAGAGAGAGTAGGAGTTAGATGATTGAGAATAGAATGATTGACTAAAACGAAGGGGGATGGGAAGAAGAGTAAGTTTTAAAAAGTTGGCGAGGGTAAAAGAAAAGAAAGTAACGAATGAATATAACTGTTGGAGGGAAGTTCATGGAAAAAGGAGAAAGGTAAAACGGTTGGAAACGTTAGTGACAAGTACATAGTTGAAGTGGGGGTGCCTTTTACTTTTTATTTTTCTTATTTGTTTTAAATATCTAAAAAAGGCGGTTAAGTAATGAACTAAAAAAGGGATCGAAACGTTAGTATATAAAATAAAACATTTTTCTTTATTAAGAGTTCTACAGTGAACAGACCGATACACATTAAAATAAAAAAAAACAGGGCGTCTATTTACAATATGGGTATCCACTAAAACAGTAAAAATGACGTTTGAACTAATTAATATATATATATATATATATATATATATATATATATATATATATATATATATATAATAACTGTTCTACTTTCGTATTGAGCTCGGAACGAGAAACCGGGGAGCCGAGTTCGAATTCCAGCTGAATCCATTACATTCATTTACGTGCAAATACCCTTGGGAAAGGTATTAATCCGTCTCTTCCTTCCAGTTATGAGTCAAATAGCAGGACAGACTGGGTTCTATAGCCTTGGTCGGCAACCAGTCTACCGCAGAAAGCAATGGCAACCTGTTGCGGATAATCTTCTGCCCAGTCAGTCATGTCTCGAAAGAGACATGATCGCCCAAGCGTGTATCACGTATGGCACTTAACTGACTGACCTGAGGAATATATACATACAGTATACGTGGATCATCATTATGCTATATATATATATATATATATATATATATATATAGCATAATCATGATCCACGTATACTGTCTTAATATGTATAGGAAAAACTACTAAAAAGTTGTAAGTTTAAAAATGTATTTTTTTGACAGTATATATTTATTTCTATTAATGTATTGTATATTTATTGGTTTACGTCAATATATATATATATATATATATATATATATATATATATATATATATATATATATTGTATCGAGGCAGAATATATAGCAGACAATGAATGCCTATTATGTTTAATCATGAGCCGTTCTGCAAAAAAGGGGAACGAAACGTTAGTATAGAAAATAAAACACTTTTTCTTCATTAAGATTTCACTCGAGTGAACGGCCCGATAGATGTAATATACATATTAAAATAAAAACGGCATCTATTTACAATATGAGTATTCAGTAAAACACTAAAAATGACGTTTGAAATTTGGCTTTCATTTCAGGTGAACCAGTATAATAAAAATATCAAAATTTTGGATATATATATATATATATATCTTTGATAGTGGATGTCTTTATGTTAATGTTCTTGTAACGTCTCTGAAGATGGCTCATGTGAGCCGAAAGCTTAGAACGAGTATAATAAAAAAAATATCCAAATATTGGACATTTTTTGTCTTTATTTTCACCTGAAATTAAAGCAGCAGATAATTATCTAAACCTATACAGTTAAATATAAGAGACAATGAATGTCTATTATCTTTAATCAGGAGCCGTTCTAAACATTGTATTTTGGCTTTAATTTCAGGTGAAAAAAAGACAAAAATTGTTTAACATTTAGATATTTTTTATTATGCTGATTCTAAACTTTCGGCTCACATAAACCATCTTCAGCAGAGAGTTTACAGGGACATTAACATTAAGAATTAAAGCCAAAACACGATGTTTAGAACGGCTCATGATTATATATATATATATATATATATATATATATATATATATATATATATATATATATAGACTAAAAAGTCTGCCTTCTCCTGCCGAGCGCCCATAGCCCAGAGGTAGAATCGCCGACTGCCTCAATTCGGTTGGCTTTCAATCCTGGGTTAAAAGCAATCGCAGTCCGACCGTACTGATGAGCTGCGAAACAGATCTGTCTGCGGATGACTATACATATATATATATATAAAGATTCGCTACAAAATGGGCACACTATGATGAAAGAAAAGGTCTCAAACTTTGTAAAAATAACGTTTTATTGTTAACATTTATTTCTTTTTAATAAGAGGAAACTCCCAATGTTATTTTTTTATTATTGAATTACGTTTTTTTATCCTTTCTAGAACCTTTAAAAATGCTGTTTTTCTTGCGTCAACGGGGCACTATTAATTAGCATGTGCAATTTTAATGTCTTCTTACCGGGTGGAAAACACTAATTTGGAAATCAGATAATCGTCAGATTTTAATTAAACTTCAGGACTTATTCAAATGAATTATTTATTTATTTATTTATTTATTTACTAGCATGATAGCCCGGCGTAGCTCGGGTGCAATGAAAGCTTTAAAACTAATCCATGGTCGTGGAGCTCAGACTCTTTGGACGTTGGAACGAAAGACTAAAAGCAATAGTTGTTTCCAATTAAAGTGAAACTGTAAACCGAAAGAAAAATGAATAATTTCCTGGTATCGATATCAAATTTTCTGCACTATTTTAAGAACTGCAACCTTGAAACTTCTGAATATCGTTTATTATGTCTTTGTCTAATGAGTGTATCAAATTTGATTTAAAATCGGACCACTCCTTCTATAACCAGATTTTCGATATTTATCGGGGGTACCTCGGCACAAAACGGTTCAGCTGTTTCGAAGTCTATAGGTAACGGACACACACACACACACACACACACACACACACACACACACACACAGATTTATTTATTGTCGTACAGGACTCCAAATACAGAGGATTGATGCTCTGAATAAAAAATGCAATAAAACTGGAGCTAACCTCCGGGAGAGCGACTCATTGCATCTTCTTGGACTAAAATATTCTGCTGATATGAGGTGAAAAAAGTATATTGAATTAATTGCCAAGTCTTCAGCTAGGAAATTTGGTTCACTGTTTTCACCAGAATCTTTCTTACATATTTATAAGTCTACCATTCGTCTTTGCTGCCACATCTGGTTTAGTGCCTCTGCCATATATTCAGAGATTCTTGATAAGATGCAAAGAAGAAGCTTCAATGTGCCTTTTCTATAAATACTTTCATAGCAATTGTTCTGATTTTCGTGCGAAAATTCCATAGAATAAAGATAACACAATCATGAAACAATGTCGCTAGACCAACGTAGTCTTACTGAATTCTGTAGTGAAGTTATACGGCTCGTTCACGGATAGCTCTCTGCTGACGATTCTCGGTGTCAGTATGATATTTGAACGAATCAAAGTCATTTTCTGGAGAGGTGTGTTCATTACCATAACAGGTTTGATTAAATCGACTACAATATACAAGGATTTTAATTGTCATTGGTCCTGACCTGACATCTCGGCTGTAACGTAGCTCTCCCTATCAGTTGAATGTCATACGTGATACACGCTTGGGCGATCATGTCTCTTTCGAGACATGACTGACTTTGCAGATGATTATCCCGTAGTAGGTTGCCATTGCTTTTTGCGGTAAACTGGTTTCCAACCAAACTATAGAACTCAATCTGTCCTATTATTTAACCCATAACTAGAGGGCGAAGCACTCAGCTTTGTCTACTGAAGAGGTGAGGACCTCAAATTCGTTGATTAGAGGTGGGAATGAGGGCTTACTGCTGTTCAGCACACTTTTACAAAGCCTCGAGTAGTCTTTAGAACTGAACTTACGGGATGCTATACGCTGCTTCATTCTGGCTGCAAACATCAGCTTAGCTCCTTTAAGTTTCTTCTTGCGAGGTAATGCAAAAAGGCGTCTTTTATGCGTGACTCCGGAAAAGCCGAAAGAAATGATTTCGGTGGGAAATGGCGGCCGAGCAGGGGAGTGAGTGGGATTTAACTTCCTGGCAGGGATGAAAGCATCAATGCCAGCCTTCACCCAATAGGAGACCTCGGCCGCACATTCTTCAGTCTTCAACGGTAAGGCTAAATACTTTGTTCCAAGGAACGTCACACAGGAAATCGCGGAACGATTCCCGATCAGCTCTTTGGTAGCAGTAAGATATTGTACTGGTCTGCGGTTTTTGAGTGGAGTGGGATTGGAAGGAGATGCTAACGGAAACTACCGCATGGTCAGAGTTTCTGAGGGGGCGAACTTGTTTGACATTGCAAGATTCAGGGGTGGAGGAAAGGCAGAAATCTAGTAGTAAGTCTTGTCCATTAGGGTTGTTAGAGAAACGCATAAGGAACTCCATTACCTGCGTAAGGGACAGAGTGATTGAAAAAATCATGGTATGAACACCAGCAATATTTGTGACGGAGTTCTCCAGCCACTCGGTGTGGTGGGCGTTAAAGTCGCCAAATACAAATATATGGGCAAACGGATAGAATGATCAATGTTAGTTTCGCAGAGGGCTAGGAATTTAATTGGAGGAAGTAAAAGTTGGAACGCAAGCCATATATGTTAGTGAAAAAGATGTTGATAGGTTTGGGTGTTTTTTGGTTAGCTGGTTTAGTTTTGCTATTATGGCAATGTGAATTCATGTTTTGCTTTCTTAGTGAGTTTTCTTAAGAGAAGTGCAGAGTAGAATCAGTCGGTCGCTATATGCAGCAGGTGTGCAAGAGAAGCTGGCGCAGACTACAGCATAATGTGGCCTCAGCATTGTCCACCGGAGGTTCATGCAGGGACACCCATCCATGCGCGACATGGTACTGTATGACCCCCAATATTATGGTATCCCGATTTGTTGATCAGAGCAGCCTCTCTTGACGCTACGCAAGAATTCGGGCTCCTAACTACCAGTCAGGAGCAACAACCAGGAAACTGCCAACCTGGTATCCTCAAAATGAAGAGACGTTGCCACCCTCCCAAGCTACTACAAACAGCTTGCGACAGCTCTATCAGTGGAGAGAACCTGTAGACTCTGTCCTAAACAGGAAACAAGGCACGAGCCTCAACTCCTGTCCAAAAGAATGGAGAGGAGTGTGAACCGGGCTATAGAAAGGTCTATCTACTCCAATTAAAAATAAATAAATAAATAAAAAATTATTAAGTTTTAACTTTCTACTCAAGTTTGATCCACAAAAAATTAAATGCAATGACAATCGTTATTTTTGTCTTCTGAATTCCTTTTCTTTTATTGTTTTTTCTCATTAATGGTAATTTATTCTTCATATTCTTTAACACTAAGTAATCCTTTGCGTCCAAGTGGATTTATTGGAAATGAGTAAATTTTCGATGAATTTTAGCAATATTTTTTATTTAATTTTGACAAATTCTAATAAGAAAAAATTTATAAAGTCCAAAATTTTTAAAAATTCTATATGAATTTGTAATTGCTATATAATATTGTTACTAAGAATACTATATTTAGTAATCATAAATAAAAAATAAAAAAAACTAACTACAGTGTAACCCGGAAAGTTTTTGGTACAGGATAAATGTTATCTTATATCCGGGTTTGGTATATCATATTTACATTACCATAGACTGTAAATCCGAACCAGATAAAAATTCTCTTATATCCTGGTTATACAATTCTACAATACCAAATGCATTAAAACGAATTTTTAATATGTTTTATATATAAATGAACGTGTCGATATTTGTAAATACGGGAGTTCAAACGCGACATTATCTGAAAATAAGAGCGGTAACTATAGCAAAGTTAAAATTTACTGGTAATTTTCTAACATTTCCTCAACGATTCAAAGTATCTGAAATGAAATAAAATAAGAGATTGCTTATAATATTTTTTTCAATTTTTAGGATTACTGGGTAGTAAAAAAATATATCAAAAAGAGCGTTCATGTTAGATTCGTCAAATAATTGTTACAGTTGTATTCCCCTTAACAAATTACCAAACATAAGTCTAACAAGAAAGTTATCAACACCTCATAAAAACACACGCAACCGTATTAAAAATACTTTTATGTGATATATTAAACTAAATTGATATCTGTTCCAAATCAGCGTAATTACCTTTTAAATCAGTTAAACTTACTCAAATAAAGTTTTAAAACAACATATCTTTTAATAAATTACATTGTGCTGATATATAAATTAATATAAATCTCTCTCTCTCACTATATATATATATATATATATATATATATATATATATATATATATTGATTGATTGATTGATTGATTGATTACTTAGCTTTTAGTCATAATAAAATTAGACCAGTGCATATTTGTATTAAAAAGTGTTCAATACACTTATATTGTAGGACTTTCGAATATTTTCCATTTATAAACGAGTTATTATGCGACCTAGGTTTCTACCGTGAGTGGTGTTTTCAGGCGATTTTCAATAACTGTTTTTACCGTTTACCTTTTTCTTAAGAACGTTTATATATATATATATATATATATATATATATATATGGGAATTTAAAAAACTGATGGAATAATCACAAATCTATATTTAAGCTGGAAAATTTTAAATTGTACTAAACTAGCCAACCACGTGTAGAAATTAAAATAAATAATTAGAACGGACAACATATATAACATGGAGTATAGCAAAAAAAAAAAAAGCCAAGCCTCACAACGGTAGTGATGTCTACAGTTTGTGCCAAGAAGAAAAAGTTAACCAAAATATTGTTTCCAGAACAAAAAATTACAAAATGAAAAATCAGAAGTAATGTCCAGATGGAATCACACCTATAAATACATTTTAGGATCATACAAACCTGGATGAAAGTGTTTTAAGATCCTTAAGTAACTCCTCCCTAATTTGAAAATTGTTGATTATTTAAAAAAGTTGGCCATTATATTGTTTCCAAAACAAAAAAAATTACTAAAAGAAAGATCAGAAATAATGTCCAGATGTAATCACACCTATAAAAACATCTTAGGATCATACAAACATGGATGAAAGTGTTTTAAGATCCTTAAGTAACTCCTCCCTAATTTTGAAAATTTTCGGTCGTTTAAAAATTCCAGCCGTGCGTTCGTAAAAATCCTTGTTGCAGGTTTGAAAAACGTTAGAAAAGAAATTATTATAAATCATCTGAAGATACCAAAAGATTGAAACCTAGGTTGCGAAAATGACTGATTTTCAAATGTAAAATATTAAAAAGCTCTACAATATAAATAAAACACTTTTTTACAACTAGGTAAATTATGACTCAAAACTAATTATATATATAAAGTACTGTAAGAAAGTGACAGAACACGTAGATTTTAAACCCACAGTTCAAGCATATATATAAATTATATATATATATATATATATATATATATATATATATATATATATATATATACCTAGCTGTATAGCCCGGCGTTGCTCGGGCGTAATGAAAGCTTTAACACTAATCCATGGTCCTGGAGCTCAGACTCTTTGGACGTTGGAACGAAAGACTAAAATGCAATAGTTGTTTCCATTTAAAGCGAAACCGTAGACTGAAAGAAAAATGAATGGATGTAAGTCAAATTTTGATTTCCTGGTATCGATATCAAATTTTCTGCACTATTGTAGGAACTGCAACCTTGAAACTTTTGAATATCGTTTTTTATGTCTTTGTCTATGAGTGTATCAAATTTGAATAAAATCGGACCACTCCTTCTATAACCCGATTTTTTTCAATTATCGATTTTCGATATTTATCGGGGGTACCTTGACACAAAACCTAGCTAAGAACACGCGCAGGGGCTTATAGTACAATTGTATAAATTTTCCTAAAAATCGGTTCAGCCGTTTCGGAGTCTATAGGTAATTGACACACACACACACACACACACACACACACACACACACACACACACACACACACACACACACACACACACACTTTCCTTTATAAATAAGTTTAGATAATATAATTTATATAATATATAAATTTATATCTATATAATAGATATATTATATATATATATATAAATTAAATATGTATATATATATTAATAATATAAATTATATATATATATATATATATATATATATATATATATATATATATATATAACTGTTGTGTTTTCGGTAGTATCTTATTAGCACTTATTATGAACTTATAATAAATATATCACAATATATAATGTTCTACCAAGTACCGACCACTCTTAATAAAGTAAATCAGTACAAACAGTAGACTGGTAGATTGTCAACCCATTAATTTGTACTAATGCTATATATATATATATATATATACATATATATACAGTAGATACTTTGGCATCTACGCATCGTTCAGTCAGCAATGAATTTAAGCACTCTCAGCTACTGGGTATGTATAATGATAATATACGCGCTAAAAAGTCTGCTTCCTTCTATCGAGTGCCCGTAGTTCAGAGGTAGAATTGCCGACTGACGCCATTTCGGTCGGGTTTCAATCCTGGGTAAAAGGCAATCGGCTGTCTGGCCGTACTGAATAGTTGTGATACAGTGAAACAGATCTGTCTGCGGATGACTATATATATATATATATATATATATATATATATTAGGTACTTTAAATGTCTGTTGTGAGTATGTGTGTACATGTGTATGTATATGCGTGTATAAACATTTACTGTATACGTATTTCCGAGTGAATACGCATACTGAATTCAGTATGCGTATGCCAGCTCCTCTGTGTATGTGTGTGTGTGTGTGTGTGTCTTCATGCAAGCCAGCGTGGATCCAGGAACTGTGTGAGTTTTATTCTTTTATTTATACACTGTATAAACACACCATTTACGTCATTCCTTCTCAGAATGCTATCTGAAAGAGCAATACAAATTAAGAAGGACCTTTATCTGTGCTTTATAAACTACTCAAAGCATTTGACTAAGACTTGATTGAAATGCTCGGCACCCTTGACATTTTCGGAAAAGACATCAGGATAATCAAGAATTGTGTACGATAAGAAATGAATTGAAAGGAAATAGAACGGTGCTTAAGACAAGGATGTGTTTTCTCACCAGATCTATTCTACTTATACAGCGAAACAATTCTGAGAGAAATAAAATCCTTGCTAGGATTTGTCATTGGCAGCTACAATCTCAACAAATGTACGATACGCTGATGACACGATGCTGATAGCAGAAACGGAAAGAAAACGCAGGACCTCCCACAAACTGTAAAAAGAAAAAGTGTAAAGAAAAGACTGAGTTTAAACTTCAAGAAAACTGAATGTATGGTCATCAGCAAAAAGAAAGCTCCAAAATGTCAACTACAGTTCGGAAAAACTAAAATAAAACAAGTAAGGAAATTTAAATACCTGGGAAGCGTTCTGACAGAGGATGGAGAGTGCCACACTGAGATTCGAAGACGCTTGGCATGACCAAGGACACATTGAGAGACAGGAAAATCTCATTGTAAACAAAGAAAAGAGTGCTGGACAGCTATGTGATGTCTGTAATTCTGTATGATAGTGAATGTTGGACGATCTCTTCAAGGATGAAGGAGAGAAATGTGGTTCAACAGAATGGTGCTGAAGATACCATGAACCGAACACGTGAGCAACGATGAGGTGTTGGAGAGGATGCAAACGAAAAGAAAACTAATGCTTAACATCAGGAAGAGACAATTGAAGTTCCTGGGGCACATAATAACGAAGAAGGGCCTGGGGAATTTAATACTCACAGGACGGAGAGAAGGAAAGAGAGACAGAGGAAAGCAGCACGAGACATATTTGATAGGCCTGATCAAATTGATGGTGGAGTGCGATTTAGGAGAGATACCAAGTGGAACTATATTGAGAGAGACAAGTGACAGGGCCGAGTGAAAGTCCATGATTGCTTACTTCCTGAAGGGACATGGCACACGAAATAGTATATGCACTATCTATAGCGCATATAGGAATCATGCTAGAGATAGGACAAGAATAGTGCGGGTTCGTCAAGGAGACCGGAAAAAGAACGTTATATTTATGTTCAGAGTGTTACCAGAAGGGGCTATACAAGTACAGAAGGACGCAAAGACTTTAACTTTCGGCAACGTTGGCATATTTGAGAAAGACATTATAATAATCAAAAACCTATACTTTCAGCAAACCACTGCATATGGACAGTAAATGAGTTTAGCAGATATACAAAAATAGAAAGGGGTGTGAGACAAGGATGTGTTTTCTCATCGGATTTATTTAATCTATACCAGTTGAATTCATTGCATTCACTTACGCACAAATACACTTGGGAAAGGTGTTAATCCGTCTCTTCCCTCCAGTTATGGGTTAAATAACAGGACAGATTGGGTTCTATAGCCTTCGCTGGCAAACAGTCTACCCCAGAAAGTAATGGCAACCTACTGCGAGATAATCTTCTGCCCAGTCAGTCACGTCTCTTTCGAGACATGATCACTCAAGCGTGTATCACGTATGGCACTTAACTGGCTAACTGAATATAATTGTTGGGAACATGTTTAAAGCTTCTACTGGTCATAAAGTGGGAAATCGGTTTTATATTGTTATGCAGTGGTAAACTGATCCCCCCACTAATTACTACTTAATAATATAATACATCTCTTCCCCCTATAGCTATGTGTCAAAAAATAGGACAGATTGAGTTCTATAGCCTTGGCTGCAACCAGTCTACCGCAGAAAGCAATGGCAACCTACTGTGGGATAATCTTCTGCCCAGTCAGTCATGTCTTTTTCGAGACATGATCACTCAAGCGTGTATCACGTATGGCACTTAACTGACTGACTGAATATAATAGTTGGAAACATGATTAACTCTTCTACTGGGCATAAAGTGGGGGATCGGTTTTATATTGTTATGCAGTAATAAACTGATCCCCCCACTAATTACTACTTAATAATATAATACATCTCTTCCCCCTTGAACTATGTGTCAAAAAATAGGACAGATTGAGTTCTATAGCCTTGGCTGCAACCAGTCTACCGCAGAAAGCAACGGCAACCTACTGCAGGATAATTTACTGCCCTGTAAGTCATGTCTCTTTGGAGACATTATAATTTGTGGAAACATAATTAGGGCTTCTACTGGGCATAAAGTGGGGGATCAGTTTTATATTATTATGAAGTAATAAACTGATCTCCAACTAATTACTACTTAATAATATAATACATGTCATCCCCCTTCAGTTATTGTTTAAATAACAGGACAGGAGAAATTGGGTTCTATAGCCTTCGATGGCAACCAGTCTACCGCAGAAAGCAATGGCAACCTACTGCGGCATAATTTTCTGCCTAGTCAGTCATGTCTCTTTGGACACATGAACGCCCAAAGCGTGTATCACGTATGGCACTGAACTGATATACATCGAGACAATTCTGTGAAAACAAAATTCTTGCTAGGATTCATCACTGACGGCCACAATCTTAACAATATAAGATAACCAGATGACACTTTGATGATAGCAGACACAGAAAGGAAACTAGAAAATGTCTTGAGTAGAAAGGTCTAAACATAAACAGCAAGAATACTGAAAGTATGTTCATCAGCAAAAATAGGAGCCAAAAATACCAGTTGCAGGTCGCGGATAGTAACATGAAGCAGGTACAGAAAGTTAAATACCTGGAAAGTGTGACATTGAAATTTGAAAGTGTATTGGCATGGACAACGACTCATTCCAAAAGTTGAATTGTGTATCGAAAGAAAAGAGTACTGGCCTGTTATATGATATCTGTCTTCATATATGGCAGTGAATGCTGGACAATCTCCTCAAAGATGAAGGAGGACTTGAGGCAACAGAAATGTGATTCTACAGAATGATGATGAGGATGCCATGAACCGAACATGTGAGCAACGACAAAATGTTGGAGAGAATGGAAACAAAAAAAAAACTTAAAATCAGGAAGAGACAGTTGAAGTTTCTGGTGCATGTAATGAGCTTAGAGAATCTGATACTCACAGGGCGGATAGAAAGAAAGAAAGAGAGACAGGGGAAATCAGCGCGTGATATACTTGTTGAGCTTAAGTAAATGGATGACAGGTCAGGGCTTGGAAGAAATAACAAGACAAAACGTATTATGTTTTGTGACGAAATTTCGCCGTAAAGTAGTTGTGACCTGTTTGTGTCGGAAATAAGACACGGAACAAGAAGGTAGGTCCAAAACAGTGTATTAGTATAACATGAAATAAGATATCCAAAAGAAGTGTTAATAATAAGTAATATAGAAATAAGTAAGTCCGGAGGTATTATTACGCTGTCTGACTAGTAGCAGTCGTTAACTGCTTCGTTAAAACTGCTTCTGTTGACCGCTGTATTTGACTGCATTCAGTAATATTCTGCTTCTTAATGGTTTTATCGCGTTGCTAGGGGTACTGATGTGCGTTGTTGTGCAATGGATATCGACTCAGAACGACAAGTCGGGGTGCCGAGTTCGAATTCAAGTTGAATTCTTTGCATTCATTTATACACAAAATATCCTTGGGAAAGGTATTAACTCATCTCTTTCCTCCAGTTATGGGTTAAATAATAGGACAGATTGGGTTCTATAGTCTTCGATGGCAACCAGTCTATCGCAGAAAGCAATGGCAATCTACTGCGGGATAATCTTTTGCCCAGTCAGTCATGTCTCTTTCGAGACATGATCGCCCAAAGATTGTATCACGTATAGCACTTAACTGACTGACTGACTGACTGACTGACTGAGATAAATTAGATGAGTTCGGTGCTAGAGATTACTGACGGCTCTGCATGTGTGTGCTGAACAACAGCAAACCATCAATCCGTCCTCTGCTCAATCAATTCGAAATTCTCATATATACAGCAGAATAGTTTGCATGCTTGGCTCGCAAATTTTATTACAACTCTACACTTGACTCGTTTGGAGTAATAATTTTCGAGTTTGGAAGGTACTAGAGCCGCCCAGGAGTATATTTCTTTAGGACGGTGGCTGGGATACCAACATCTCTGCTTGTTTTATGGGAGTCTAATTTCTAGGCGGGAAATCGGGTGTGGGTACTCTATACGAGTTAAGTGTTGAGTTGGAAAAGAATTTACGAGCAAAGCATTTAACCTTGTCTAACGTAGTAGATATGAGGACTTTCGAATTGATTGAATAGAGGAGGGATTTAGGGTTTGTTGTTGCTCAGCACACTTTTACAGAGTCGCCAATAAACTCTAGAACCGAATTTGCGTGATGCTATTAGTGGTTTCATTCTATCAGCAAACAATAACTGTTTTATTTAGAACACACTTGCATTCATTACGAGCATCTGTTGCAATCAGGCGTATCCCCCGGTAAATCCTGAAGAAATGATTCCTGTGGGCAATAGCGGCCGATCATGCAGGTGACAACCAGAGACGAACGAGATATGAGATAGGTAATCAGTCAGTTAAGTGTCATACGCGAAACACGCTTGGGCGATCATGTCTCGAAAGAGACATGACTGACTGGGCAGAAGATTATCCCGCAGTAGGTTGCCATTGCTTTCTACGGTAGACTGGTTGCCGACCAAGGCTATAAAACCCAATCCATCCTGTTATTTAACCCATAACTGCAAGGAAGAGACGGATTAATACTTTTCCCAAGGATATTTGTGCGTAAGTGAATGCAATTAATTCAACTGGAATTTGAACTCTGCACCCCGATTTCTCGTTCCAAGCCGATATCCACTGCACCACAACGCACATCCTGAGATAGGTAATAGATAACTTAAATTGTGATGAAACTGATTGGGCTTTTTTGGAAATTTTTTTCAGAGGTATGGCTTTGTCAATTTTAATTATTTCAAGTTATTTTTTCTCTCTGTTCTTCTTTATCTCTTCCCATAACTGCTTACTCCTATTTTTTTTTCTTCTTTTTAGTAAGTTTTTTGATCTTGATATTTTCAGTAGTATTTGAGTGCTTAAATTTTGTTAAAACTTTCTCGTTTCAAATAGCTTATTTTTTTATACTGTTATCTTTCTTTGTTTTTTCCTTTTCTTTTTTCTTATACTGCTGCTGTACTAACTAGCCATTCACACTTGCTTCTTATGACTGATCTGTGTTCATCTACCTCCCCTACCTCCCCTACCTCCCCTCTAGATATATTAATAAGTCAGTTAAACATCAGTCAGTCAGTTAAGTGCCATGCGTAATACACGCTTGGGCGATCATGTCTCCAAAGAAACATGACTGACTGGGCAGAATAGTATCCCACAGTAGGCTGCCATTACATTCTGCGGTAGACTGGTTGCTAGCCAAGGCTATAGAAACCAATCTGTCCTGCCATTTAATTCATAGCTGGCGGGAGAAGAGATAGATTATACTGCATATTATACATATTAAGTGTAATTATTGAGGAATCAGTTTATTACTTCATAACAATTAGAATCTGAACCCCCACTTTATACCCAGTAGACGTGTTGATTGTTCTCAACTATTATATTCAGTTAGTCAGTTAAGTACCATACATGACACACGCTTTGGGCGATCATGTCTCGAAAGAGGCATGACTGACTGGGCAGAATATTATCCTGCAGTAGGTTGCCATTGCTTTCTGCGGTAGATTGGTTGCCAGCCAAGGCTATAGAACCCAATCTAGCCTGTTATTTGACTCATAACTAGAGGGAAAAGAAATGTATTTTATTATTATGTAGTAATTAGTGGGGGATCGGTTTCCTATTGTTCTGAAGTAATAAACTAATCCCCCACTTTATAACCAGTAGAAGCCTTAATCATTATTCCAACTATTATATTCAGTCAGTCAGTTAAGTGCCATACGTGATACATGCTTGGGTTATCATGTCTTGAAAGAGACGTGACTGACTGGGCAGAAGATTATCCCGCAGTAGATTGCCATTGCTTTCTGCGGTAGACTGGTTGCAAACCAAAGCTATAGAACCCAATCTGTCTTATTATTTAACACTTAGCTGGAGGGAGAAGCGACGGATTAAGACTTTTCTCTAGGGTATCTGTGCGTAAGTAAATGCAACGAATTCGGCTGGAATTCGAACACGGTTCCCCGATTGTCATTCTGAGTCGAAAACTCTGTTGCTACCTGATTCAAATGACCAAAAATGATTAAAAAATCGAACAAATTGCCTACACTGGCGCTTAAAGTGATAGGTATTTTCAAATATTCTTTTTAAAGTATAATTTTGGCAGGTTTAATTATTGCAAAAAAAAACAAAAAAAAAACGGTTGTAAGATATTGTAAGTGAATATCAAGTCTCAGAATGGCCATCTTATTAAATATCATTCGATAAAATTGTCAAAAGCCGAATCAAACTATGAATTTTCCTCAAACACACAATATTTGGTAAATATATATGAATTTCCTCGAGCCACAAGATTAGCAACAAGGTCCCACCCTTATCCTGTGAAACGAATAAATTGGAAAAAAAAAACACTTGTAAAATATTCGGCTACAGAAAGGAAATAGTAATAACAAGTATTGTAAGTGAATACCAAATCTCAGAATGGCCATCCTATTAAATACCATTCGATAAAATTGTCAAAAGACGAATCAAAGTAGGAATTTTTCTCAAACACACAACATTTGGGAACTATATATGAATTTACTCGAGCCACAAGATTAGCAACTAGGTCCCACACATTTACTGTGAAACCAATAAATTGAAAAAAAAAAAACACTAGTAAAATATTCGGCTATAGAAAGGAAATAGTAATAACAAGTATTGTAAATGAATACCAAGTCTCAGAATGGCCATCCTATTAAATACCATTCGATAAAATTGTCAAAAGACGAATCAAATTAGGAATTTTTGTCAAACACACAATATTTGATAACTATACCCGAATTTACTCGAGCCACAAGATTAGCAACTAGGTCCCTCCCTTTTTCTGTAAAACAAATAAATTGTAAAAAAAAAAACAGTTGTAAAATATTTGGCTAGATAAAGGAAATAGTAAGAACAAGTATTGTAAATGAATACCAAGTCTCAAAATAGCCATCCTATTAAATACCATTCGGTAAAATTGTCAGGAGCCGAATCAAACTATGAATTTTGCTCAAACACACAACATTTGGTAACTATATATGAATTTACTCGAGCCACAAGATTAGCAACTAGGTCCCACCCATTTACTGTGAAACCAATAATTTCTAACAAAAAAAAAAACAGTTGTAAACTATTCGTCTATAGAAAGAAAATAGTCATTACAAGTATTGTAAGTGAATACCAAGTTTCAAAATAGCCATCCTATTAAATACCATTCGGTAAAATTGTCAAAAAACGAATCAAACTATGAATTTATCTGAAACACACAATATTTGGTAACTATATATGAATTTACTCGAGCTACAAGTTTAGCATCTAGGTCCCACATTTAATGGTTAAACCAATAAATTGTAAAAAAAAAAACAGTTGTAAAATATTTGGCTATAGAAAGGAAATAGTAATAACAAGTATTGTAAGTGAATACCAAGTCTCAAAATAGCCATCCTAATAATACCATTCGATAAAATTGTCAAAATACGAATCAAATTAGGATTCTTTCCTCAAACACACAATATTTGATAAATACATCTGAATTTACTCGAGCCACAAGATTAGCAACTAGGTCCCACCCTTTTTCTGTAAAACAAATAAATTGTAAAAAAAAAAAAAAAGTTGTAAAATATTCGGCTAGATAAAGGAAATAGTAATAACAAGTATTGTAAGTGAATACCAAGTCTCAAAATAGCCATCCTATTAAATACCATTCGGTAAAATTGTCAAAAGACGAATCAAATTAGGAATTTTTCTCAAACACACAACATTTGATAACTATACCTGAATTTACTCGAGCCACAAGATTAGCAACTAGGTCCCACCCTTTTTCTGTAAAACAAATAAATTATAAAAAAAAAAACAGTTGTAAAGTATTCGGTTATAGAAAGGAAATAGTAATAACAAGTATTGTAAGTGAATACCAACTCTCAAAATAGCCATCCTATTAAATACCATTCGTTAAAATTGACAAAAGACGAATCAAATTAGGATTTTTTCTCAAACACACAATATTTGGTAAATATATATGAATTTACTCGAGCCACAAGATTAGCAATTAGGTCCCACCCTTTTTCTGTAATCAAATAAATTGTAAAAAAAAAAAGCAGTTGTAAAATATTGGGCTAGATAAAGGAAATACTAATAACAAGTATTGTAAGTGAATACCAGGTCTCAAAATAGCCATCCTATTAAATACCATTCTGTAAAATTGTCAAAAGACGAATCAAATTAGGATTTTTTCTCAAACACACAATATTTGGTAACTATATATGAATTTACTCAAGCCACAATATTAGCAATTAGTCCCACCCATTTACTGTGAAACCAATAAATTGTAGAAAAAAAAAACAATTGCAAAATGTTCGGCTATAGAAAGGAAATAGTAATAACAAATATTGTAAGTGAATACCAAGTCACAAAATAGCCATCCTATTAAATACCATTTGGAAAAATTGTCAAAAGACGAATCAAATTAGGATTTTTTCTCAAACACACAATATTTGGAAACTATATATGAATTTCCACGAGCCACAAGATTAGCAATTAGTCCCACCCTTTTTCTGTAAAACAAATAAATTGTAAAAAAAAAAAAAAAAACAGTTGTAAAATATTCGGTTATAGAAAGGATATAGTAATAACAAGTATTGTAAGTGAATACCAAGTCTCAAAATAGCCATCCTATTAAATACCATTCCGTAAAATTGTCAAAAGACGAGTCAAAGTAGGAATTTTTCTCAAACACACAATATTTGGTAACTATATATGAATTTACTCGAGCCACAAGATTAGCCATTAGGTCCCACCCTTTTACTGTGAAACAAATAAATTGTAAAAAAAAAAAAGTTGTAAAATATTCCGCTAGATAAAGGAAATAGTAATAACAAATATTGTAAGTGAATACCAAGTCTCAAAATAGCCATCCTATTAAATACCATTCGGTAAAATTGTCAAAAGACGAATCACATTAGGAATTTTTCTCAAACACAGAACATTTGATAACTATACCTGAATTTACTCGAGCCACAAGATTAGAAACTAGGTCCCACCCTTTTTCTGTAAAACAAATAAATTGTAAAAAAAAAAAACAGTTGTAAAATGTTCGGCTATAGAAAAGAAATAGTAATAACAAGTATTGTAAGTGAATACCAAGTCTCAAAATAGCCATCCTATTAAATACCATTCGGTAAAATTGTCAAAAGACGAATCAAATTAGGATTTTTTCTCAAACACACAATATTTGGTAACTATATATGTATTTACTCGAGCCACAAGATTAGCAACTAGGTACCACACTTTTTCTGTAAAAGGAATAAATTGTGAAATAAAAAAAAACAGTTGTAAAATATTCGGCTAGATAAAGGAAATAGTAATAACAAGTATTGTAAGTGAATACCAAGTCTCAAAATAGCCATCCAATTAAATACCATTCGGTAAAATTGTCAAAAGACGAATCAAATTAGGATTTTTCTCAAACACACAATATTTGATAACTACATCTGAATTTACTCGAGCCACAAGAGTAGCAACTAGGTCCCACCCTTTTTCTGTAATTAAATAAATTGTAAAAAAAAAAACAGTTGTCAAATATTCGGCTAGATAAAGGAAATACTAATAACAAGTATTGTAAGTGAATACCAGGTCTCAAAATAGCCATCCTATTAAATACCATTCTGTAAAATTGTCAAAAGACGAATCAGATTAGGATTTTTTCTCAAACACACAATATTTGGTAACTATATATGTATTTACTCGAGCCACAAGATTAGCAACTAGGTCCCACTCTTTTTCTGTAAAAGAAATAAATTGTAACAAAAAAAAAAAACAGTTGTAAAATATTCGGCTAGATAAAGGAAATAGTAATAACAAGTATTGTAAATGAATACCAAGTCTCAAAATAGCCATCCTATTAAATACCAATCGATAAAATTGTCAAATGCCGAATCAAGCTATGAATTTTTCTCAAACACACAATATTTGGTAACTATATATGAATTTACTCGAGCCACAAGATTAGCAACTAGGTCCCACCCATTTACTGTGAAACCAATAATTTCTAACAAAAAACAAACAGTTGTAAAATATTCGTCTATAGAAAGAAAATAGTCATAACAAGTATTGTAAGTGAATACCAGGTTTCAAAATAGCCATCCTATTAAATACCATTCCATAAAATTGTCAAAAAACGAATCAAACTATGAATTTATCTGAAACACACAATATTTGGTAATTATATGAATTTACTCGAGCTACAAGTTGATCATCTAGGTCCCACACTTTTATTGTTAAGACAATAAATTGTAAAAAAAAAAAAACAGTTGCAAAATATTTGGCTATAGAAAGGAAATAGTAATAACAAGTATTGTAAGTGTATACCAAGTCTCAAAATAGCCATCCTATTAAATACCATTCGATAAAATTGTCAAAAGACGAATCAAACTATGAATTTTTCTCAAACACACAAGATTTGGTAACTATATATGAATTTACTCGAGCCAAAAGATTAGCAACTAGGTCCCAACCATTTACTGTGAAACCAATAAATTGTAAAAAAAAAAAAAACAGTTGTAAAATATTCGGCTATAAAAAGAAATACTAATAACAAGTATTGTAAGTGAATACCAAGTCTCAAAATCGCCATCCTATTAAATACCAATCGATAAAATTGTCAAAATACGAATCAAATTAGGATTTTTTCTCAAACACACAATATTTGGTAACTATATATGAATTTACTCGAGCAACAAGATTAGCAACTAGGCTCCACCCTTTTACTGTGAAACAAATAAATTGTAAAAAAACAAAAAGTTGTAAAATATTCGGCTAGATAAAGGAAATAGTAATAACAAGTATTGTAAGTGAATACCAAGTCTCAAAATAGCCATCCTATTAAATACCATTCGGTAAAATTGTCAAAAGACGAATCGAATTAGGAATTTTTCTCAAACACAAAACATTTGATAGCTATACCTGAATTTACTCGAGCCACAAGATTAGCAACTAGGTCCCACCCTTTTTCTGTAAAACAAATAAATTGTAAAAAAAAAAAACAGTTGTAAAATGTTCGGCTATAGAAAACAAATAGTAATAACAAGTATTGTAAGTGAATACCAAGTCTCAAAATAGCCATCCTATTAAATACCATTTGGAAAAATTGTCAAAAGACGAATCAAATTAGGATTTTTTCTCAAACACACAATATTTGATAACTACATCTGAATTTACTCGAGCCACAAGAGTAGCAACTAGGTCCCACCCTTTTTCTGTAAAATAAATAAATTGTAAAAAAAAAAAAACAGTTGTAAAATAATCGGGTATAGAAAGGAAATAGTAATAACATGTATTGTAAGTGAATACAAGTCACAAAATAGCAATCCTATTAAATACCATTCGGTAAAATTGTCAAAAGACGAATCAAATTAGGATTTTTTCTCAAACACACAATATTTGGTAACTATATATGTATTTACTGGAGCCACAAGATTAGCAACTAGGTACCACCCTTTTTCTGTAAAAGGAATAAATTGTGAAATAAAAAAAAAACAGTTGTAAAATATTCGGCTAGATAAAGGAAATAGTAATAACAAGTATTGTAAGTGAATACCAAGTCTCAAAATAGCCATCCTATTGAATACCATTCGGTAAAATTGTCAAAAGACGAATCAAATTAGGATTTTTTTTCAAACACACAATATTTGGTAACTATATATGTATTTACTCAATCCACAAGATTAGCAACTAGGTCCCACCCTTTTTCTCTAAAACAAATAAATTGTAAAAAAAAAAAAACAGTTGTAAAATATTCGGCTATAGAAAGGAAATAGTAATAACATGTATTGTAAGTGAATACAAGTCACAAAATAGCAATCCTATTAAATACCATTCGGTAAAATTGTCAAAAGACGAATCAAATTAGGATTTTTTCTCAAACACACAATATTTGGTAACTATATATGTATTTACTGGAGCCACAAGATTAGCAACTAGGTACCACCCTTTTTCTGTAAAAGGAATAAATTGTGAAATAAAAAAAAAACAGTTGTAAAATATTCGGCTAGATAAAGGAAATAGTAATAACAAGTATTGTAAGTGAATACCAAGTCTCAAAATAGCCATCCTATTGAATACCATTCGGTAAAATTGTCAAAAGACGAATCAAATTAGGATTTTTTTTTCAAACACACAATATTTGGTAACTATATATGTATTTACTCAATCCACAAGATTAGCAACTAGGTCCCACCCTTTTTCTCTAAAACAAATAAATTGTAAAAAAAAAAAAACAGTTGTAAAATATTCGGCTATAGAAAGGAAATAGTAATAACAAGTATTGTAAGTGAATACCAAGTCTCAAAATAGCCATCCTATTAAATACCATTCGGTAAAATTGTCAAAAGACTAATCAAATTAGGATTTTTTCTCAAACACACAATATTTGGTAACTATAAATGAATTTACTCGAGCCACAAGATTAGCCATTAGGTCCCACCCTTTTTTCTGTAAAACAAATAAATTGTAAAAAAAAAAACAGTTGTAAAATATTCGGCTATAGAAAGGAAATAGTAATTACAAGTATTGTAAGTGAATACCAAGTCTCAAAATAGCCATTCTATTAAATACCATTCGGTAAAATTGTCAAAAGCCGACTCAAAGTAGGATTTTTTGCTCAAACACACAATATTTGGTAACTATAAATGAATTTACTCGAGCCACAAGATTAGCAATTAGGTCCCACCCTTTTTAAGTAAAACAAATAAATTGTAAAAAAAAAAAAAACAGTTGTAAAATATTCGGCTATAGGAAAGAAATAGTAATAACAAATATTGTAAATGAATACCAAGTCTCAAAATAGCCATCCTATTAAATACCATTCGGTAAAATTATAAAAAGACGAATCAAATTAGGATTTTTTCACAAAGACACAATATTTGGTAACTATATATGAATTTAATCGAGCCACAAGTTTAGCAACTAGGTCCCACCCTTTTTCTGTAAAACAAATAAATTGTAAAAAAAAAAAAAAAAAAGAGTTTAAAATATTCGGCTATAGAAAGGAAATAGTAATAACAAGTATTGTAAGTGAATACCAAGTCTCAAAATAGCCATCCTATTAAATACCATTCGGTAAAATTGTCAAAAGACGAATCAAATTAGGACTTTTTCTCAAACACACAATATTTGGTAACTATATATGAATTTACTCGAGCCACAAGATTAGCAATTTGGTCCCACCCTTTTTCTGTAAAACAAATAAATTGTAAAAAAAAAAACAGTTGTAAAATATTCGGCTATAGAAAGGAAATAGTAATAACAAGTATTGTAAGTTAATACCAAGTCTCAAAATAGCCATCCTATTGAATACCATTCGGTAAAATTGTCAAAAGACGAATCAAATTAGGATTTTTTCTCAAACACACAAGATTTGGTAACTATATATGTATTTACTCAATCCACAGGATTAGCAACTAGGTCCCACCCTTTTTCTGTAAAAGAAATAAATTGTAAAAAAAAAAAAAAAAAGTGTTGTAAAATATACGGCTAGATAAAGGAAATAGTAATAACAAGTATTGTAAGTGAATACCAAGTCTCAAAATAGCCATCCTATTAAATACCATTCGGTAAAATTGTCAAAAGACGAATCAAATTAGGATTTTTTCTCAAACACACAATATTAGGTAACTATATATGAATTTACTCGAGCCACAAGATTAGCAACTAGGTCCCACCCTTTTTCTGTAAAACAAATAAATTGTAAAAAAAAATAAAAAAAAAGAGCTGTAAAATATTCGGCTATAGAAAGGAAATAGTAAAAACAAGTTTTGTAAGTGAATACCAAGTCTCAAAATAGCCATCCTATTAAATACCATTCGGTAAAATTGTCAAAAGACGAATCAAACTAGGATTTTTTCTCAAACACACAATATTTGGTAACTATATATGAATTTTCTCGAGCCACAAGTTTAGCAACTAGGTCCCACCCTTTTTCTGTAAAACAAATAAATTGTAAAAATAAAAGAAAAAACAGTTGTAAAATATTCGGCTAGATAAAGGAAATAGTAATAACAAGTATTGTAAGTGAATACCAATTCTCAAAATAGCCATCCTATTAAATACCATTCGGTAAAATTGTCAAAAGACGAACCAAATTAGGACTTTTTCTCAAACACACAATATTTGGTAACTATATATGAATTTACTCGAGCCACAAGATTAGCAATTTGGTCCCACCCTTTTTCTGTAAAACAAATAAATTGCAAAAAAAAAAAACAGTTGTAAAATATTCGGCTAGATAAAGGAAATAGTAATAACAAGTATTGTAAGTGAATACCAAGTCTCAAAATAGCCATCCTATTGAATACCATTCGGTAAAATTGTCAAAAGACGAATTCAAATTAGGATTTTTTCTCAAACACACAAGATTTGGTAACTATATATGTATTTACTCAATCCACAAGATTAGCAACTAGGTCCCACCCTTTTTCTGTAAAAGAAATAAATTGTAAAAAAACAAAAAAAAAGAGTTGTAAAATATTCGGCTTGATAAAGGAAATAGTAATAACAAGTATTGTAAGTGAATACCAAGTCTCAAAATAGCCATCCTATTAAATACCATTCTGTAAAATTGTCAAAAGACGAATCAAATTAGGATTTTTTCTCAAACACACAATATTTGGTAACTATATATGAATTTACTCGAGCCACAAGATTAGCAACTAGGTCCCACCCTTTTTCTGTAAAACAAATAAATTGTAAAAAAAAAAAAACAGTTGTAAAATATTCGGCTATAGAAAGGAAATAGTAATAACAAGTATTGTAAGAGAATACCAAGTCTCAAAATAGCCATCCTATTAAATACCATTCTGTAAAATTGTCAAAAGACTAATCAAATTAGGATTTTTTCTCAAACACAAAATATTTGGTAACTATAAATGAATTTACTCGAGCCACAAGATTAGCCATTAGGTCCCACCCTTTTTCTGTAAAATAAATAAATTGTAAAAAAAAAAACAGTTGTAAAATATTCGGCTATAGAAAGGAAATAGTAATTACAAGTATTGTAAGTGAATCCCAAGTCTCAAAATAGCCATTCTATTAAATACCATTCGGTAAAATTGTCAAAAGACGACTCAAAGTAGGATTTTTTCTCAAACACAGAATATTTGGTAACTATAAATGAATTTACTCGAGCCACAAGATTAGCAATTAGGTCCCACCCTTTTTAAGTAAAACAAATAAATTGTAAAAAAAAAAAAACAGTTGTAAAATATTCGGCTATAGAAAAGAAATAGTAATAACAAATATTGTAAATGAATACCAAGTCTCAAAATAGCCATCCTATTAAATACCATTCGGTAAAATTATAAAAAGACGAATCAAATTAGGATTTTTTCTCAAAGACACAATATTTGGTAAATATATATGAATTTACTCGAGCCACAAGTTTAGCAACTAGGTCCCACCCTTTTTCTGTAAAACAAATAAATTGTAAAAAAAAAAAAAAAGAGTTGTAAAATATTCGGCTATAGAAAGGAAATAGTAATAACAAGTATTGTAAGTGAATACCAAGTCTCAAAATAGCCATCCTATTAAATACCATTCGGTAAAATTGTCAAAAGACGAATCAAATTAGGACTTTTTCTCAAACACACAATATTTGGTAACTATATATGAATTTCCTCGAGCCACAAGATTAGCAATTTGGTCCCAACCCTTTTTCTGTAAAACAAATAAATTGTAAAAAAAAAAAAAAGAAAAAAAAAAAAAAAGTTGTAAAATATTCGGCTATAGAAAGGAAATAGTAATAACAAGTATTGTAAGTGAATACCAAGTCTCAAAATAGCCATCCTATTAAATACCATTCGGTAAAATTGTCAAAAGACGAATCAAATTAGGACTTTTTCTCAAACACACAATATTTGGTAACTATATATGAATTTACTCGAGCCACAAGATTAGCAATTTGGTCCCACCCTTTTTCTGTAAAACAAATAAATTGTAAAAAAAAAAACAGTTGTAAAATATTCGGCTATAGAAAGGAAATAGTAATAACAAGTATTGTAAGTTAATACCAAGTCTCAAAATAGCCATCCTATTAAATACCATTCGGTAAAATTGTCAAAAGACGAATCAAACTAGGATTTTTTCTCAAACACACAATATTTGGTAACTATATATGAATTTTCTCGAGCCACAAGTTTAGCAACTAGGTCCCACCCTTTTTCTGTAAAACAAATAAATTGTAAAAATAAAAGAAAAAACAGTTGTAAAATATTCGGCTAGATAAAGGAAATAGTAATAACAAGTATTGTAAGTGAATACCAAGTCTCAAAATAGCCATCCTATTAAATACCATTCGGTAAAATTGTCAAAAGACGAATCAAATTAGGACTTTTTCTCAAACACACATTGTTTGGTAACTATATATGAATTTACTCGAGCCACAAGATTGGCAATTTGGTCCCACCCTTTTTCTGTAAAACAAATAAATTGTAAAAAAAAAAAAACAGTTGTAAAATATTCGGCTATAGAAAGGAAATAGTAATAACAAGTATTGTAAGTGAATACCAAGTCTCAAAATAGCCATCCTATTGAATACCATTCGGTAAAATTGTCAAAAGACGAATCAACTTAGGATTTTTTCTCAAACACACAAGATTTGGTAACTATATATGTATTTACTCAATCCACAAGATTAGCAACTAGGTCCACCCTTTTTCTGTAAAACAAATAAATTGTAAAAAAAAAAAAAAAGAGGTGTAAAATATTCGGCTAGATAAAGGAAATAGTAATAACAACATTGTAAGTGAATACCAAGTCTCAAAATAGCCATCCTATTAAATACCATTCGGTAAAATTGTCAAAAGACGAATCAAATTAGGATTTTTTCTCAAACACACAATATTTGGTAACTATATATGAATTTTCTCGAGCCACAAGATTAGCAACTAGGTCCCACCCTTTTTCTGTAAAACAAATATATTGTAAAAATAAAAGAAAAAACAGTTGTAAAATATTCGGCTATAGAAAGGAAATAGTAATTACAAGTATTGTAAGTGAATACCAAGTCTCAAAATAGTCATTCTATTAAATACCATTCGGTAAAATTCTCAAAAGACGAATCAAATTAGGATTTTTTCTCAAACACACAATATTAGATAACTATAAATGAATTTACTCGAGCCACAAGATTAGCAACTAGGTCCCACCCTTTTTCTGTAAAACAAATAAATTTAAAAAAACAAAAATATAACAGTTGTAAAATATTCGGTTATAGAAAGGAAATATTAATAACAAGTATTGTAAGTGAATACAAAGTCTCAAAATAGCCATCCTATTAAATACCATTCGGTAAAATTGTCAAAAGACGAATCAAATTAGGATTTTTTTTCAAACACACAATATTTGGTAGCTATATATGTATTTACTCGAACCACTAGGTTAGCAACAAGGTACAACCCTTTTTCTGTAAAAGGAATAAATTGTAAGAAAAAAAAAAACAGTTGCAAAATATTCGGATAGATAAAGGAAATAGTAATAACAAGTATTGCAAATGAATACCAAGTCTCAAAATAGCCATCTTATTAAATACCATTCGGTAAAATTGTCAAAAGACGAATCAAATTAGGATTTTTCTCAAACACACAATATTTGATAACCACATCTGAATTTACTCGAGCCACAAGATTAGCAACTAGGTCCCACCCTTTTTCTGTAAAACAAATAAATTGTAAAAAAAAAAAAAAAGAGTTGTAAAATATTCGGCTATAGAAAAGAAATAGTAATAACAAGTATTGTAAGTGAATACCAAGTCTCAAAATAGCCATCCTATTAAATACCATTCGGTAAAATTTTCAAAAGACGAATCAAATTAGGATTTTTTCTCAAACAGACAATATTTGGTAACTATATATGAATTGTCTCGAGCCACAAGTTTAGCAACTAGGTCCCACCCTTTTACTGTAAAACAAATAAATTGTAAAAATAAAAGAAAAAACAGTTGTAAAATATTCGGCTAGATAAAGGAAATAGTAATAACAAGTATTGTAAGTGAATACCAAGTCTCAAAATAGCCATCCTATTAAATACCATTCGGTAAAATTGTCAAAAGACGAATCAAATTAGGACTTTTTCTCAAACACACAATATTTGGTAACTATATATGAATTTACTCGAGCCACAAGATTAGCAATTAGGTCCCACCCTTTTTCTGTAAAACAAATAAATTGTAAAAAAAAAAAAAAAGAGTTGTGAAATATTCGGCTAGATAAAGGAAATAGTAATAACAAGTATTGTAAGTGAATACCAAGTCTCAAAATAGCCATCCTATTAAATACCATTCGGTAAAATTGTCAAAAGACGAATCAAATTAGGACTTTTTCTCAAACACACAATATTTGGTAACTATATATGAATTTACTCGAGCCACAAGATTAGCAACTAGGTCCCACCCTTTTTCTGTAAAACAAATAAATTGTAAAAAAAAAAAAAAGAGTTGTAAAATATTCGGCTATAGAAAAGAAATAGTAATAACAAGTATTGTAAGTGAATACCAAGTCTCAAAATAGCCATCCTATTAAATACCATTCGGTAAAATTTTCAAAAGACGAATCAAATTAGGATTTTTTCTCAAACAGACAATATTTGGTAACTATATATGAATTGTCTCGAGCCACAAGTTTAGCAACTAGGTCCCACCCTTTTTCTGTAAAACAAATAAATTGTAAAAATAAAAGAAAAAACAGTTGTAAAATATTCGGCTAGATAAAGGAAATAGTAATAACAAGTATTGTAAGTGAATACCAAGTCTCAAAATAGCCATCCTATTAAATACCATTCGGTAAAATTGTCAAAAGACGAATCAAATTAGGACTTTTTCTCAAACACACAATATTTGGTAACTATAAATGAATTTACTGGAGCCCCAAGATTAGCAATTAGGTCCCACCCTTTTTCTGTAAAACAAATAAATTGTAAAAAAAAAAAAACAGTTGTTAAATATTCGGCTAGATAAAGGAAATAGTAATAACAAGTATTGTAAGTGATTACCAAGTCTCAAAATAGCCATCCTATTAAATACCATTCGGTAAAATTTTCAAAAGACGAATCAAATTAGGATTTTTTCTCAAACAGACAATATTTGGTAACTGTATATGAATTGTCTCGAGCCACAAGTTTAGCAACTAGGTCCCACCCTTTTTCTGTAAAACAAATAAATTGTAAAAATAAAAGAAAAACAGTTGTAAAATATTCGGCAAGAGAGTAAAGGAAATAGTAATAACAAGTATTGTAAGTGATTACCAAGTCTCAAAATAGCTATCCTATTAAATACCATTCGGTAAAATTGTCAAAAGACGAATCAAATTAGGACTTTTTCTCAAACACACAATATTTGGTAACTATATATGAATTTACTCGAGCCACAAGATTAGCAACTAGGTCCCACCCTTTTTCTGTAAAACAAATAAATTGTAAAAAAAAAAAAAAAGAGTTGTAAAATATTCGGCTATAGAAAAGAAATAGTAATAACAAGTATTGTAAGTGAATACCAAGTCTCAAAATAGCCATCCTATTAAATACCATTCGGTAAAATTTTCAAAAGACGAATCAAATTAGGATTTTTTCTCAAACAGACAATATTTGGTAACTATATATGAATTGTCTCGAGCCACAAGTTTAGCAACTAGGTCCCACCCTTTTTCTGTAAAACAAATAAATTGTAAAAATAAAAGAAAAAACAGTTGTAAAATATTCGGCTAGATAAAGGAAATAGTAATAACAAGTATTGTAAGTGAATACCAAGTCTCAAAATAGCCATCCTATTAAATACCATTCGGTAAAATTGTCAAAAGACGAATCAAATTAGGATTTTTCTCAAACACACAATATTTGATAACCACATCTGAATTTACTCGAGCCACAAGATTAGCAATTAGGTACCACCCTTTTTCTGTAAAACAAATAAATTGTAAACAAAAAAAAAAAAACATTTTTAAAATATTCGGTTATAGAAAGGAAATAGTAATTACAAGTATTGTAAGTGAATACCAAGTCTCAAAATAGCCATTCCATTAAATACCATTCGGTAAAATTGTCAAAAGACGATTCAAAGTAGGATTTTTTCTCAAACACACAATATTTGGTAACTATAAATGAATTTACTGGAGCCCCAAGATTAGCAATTAGGTCCCACCCTTTTTCTGTAAAACAAATAAATTGTAAAAAAAAAAAACAGTTGTAAAATATTCGGCTAGATAAAGGAAATAGTAATAACAAGTATTGTAAGTGATTACCAAGTCTCAAAATAGCCATCCTATTAAATACCATTCGGTAAAATTGTCAAAAGACGAATCAAATTAGGATTTTTCTCAAACACACAATATTTGGTAACTATATATGAATTTACTCGAGCCACAAGATTAGCAGTTTGGTCCCACCCTTTTTCTCTAAAACAAATATATTGTAAAAATAAAAGAAAAAACAGTTGTAAAATATTCGGCTTGATAAAGGAAATAGTAATAACAAGTATTGTAAGTGAATACCAAGTCTCAAAATAGCCATCCTATTAAATACCATTCGGTAAAATTGTCAAAAGACGAATCAAATTAGGACTTTTTCTCAAACACACAATATTTGGTAACTATATATGAATTTACTCGAGCCACAAGATTAGCAATTTGGTCTCACCCTTTTTCTGTAAAACAAATAAATTGTAAAAAAAACAAAACAGTTGTAAAATATTCGGCTAGATAAAGGAAATAGTAATAACAAGTATTGTAAGTGAATACCAAGTCTCATAATAGCCATCCTATTAAATACCATTCGGTAAAATAGTCAAAAGACGAATCAAATCAGGATTTTTTCTCAAACACACAATATTTGGTAACTATATATGAATTTACTCGAGCCACAAGATTAGCAACTAGGTCCCACCCTTTTTCTGTAAAACAAATAAATTGTAAAAAAAAAAAAAAACAGTTGTAAAATATTCGGCTAGATAAAGGAAATAGTAATAACAAGTATTGTAAGTGAATACCAAGTCTCAAAATAGCCATCCTATTAAATACCTTTCGGTAAAATTGTCATAAGACGAATCAAATTAGGATTTTTTCTCAAACACACAATATTTGGTAACTATATATGTATTTACTGCAGCCACAAGATTAGCAACTAGGTCCCACCCTTTTTCTGTAAAACAAATAAATGTTAAAAAAAAAAAAACAGTTGTAACATATTCGGCTATAGAAAGGAAATAGTAATTACAAGTATTGTAAGTGAATACCAAGTCTCAAAATAGTCATTCCTCTTAAATACCATTCGGTAAAATTGTCAAAAAACGAATCAAATTAGGATTTTTTCTCAAACACACAATATTTGGTAACTATAAATGAATTTACTCGAGCCACAAGATTAGCAACTAGGTCCCACCCTTTTTCTGTAAAAGGAATAAATTGTAAAAAAAAAAAAAAAACAGTTGTAAAATAATCGGTTATAGAAATGAAATAGTAATAACAAGTATTGTAAGTGAATACAAGTCTCAAAATAGCCATCCTATTAAATACCATTCTGTAAAATTTTCAAAAGACGAATCCTGCACATTTACAAATCTACCATCCGCCCGTGCATTGAGTACTGCTGCCATATCTGGTCGGGTGCCCCTGCTGTTCTCCTCGGGCTTCTCGATAAGGTTCAGAGGAGGGTCTGTAATGTGATAGATACCGACTTGGCAAACCGCCTGCAGTCTCTCTCCCACCGGCGAGACGTGGCTTCGCTGTGTCTCTTCTATAAATACTTTCACGGCTTCTGCTCCGATGAACTTAGATCACTGGTGCCCCCTAAATACGAATTTGCACGAGATACTAGATTAGCAACTAGATCCCACCCTTTTACAGTGAAATCGATAAAATGCAGCCGTAACTTCTACTCCAACAGTTTCTTTCCTCGCACTTCCCAACTGTGGAATTCTCTTCCAAACGATTGCTTCCCCGACGGCTACAATCTCCAGGAGTTTAAATGTAAGGTCAATAGACACCTCCTAACACACTAACCTGCTCCCATTCTATCAAACACTCTTCCCATCTGCCCGACACTTATCCTTGCTATCCTTACTCATCTATCACCTTTCTCCTGACATTCCCTATGTCTATCCACTCCTTCTCTTTACCTTCCCCTATGTAGCCCCATGCGCAATAGTGGCAGTGGAATGCCTTGCTTGGGGTGAGATGATTAAAAAAAAAAAAAAAAAATCAAATTAGGATTTTTCTCAAACACACAATATTTGATAACCACATCTGAATTTACTCGAGCCACAAGATTAGCAACTAGGTCCCACCCTTTTTCTGTAAAACAAATAAATTGTAAAAAGAAAAAAAACAGTTGTAAAATATTCGGCTAGATAAAGGAAATAGTAATAACAAGTATTGTAAGTGAATACCAAGTATCAAAATAGCCATCCTATTAAATAACATTCGGTAAAATTGTCAAAAGTTGAATCAAATTAGGAATTTTTCTCAAACACACAACATTTGATAACTATACCTGAATTTACTCGAGCCACAAGATTAGCAACAAGGTCCCACCCTTTTTCTGTAAAACAAATAAATTGTAAAAAAAAAAACAGTTGTAAAATGTTCGGCTATAGAAAAGAAATAGTAATAACAAGTATTGTAAGTGAATACCAAGTCTCAAAATAGCCATCCTATTAAATACCATTTGGAAAAATTGTCAAAAGACGAATCAAATTAGGATTTTTTCTCAAACACACAATATTTAGAAACTATATATGAATTTCCACGAGCCACAAGATTAGCAATTAGTCCCACCCTTTTTCTGTAAAACAAATAAATTGTAAAAAAAAAAAAAAAACAGTTGTAAAATATTCGGTTATAGAAAGGAAATAGTAATAACAAGTATTGTAAGTGAATACAAGTCACAAAATAGCCATCCTATTAAATACCATTCGGTAAAATTGTCAAAAGACGAATCAAATTAGGATTTTCTCTCAAACACACAATATTTGGTAACTATATATGTATTTACTGGAGCCACAAGATTAGCAACTAGGTACCACCCTTTTTCTGTAAAAGGAATAAATTGTGAAATAAAAAAAAACAGTTGTAAAATATTCGGCTATAGAAAGGATATAGTAATAACAAGTATTGTAAGTGAATACCAAGTCTCAAAATAGCCATCCTATTAAATACCATTCGGTAAAATTGTCAAAAGACGAATCAAATTAGGATTTTTTCTCAAACACACAATATTTGGTAGCTATATATGTATTTACTCGAGCCACAAGATTAGCAACTAGGTCCCACCCTTTTTCTGTAAAAGAAATAAATTGTAAAAAAAAAAAAAGAGTTGTAAAATATTCGGCTATAGAAAGGAAATAGTAATAACAAGTATTGTAAGTGAATACCAAGTCTCAAAATAGCCATCCTATTAAATACCATTCGGTAAAATTGTCAAAAGACGAATCAAATTAGGACTTTTTCTCAAACACACAATATTTGGTAACTATATATGAATTTACTCGAGCCACAAGATTAGCAGTTTGGTCCCACCCTTTTTCTCTAAAACAAATATATTGTAAAAATAAAAGAAAAAACAGTTGTAAAATATTCGGCTAGATAAAGGAAATAGTAATAACAAGTATTGTAAGTGAATACCAAGTCTCAAAATAGCCATCCTATTAAATACCATTCGGTAAAATTGTCAAAAGACGAATCAAATTAGGATTTTTCTCAAACACACAATATTTGGTAACTATATATGAATTTACTCGAGCCACAAGATTAGCAATTTGGTCTCACCCTTTTTCTGTAAAACAAATAAATTGTAAAAAAAACAAAACAGTTGTAAAATATTCGGCTAGATAAAGGAAATAGTAATAACAAGTATTGTAAGTGAATACCAAGTCTCAAAATAGCCATCCTATTAAATACCATTCGGTAAAATAGTCAAAAGACGAATCAAATCAGGATTTTTTCTCAAACACACAATATTTGGTAACTATATATGAATTTACTCGAGCCACAAGATTAGCAACTAGGTCCCACCCTTTTTCTGTAAAACAAATAAATTGTAAAAAAAAAAAACAGTTGTAAAATATTCGGCTAGATAAAGGAAATAGTAATAACAAGTATTGTAAGTGAATACCAAGTCTCAAAATAGCCATCCTATTAAATACCTTTCGGTAAAATTGTCATAAGACGAATCAAATTAGGATTTTTTCTCAAACACACAATATTTGGTAACTATATATGTATTTACTGCAGCCACAATATTAGCAACTAGGTCCCACCCTTTTTCTGTAAAACAAATAAATGGTAAAAAAAAAAAAACAGTTGTAACATATTCGGCTATAGAAAGGA
Organism: Ascarosepion bandense; assembly: GCA_037127315.1. Lineage (NCBI taxonomy): Eukaryota > Metazoa > Mollusca > Cephalopoda > Sepiida > Sepiidae > Ascarosepion > Ascarosepion bandense. The sequence continues at coordinate 503,834 of JBBBDQ010002097.1, forward strand.
AATAGTAATTACAAGTATTGTAAGTGAATACCAAGTCTCAAAATAGTCATTCTCTTAAATACCATTCGGTAAAATTGTCAAAAAACGAATCAAATTAGGATTTTTTCTCAAACACACAATATTTGGTAACTATAAATGAATTTACTCGAGCCACAAGATTAGCAACTAGGTCCCACCCTTTTTCTGTAAAAGGAATAAATTGTAAAAAAAAAAAAAACAGTTGTAAAATAATCGGTTATAGAAAGGAAATAGTAATAACAAGTATTGTAAGTGAATACAAGTCTCAAAATAGCCATCCTATTAAATACCATTCTGTAAAATTTTCAAAAGACGAATCAAATTAGGATTTTTCTCAAACACACAATATTTGATAACCACATCTGAATTTACTCGAGCCACAAGATTAGCAACTAGGTCCCACCCTTTTTCTGTAAAACAAATAAATTGTAAAAAGAAAAAAAACAGTTGTAAAATATTCGGCTAGATAAAGGAAATAGTAATAACAAGTATTGTAAGTGAATACCAAGTATCAAAATAGCCATCCTATTAAATAACATTCGGTAAAATTGTCAAAAGTCGAATCAAATTAGGAATTTTTCTCAAACACACAACATTTGATAACTATACCTGAATTTACTCGAGCCACAAGATTAGCAACAAGGTCCCACCCTTTTTCTGTAAAACAAATAAATTGTAAAAAAAAAAACAGTTGTAAAATGTTCGGCTATAGAAAAGAAATAGTAATAACAAGTATTGTAAGTGAATACCAAGTCTCAAAATAGCCATCCTATTAAATACCATTTGGAAAAATTGTCAAAAGACGAATCAAATTAGGATTTTTTCTCAAACACACAATATTTAGAAACTATATATGAATTTCCACGAGCCACAAGATTAGCAATTAGTCCCACCCTTTTTCTGTAAAACAAATAAATTGTAAAAAAAAAAAAAACAGTTGTAAAATATTCGGTTATAGAAAGGAAATAGTAATAACAAGTATTGTAAGTGAATACAAGTCACAAAATAGCCATCCTATTAAATACCATTCGGTAAAATTGTCAAAAGACGAATCAAATTAGGATTTTCTCTCAAACACACAATATTTGGTAACTATATATGTATTTACTGGAGCCACAAGATTAGCAACTAGGTACCACCCTTTTTCTGTAAAAGGAATAAATTGTGAAATAAAAAAAAACAGTTGTAAAATATTCGGCTATAGAAAGGATATAGTAATAACAAGTATTGTAAGTGAATACCAAGTCTCAAAATAGCCATCCTATTAAATACCATTCGGTAAAATTGTCAAAAGACGAATCAAATTAGGATTTTTTCTCAAACACACAATATTTGGTAGCTATATGTGTATTTACTCGAGCCACAAGATTAGCAACTAGGTCCCACCCTTTTTCTGTAAAACAAATAAATTGTAATAAAAGAAAACAGTTGTAAAATATTCGGTTATAGAAAGGATATAGTAATAACAAGTATTGTAAGTGAATACCAAGTCTCAAAATAGCCATCCTATTAAATACCATTCGGTAAAATTGTCAAAAGACGAATCAAATTAGGATTTTTTCTCAAACACACAAAATTTGGTAACTATATCTGAATTTACTCGAGCCACAAGATTAGCAACTAGGTCCCACCCATTTTCTGTAAAAGGAATAATTTGTAAAAAAAAAAAAAAGTTGTAAAATATTCGGCTAGATAAAGGAAATAGTAATAACAAGTATTGTAAGTGAATACCAAGTCTCAAAATAGCCATCCTATTCAATACCACTCGATAAAATTGTCAGAAGGCGAATCAAATTAGGATTTTTTCTCAAACACACAATATTTGGTAACTATATATGAATTTACTCGTGCCACAAGATTAGCAATTAGGTCCCACCCTTTTTCTGTAAAACAAATAAATTGTAAAAAAAAAAAACAGTTGTAAAATATTCGGCTATAGAAAGGAAATATTAATAACATGTATTTTAAGTGAATACCATGTCTCAAAATAGCCATCCTATTAAATACCATTCGGTAAAATTGTCAAAAGACGAATCAAATTAGGATTTTTTCTCAAACACACAATATTTGGTAACTATATATGAATTTACTCGAGCCACAAGATTAGCAAAGAGTCCCACCCATTTACTGTGAAACCAATAAATTTTAGAAAAAAAAACAATTGTAAAATGTTCGGCTATAGAAAGGAAAGGAAATAGTAGTAACAAGTATTGTAAATGAATACCAAGTCAGAAAATAACCATCCTATTAAATACCATTCGGTAAAATTGTCAAAAGACGAATCAAATTAGGATTTTTTCTCAAACACACGATATTTGGTAACTATATATGAATTTACTCGAGCCACAAGATTAGCAAAGCGTCCCACCCATTTACTGTGAAACCAATAAATTGTAGAAAAAAAAAACAATTGTAAAATGTACGGCTATAGAAAGGAAATAGTAGTAACAAGTATTGTAAATGAATACCAAGTCAGAAAATAACCATCCTATTAAATACCATTCGGTAAAATTGTCAAAAGACGAAACAAATTAGGATTTTTTCTCAAACACACAATATTTGGTAACTATATATGTATTTGCTCGAGCCACAAAATTAGCAACTAGGTCCCACCCTTTTGCTGTAAAACAAATAAATTGTAAAAAAAAAAAACAGTTGTAAAATGTTCGGCTATAGAAAAGAAATAGGAATAACAAGTATTGTAAGTGAATACGAACTCTCAAAATAGCCATCCTACTAAATACCATTTGGAAAAATTGTCAAAAGACGAATCAAATTAGGATTTTTTTCTCAAACACACAATATTTGGTAACTATATATGAATTTACTCGAGCCACAAGATTAGCAACTAGGTCCCACCCTTTTTCTGTAAAACAAATAAATTGTAAAAAAAAAAAAGAAAAAACAGTTGTAAAATATTCGGATAGATAAAGGAAATAGTAATAACAAGTATTGTAAGTGAATACCAAGTCTCAAAATAGCCATCTTATTAAATACCATTCGGTAAAATTGTCAAAAGACGAATAAAATTAGGATTTTTTCTCAGACACACAATATTTGGTAACTATATATGTATTTGCTCGAGCCACAAGATTAGCAATTTGGTCCCACCCTTTTTCTGTAAAACAAATAAATTGTAAAAAAAAAAACAGTTGTCAAATGTTCGGCTATAGAAAAGAAATAGTAATAACAAATATTGTAAGTGAATACCAAGTCGCAAAATAGCCATCCTATTAAATAGCATTTTGAAAAATTGTCAAAAGACGAATCAAATTAGGATTTTTTCTCAAACACTCAATATTTGGTAACTATATATGAATTTACTCGAGCCACAAGATTAGCAACTAGGTCCCACCCTTTTTCTGTAAAACAAATAAATTGTAAGAAAAAAAGAAAAAAATGTTGTAAAATATTCGGCTAGATAAAGGAAATAGTAATAACAAGTATTGTAAGTGAATACCAAGTCTCAAAATAGCCATCCTATTAAATACCATTCGGTAAAATTGTCAAAAGACGAATCAAATTAGGACTTTTTCTCAAACACACAATATTTGGTAACTATATATGAATTTACTCGAGCCACAAGATTAGCAACTAGGTCCCACCCTTTTTCTGTAAAACAAATAAATTGTCAAAATAAAAAAAAAACAGTTGTAAAATATTCGGCTATAGAAAGGAAATAGTAATAACAAGTATTGTAAGTGAATACCAAGTCTCAAAATAGCCATTCTATTAAATACCATTCGGTAAAATTGTCAAAAGACGACTCAAAGTAGGATTTGTTCTGAAACACACAATATTTGGTAACTATAAATGAATTTACTCGAGCCACAAGATTAGCAATTAGGTCCCATCCTTTTTCTGTAAAACAAATAAATTGTAACAAAAAAAAAACAGTTGTAAAATATTCGGCTATAGAGAGGAAACAAGTATTGTAAGTGAATACCAAGTCTCAAAATAGCCATCCTATTGAATACCTTTCGATAAAATTGTCAAAAACGAATCAAACTATGATTTTTTCTCAAACACACAAGATTTGTAACTATATACATATTTACTCATTCCACAAGATTAGCAACTAGGTCCCACCGTTTTTCTGTAAAACAAATAAATTGTAAAAAAAAAAAAAAAAAGTTGTAAAATATTCGGCTAGATAAAGGAAATAGTAATAACAAGTATTGTAAGTGAATACCAAGTCTCAAAATAGCCATCCTATTAAATACCATTCGGTAAAATTGTCAAAAGACGAATCTAATTAGGATTTTTCTCAAACACACAAGATTTGGTAACTATATATGAATTTTCTCGAGCCACAAGATTAGCAACTAGGTCCCACCCTTTTTCTGTAAAACAAATAAATTGTAAGAAAAAAAGAAAAAAGTTGTAAAATATTCGGCTAGATAAAGGAAATAGTAATAACAAGTATTGTAAGTGAATACCAAGTCTCAAAATAGCCATCCTATTAAATACCATTCGGTAAAATTGTCAAAAGACGAATCAAATTAGGATTTTTTCTCAAACACACAATATTTGGTAACTATATATGAATTTACTCGAGCCACAAGATTAGCAACTAGGTCCCACCCTTTTTCTGTAAAACAAATAAATTGTAAAAATAAAAGAAAAAAAGTTGTAAAATATTCGGCTAGATAAAGGAAATAGTAATAACAAATATTGTAAGTGAATACCAAGTCTCAAAATAGCCATCCTATTAAATACCATTCGGTAAAATTGTCAAAAGACGAATCAAATTAGGATTTTTTCTCAAACACACAATATTTGGTAACTATATATGAATTTACTCGAGCCAAAAGATTAGCAACTAGGTCCCACCCTTTTTCTGTAAAACAAATAAATTTTAAAAATAAAAGAAAAAACAGTTGTAAAATATTCGGCTAGATAAAGGAAATAGTAATAACAAGTATTGTAAGTGAATACCAAGTCTCAAAATAGCCATCCTATTAAATACCATTCGGTAAAATTGTCAAAAGACGAATCAAATCAGGATTTTTTCTCAAACACACAATATTTGGTAACTATATATGTATTTACTCGAGCCACAAGATTAGCAACTAGGTCCCACCCTTTTTCTGTAAAACAAATAAATTGTAAAAAAAAAAAAAACAGTTGTAAAATATTCGGCTTGATAAAGGAAATAGTAATAACAAGTATTGTAAGTGAATACGAAGTCTCAAAATAGCCATCCTATTAAATACCATTCGGTAAAATTGTCAAAAGACGAATCAAATTAGGACTTTTTTCTCAAACACACAATATTTGGTAACTATATATGAATTTACTCGAGCCACAAGATTAGCAACTAGGTCCCACCCTTTTTCTGTAAAACAAATAAATTGTCAAAATAAAAGAAAAAACAGTTGTAAAATATTCGGCTATAGAAAGGAAATAGTAATAACAAGTATTGTAAGTGAATACCAAGTCTCAAAATAGCCATTCTATTAAATACCATTCGGTAAAATTGTCAAAAGACGACTCAAAGTAGGATTTGTTCTCAAACACACAATATTTGGTAACTATAAATGAATTTACTCGAGCCACAAGATTAGCAATTAGGTCCCATCCTTTTTCTGTAAAACAAATAAATTGTAACAAAAAAAAAACAGTTGTAAAATATTCGGCTATAGAGAGGAAACAAGTATTGTAAGTGAATACCAAGTCTCAAAATAGCCATCCTATTGAATACCTTTCGATAAAATTGTCAAAAACGAAGCAAACTATGATTTTTTCTCAAACACACAAGATTTGTAACTATATACATATTTACTCATTCCACAAGATTAGCAACTAGGTCCCACCCTTTTTCTGTAAAACAAATAAATTGTAAAAAAAAAAAAAAAAAGAGTTGTAAAATATTCGGCTAGATAAAGGAAATAGTAATAACAAGTATTGTAAGTGAATACCAAGTCTCAAAATAGCCATCCTATTAAATACCATTCGGTAAAATTGTCAAAAGACGAATCAAATTAGGATTTTTTCTCAAACACACAAGATTTGGTAACTATATATGAATTTACTCGAGCCACAAGATTAGCAACTAGGTCCCACCCTTTTTCGGTAAAACAAATAAATTGTAAAAATAAAAGAAAAAAAGTTGTAAAATATTCGGCTAGATAAAGGAAATAATAATAACAAATATTGTAAGTGAATTCCAAGTCTCAAAATAGCCATTCTATTAAATACCATTCGGTAAAATTGTCAAAAGACGACACAAAGTAGGATTTGTTCTCAAACACACAATATTTGGTAACTATAAATGAATTTACTCGAGCCACAAGATTAGCAATTAGGTCCCACCCTTTTTCTGTAAAACAAATAAATTGTAAAAAAAAAAACAGTTGTAAAATATTCGGCTATAGAAAGGAAACAAGTATTGTACGTGAATACCAAGTCTCAAAATAGCCATCCTATTGAATACCTTTCGATAAAATTGTCAAAAACGAATCAAACTATGATTTTTTCTCAAACACACAAGATTTGTAACTATATACATATTTACTCATTCCACAAGATTAGCAACTAGGTCCAACCGTTTTTCTGTAAAACAAATAAATTGTAAAAAAAAAAAAAAAAGAGTTGTAAAATATTCGGCTAGATAAAGGAAATAGTAATAACAAGTATTGTAAGTGAATACCAAGTCTCAAAATAGCCATCCTATTAAATACCATTCGGTAAAATTGTCAAAAGACGAATCAAATTAGGATTTTTCTCAAACACACAATATTTGGTAACTATATATGAATTTACTCGAGCCACAAGATTAGCAACTAGGTCCCACCCTTTTTCTGTAAAACAAATAAATTGTAAGAAAAAAAGAAAAAAGTTGTAAAATATTCGGCTAGATAAAGGAAATAGTAATAACAAGTATTGTAAGTGAATACCAAGTCTCAAAATAGCCATCCTATTAAATACCATTCGGTAAAATTGTCAAAAGACGAATCAAATTAGGATTTTTTCTCAAACACACAATATTTGGTAACTATATATGAATTTACTCGAGCCACAAGATTAGCAACTAGGTCCCACCCTTTTTCTGTAAAACAAATAAATTGTAAAAATAAAAGAAAAAAAGTTGTAAAATATTCGGCTAGATAAAGGAAATAGTAATAACAAATATTGTAAGTGAATACCAAGTCTCAAAATAGCCATCCTATTAAATACCATTCGGTAAAATTGTCAAAAGACGAATCAAATTAGGATTTTTTCTCAAACACACAATATTTGGTAACTATATATGAATTTACTCGAGCCACAAGATTTAGCAACTAGGTCCCACCCTTTTTCTGTAAAACAAGTAAATTGTAAAAATAAAAGAAAAAACAGTTGTAAAATATTCGGCTAGATAAAGGAAATAGTAATAACAAGTATTGTAAGTGAATACCAAGTCTCAAAATAGCCATCCTATTAAATACCATTCGGTAAAATTGTCAAAAGACGAATCAAATCAGGATTTTTTCTCAAACACACAATATTTGGTAACTATATATGAATTTACTCTAGCCACAAGATTAGCAACTAGGTCCCACCCTTTTTCTGTAAAACAAATAAATTGTAAAAAAAAAAAAAAAACAGTTGTAAAATATTCGGCTTGATAAAGGAAATAGTAATAACAAGTATTGTAAGTGAATACGAAGTCTCAAAATAGCCATCCTATTAAATACCTTTCGGTAAAATTGTCATAAGACGAATCAAATTAGGATTTTTTCTCAAACACACAATATTTGGTAGCTATATATGTATTTACTGGAGCCACAAGATTAGCAACTCGGTCCCACCCTTTTTCTGTAAAACAAATAAATGGTAAAAAAAAAAAACAGTTGTAAAATATTCGGCTATAGAAAGGAAATAGTAATTACAAGTATTGTAAGTGAATACCAAGTCTCAAAATAGTCATTCTATTAAATACCATTCGGTAAAATTCTCAAAAGACGAATCAAATTAGGATTTTTTCTCAAACACACAATATTAGATAACTATAAATGAATTTACTCGAGCCACAAGATTAGCAACTAGGTCCCACCCTTTTTCTGTAAAACAAATAAATTGTAAAAAAAAAAAACAGTTGTAAAATATTCGGCTTGATAAAGGAAATAGTAATAACAAGTATTGTAAGTGAATACCAAGTCTCAAAATAGCCATCCTATTAAATACCTTTCGGTAAAATTGTCATAAGACGAATCAAATTAGGATTTTTTCTCAAACACACAAGATTTGGTAACTATATATGAATTTTCTCGAGCCACAAGATTAGCAACTAGGTCCCACCCTTTTTCTGTAAAACAAATAAATTGTAAGAAAAAAAGAAAAAAGTTGTAAAATATTCGGCTAGATAAAGGAAATAGTAAGAACAAGTATTGTAAGTGAATACCAAGTCTCAAAATAGCCATCCTATTAAATACCATTCGGTAAAATTGTCAAAAGACGAATCAAATTAGGATTTTTTCTCAAACACACAATATTTGGTAACTATATATGAATTTACTCGAGCCACAAGATTAGCAACTAGGTCCCACCCTTTTTCTGTAAAACAAATAAATTGTAAAAATAAAAGAAAAAAAGTTGTAAAATATTCGGCTAGATAAAGGAAATAGTAATAACAAATATTGTAAGTGAATACGAAGTCTCAAAATAGCCATCCTATTAAATACCATTCGGTAAAATTGTCAAAAGACGAATCAAATTAGGATTTTTTCTCAAACACACAATATTTGGTAACTATATATGAATTTACTCGAGCCACAAGATTAGCAACTAGGTCCCACCCTTTTTCTGTAAAACAAATAAATTGTAAAAATAAAAGAAAAAACAGTTGTAAAATATTCGGCTAGATAAAGGAAATAGTAATAACAAGTATTGTAAGTGAATACCAAGTCTCAAAATAGCCATCCTATTAAATACCATTCGGTAAAATTGTCAAAAGACGAATCAAATCAGGATTTTTTCTCAAACACACAATATTTGGTAACTATATATGAATTTACTCGAGCCACAAGATTAGCAACTAGGTCCCACCCTTTTTCTGTAAAACAAATAAATTGTAAAAAAAAAAAAAACAGTTGTAAAATATTCGGCTTGATAAAGGAAATAGTAATAACAAGTATTGTAAGTGAATACCAAGTCTCAAAATAGCCATCCTATTAAATACCTTTCGGTAAAATTGTCATAAGACGAATCAAATAAGGATTTTTTCTCAAACACACAATATTTGGTAGCTATATATGTATTTACTGCAGCCACAAGATTAGCAACTCGGTCCCACCCTTTTTCTGTAAAACAAATAAATGGTAAAAAAAAAAAAACAGTTGTAAAATTATCGGCTATAGAAAGGAAATAGTAATTAAAAGTATTGTAAGTGAATACCAAGTCTCAAAATAGTCATTCTATTAAATACCATTCGGTAAAATTCTCAAAAGACGAATCAAATTAGGATTTTTTCTCAAACACACAATATTAGATAACATAAATGAATTTACTCGAGCCACACGATTAGCAACTAGGTCCCACCCTTTTTCTGTAAAACAAATAAATTTAAAAAAACAAAAATATAACAGTTGTAAAATATTCGGTTATAGAAAGGAAATAGTAATAACAAGTATTGTAAGTGAATACCAAGTCTCAAAATAGCCATCCTATTAAAAACCGTTCGGTAAAATTGTCAAAAGACGAATCAAATTAGGATTTTTTCTCAAACACACAATATTTGGTAGCTATATATGTATTTACTCGAGCCACTAGGTTAGCAACTAGGTACAACCGTTTTTCTGTAAAAGGAATAAATTGTAAAAAAAAAAAAAACAGTTGCAAAATATTCGGATTGATAAAGGAAATAGTAATAACAAGTATTGCAAATGAATACCAAGTCTCAAAATAGCCATCCTATTAAATACCATTCGGTAAAATTGTCAAAAGTCGAATCAAATTAGGATTTTTCTCAAACACACAATATTTGATAACCACATCTGAATTTACTCGAGCCACAAGATTAGCAACTAGGTACCACCCTTTTTCTGTAAAACAAATAAATTGTAAAAAAAAAAAAAACATTTTTAAAATATTCGGTTATAGAAAGGAAATAGTAATTACAAGTATTGTAAGTGAATACCAAGTCTCAAAATAGCCATTCTATTAAATACCATTCGGTAAAATTGTCAAAAGACGACTCAAAGTAGGATTTTTTCTCAAACACACAATATTTGGTGACTATATATGAATTTACTCGAGCCACAAGATTAGCAACTAGGTCCCACCCTTTTTTTCTGTAAAACAAATAAATTGTAAAAAAAAAAAACAGTTGTAAAATATTCGGCTATAGAAAGGAAATAGTAATTAAAAGTATTGTAAGTGAATACCAAGTCTCAAAATAGTCATTCTATTAAATACCATTCGGTAAAATTGTCAAAAGACGAATCAAATTAGGACTTTTTCTCAAACACACAATATTTGGTAACTATATATGAATTTACTCGAGCCACAAGATTAGCAATTTGGTCTCACCCTTTTTCTGTAAAACAAATAAATTGTAAAAAAAAAAACAGTTGTAAAATATTCGGCTAGGTAAAGGAAATAGTAATAACAAGTATTGTAAGTGAATACCAAGTCTCAAAATAGCCATCCTATTAAATACCATTCGGTAAAATTGTCAAAAGACGAATCAAATCAGGATTTTTTCTCAAACACACAATATTTTGTAACTATATATGAATTTACTCGAGCCACAAGATTAGCAACTAGGTCCCACCCTTTTTCTGTAAAACAAATAAATTTAAAAAAAAAAAAAAACAGTTGTAAAATATTCGGCTAGATAAAGGAAATAGTAATAACAAGTATTGTAAGTGAATACCAAGTCTCAAAATAGCCATCCTATTAAATACCTTTCGGTAAAATTGTCATAAGACGAATCAAATTAGGATTTTTTCTCAAACAAACAATATTTGGTAACTATATATGTATTTACTGCAGCCACAAAATTAGCAACTAGGTCCCACCCTTTTTCTGTAAAACAAATAAATGTTAAAAAAAAAAAAAACAGTTGTAACATATTCGGCTATAGAAAGGAAATAGTAATTACAAGTATTGTAAGTGAATACCAAGTCTCAAAATAGTCATTCTCTTAAATACCATTCGGTAAAATTGTCAAAAAACGAATCAAATTAGGATTTTTTCTCAAACACGCAATATTTGGTAACTATAAATGAATTTACTCGAGCCACAAGATTAGCAACTAGGTCCCACCCTTTTTCTGTAAAAGGAATAAATTGTAAAAAAAAAAAAAAAGCAGTTGTAAAATATTCGGTTATAGAAAGGAAATAGTAATAACAAGTATTGTAAGTGAATACAAGTCTCAAAATAGCCATCCTGTTAAATACCATTCTGTAAAATTGTCAAAAGACGAATCAAATTAGGATTTTTTCTCAAACACACAATATTTGGTAACTATATATGAATTTACTCGAGCCACAAGATTAGCAACTAGGTCCCACCCTTTTTCTGTAAAACAAATAAATTGTAAAAATAAAAGAAAAAACAGTTGTAAAATATTCGGCTAGATAAAGGAAATAGTAATAACAAGTATTGTAAGTGAATACCAAGTATCAAAATAGCCATCCTATTAAATAACATTCGGTAAAATTGTCAAAAGTCGAATCAAATTAGGAATTTTTCTCAAACACACAACATTTGATAACTATACCTGAATTTACTCGAGCCACAAGATTAGCAACAAGGTCCCACCCTTTTTCTGTAAAACAAATAAATTTAAAAAAAAAAACAGTTGTAAAATGTTCGGCTATAGAAAAGAAATAGTAATAACAAGTATTGTAAGTGAATACCAAGTCTCAAAATAGCCATCCTATTAAATACCATTTGGAAAAATTGTCAAAAGACGAATCAAATTAGGATTTTTTCTCAAACACACAATATTTGGAAACTATATATGAATTTCCACGAGCCACAAGATTAGCAATTAGTCCCACCCTTTTTCTGTAAAACAAATAAATTGTAAAAAAAAAAAAAACAGTTGTAAAATATTCGGCTATAGAAAGGAAATAGTAATAACAAGTATTGTAAGTGAATACCAAGTCTCAAAATAGCCATCCTATTAAATACCATTCGGTAAAATTGTCAAAAGACGAATCAAATTAGGATTTTTTCTCAAACACACAATATTTGGTAGCTATATATGTATTTACTCGAGCCACAAGATTAGCAACTAGGTCCCACCCTTTTTCTGTAAAACAAATAAATTGTAAAAAAAGAAATCAGTTGTAAAATATTCGGTTATAGAAAGGATATAGTAATAACAAGTATTGTAAGTGAATACCAAGTCTCAAAATAGCCATCCTATTAAATACCATTTGGAAAAATTGTCAAAAGACGAATCAAATTAGGATTTTTTCTCAAACACACAAAATTTGGTAACTATATCTGAATTTACTCGAGCCACAAGATTAGCAACTAGGTCCCACCCATTTTCTGTAAAAGGAATAATTTGTAAAAAAAAAAAAATGTTGTAAAATATTCGGCTAGATAATGGAAATAGTAATAACAAGTATTGTAAGTGAATACCAAGTCTCAAAATAGCCATCCTATTCAATACCATTCGATAAAATTGTCAGAAGGCGAATCAAATTAGGATTTTTTCTCAAACACACAATATTTGGTAACTATATATGAATTTACTCGAGCCACAAGATTAGCAAAGAGTCCCACCCATTTACTGTGAAACCAATAAATTGTAGAAAAAAAAAAATTGTAAAATGTTCGGCTATAGAAAGGAAATAGTAGTAACAAGTATTGTAAATGAATACCAAGTCAGAAAATAACCATCCTATTAAATACCATTCGGTAAAATTGTCAAAAGACGAATCAAATTAGGATTTTTTCTCAAACACACGATATTTGGTAACTATATATGAATTTACTCGAGCCACAAGATTAGCAAAGCGTCCCACCCATTTACTGTGAAACCAATAAATTGTAGAAAAAAAAAACAATTGTAAAATGTTCGGTTATAGAAAGGAAATAGTAGTAACAAGTATTGTAAATGAATACCAAGTCAGAAAATAACCATCCTATTAAATACCATTCGGTAAAATTGTCAAAAGACGAATCAAATTAGGATTTTTTCTCAAACACACAATATTTGGTAACTATATATGTATTTGCTCGAGCCACAAAATTAGCAACTAGGTCCCACCCTTTTGCTGAAAAACAAATAAATTGTAAAAAAAAAAAAACAGTAGTAAAATGTTCGGCTATAGAAAAGAAATAGGAACAACAAGTATTGTAAGTGAATACCAACTCTCAAAATAGCCATCCTACTAAATACCATTTGGAAGAATTGTCAAAAGACGAATCAAATTAGGATTTTTTTCTCAAACACACAATATTTGGTAACTATATATGAATTTACTCGAGCCACAAGATTAGCAACTAGGTCCCACCCTTTTTCTGTAAAACAAATAAATTGTAAAAAAAAAAAAAACAGTTGTAAAATATTCGGTTATAGAAAGGAAATAGTAATAACAAGTATTGTAAGTGAATACAAGTCTCAAAATAGCCATCCTATTAAATACCATTCTGTAAAATTGTCAAAAGACGAATCAAATTAGGATTTTTTCTCAAACACACAATATTTGATAACCACATCTGAATTTACTCGAGCCACAAGATTAGCAACTAGGTCCCACCCTTTTTCTGTAAAACAAATAAATTGTAAAAAGAAAAAAAACAGTTGTAAAATATTCGGCTAGATAAAGGAAATAGTAATAACAAGTATTGTAAGTGAATACCAAGTATCAAAATAGCCATCCTATTAAATAACATTCGGTAAAATTGTCAAAAGTCGAATCAAATTAGGAATTTTTCTCAAACACACAACATTTGATAACTATACCTGAATTTACTCGAGCCACAAGATTAGCAACAAGGTCCCACCCTTTTTCTGTAAAACAAATAAATTTAAAAAAAAAAAAACAGTTGTAAAATGTTCGGCTATAGAAAAGAAATAGTAATAACAAGTATTGTAAGTGAATACCAAGTCTCAAAATAGCCATCCTATTAAATACCATTTGGAAAAATTGTCAAAAGACGAATCAAATTAGGATTTTTTCTCAAACACACAATATTTGGAAACTATATATGACTTTCCACGAGCCACGAGATTAGCAATTAGTCCCACCCTTTTTCTGTAAAACAAATAAATTGTAAAAAAAAAAAAAAAACAGTTGTAAAATATTCGGCTATAGAAAGGAAATAGTAATAACAAGTATTGTAAGTGAATATCAAGTCTCAAAATAGCCATCCTATTAAATACCATTCGGTAAAATTGTCAAAAGACGAATCAAATTAGGATTTTTTCTCAAACACACAATATTTGGTAGCTATATATGTATTTACTCGAGCCACAAGATTAGCAACTAGGTCCCACCCTTTTTCTGTAAAACAAATAAATTGTAAAAAAAGAAATCAGTTGTAAAATATTCGGTTATAGAAAGGATATAGTAATAACAAGTATTGTAAGTGAATACCAAGTCTCAAAATAGCCATCCTATTAAATAGCATTCGGTAAAATTGTCAAAAGTCGAATCAAATTAGGATTTTTTCTCAAACACACAAAATTTGGTAACTATATCTGAATTTACTCGAGCCACAAGATTAGCAACTAGGTCCCACCCATTTTCTGTAAAAGGAATAATTTGTAAAAAAAAAAAATGTTGTAAAATATTCGGCTAGATAATGGAAATAGTAATAACAAGTATTGTAAGTGAATACCAAGTCTCAAAATAGCCATCCTATTCAATACCATTCGATAAAATTGTCAGAAGGCGAATCAAATTAGGATTTTTTCTCAAACACACAATATTTGGTAACTATATATGAATTTACTCGAGCCACAAGATTAGCAAAGAGTCCCACCCATTTACTGTGAAACCAATAAATTGTAGAAAAAAAAATTGTAAAATGTTCGGCTATAGAAAGGAAATAGTAGTAACAAGTATTGTAAATGAATACCAAGTCAGAAAATAACCATCCTATTAAATACCATTCGGTAAAATTGTCAAAAGACGAATCAAATTAGGATTTTTTCTCAAACACACGATATTTGGTAACTATATATGAATTTACTCGAGCCACAAGATTAGCAAAGCGTCCCACCCATTTACTGTGAAACCAATAAATTGTAGAAAAAAAAAACAATTGTAAAATGTTCGGTTATAGAAAGGAAATAGTAGTAACAAGTATTGTAAATGAATACCAAGTCAGAAAATAACCATCCTATTAAATACCATTCGGTAAAATTGTCAAAAGACGAATCAAATTAGGATTTTTTCTCAAACACACAATATTTGGTAACTATATATGTATTTGCTCGAGCCACAAAATTAGCAACTAGGTCCCACCCTTTTGCTGAAAAACAAATAAATTGTAAAAAAAAAAAAAACAGTAGTAAAATGTTCGGCTATAGAAAAGAAATAGGAATAACAAGTATTGTAAGTGAATACCAACTCTCAAAATAGCCATCCTACTAAATACCATTTGGAAGAATTGTCAAAAGACGAATCAAATTAGGATTTTTTTCTCAAACACACAATATTTGGTAACTATATATGAATTTACTCGAGCCACAAGATTAGCAACTAGGTCCCACCCTTTTTCTGTAAAACAAATAAATTGTAAAAAAAAAAAGAAGAAACAGTTGTAAAATATTCGGATAGATAAAGGAAATAGTAATAACAAGTATTGTAAGTGAATACCAAGTCTCAAAATAGCCATCTTATTAAATACCATTCGGTAAAATTGTCAAAAGACGAATAAAATTAGGATTTTTTCTCAGACACACAATATTTGGTAACTATATATGTATTTGCTCGAGCCACAAGATTAGCAACTAGGTCCCACCCTTTTTCTGTAAAACAAATAAATTGTAAAACAAAAAAAAACAGTTGTCAAATGTTCGGCTATAGAAAAGAAATAGTAATAACAAATATTGTAAGTGAATACCAAGTCTCAAAATAGCCATCCTATTAAATAGCATTTTGAAAAATTGTCAAAAGACGAATCAAATTAGGATTTTTTCTCAAACACTCAATATTTGGTAACTATATATGAATTTACTCGAGCCACAAGATTAGCAACTAGGTCCCACCCTTTTTCTGTAAAACAAATAAATTGTAAGAAAAAAAGAAAAAAATGTTGTAAAATATTCGGCTAGATAAAGGAAATAGTAATAACAAGTATTGTAAGTGAATACCAAGTCTCAAAATAGCCATCCTATTAAATACCATTCGGTAAAATTGTCAAAAGACGAATCAAATTAGGACTTTTTCTCAAACACACAATATTTGGTAACTATATATGAATTTACTCGAGCCACAAGATTAGCAACTAGGTCCCACCCTTTTTCTGTAAAACAAATAAATTTTCAAAATAAAAGAAAAAACAGTTGTAAAATATTCGCCTATAGAAAGGAAATAGTAATAACAAGTATTGTAAGTGAATACCAAGTCTCAAAATAGCCATTCTATTAAATACCATTCGGTAAAAATATCAAAAGACGACACAAAGTAGGATTTGTTCTCAAACACACAATATTTGGTAACTATAAATGAATTTACTCGAGCCACAAGATTAGCAATTAGGTCCCACCCTTTTTCTGTAAAACAAATAAATTGTAAAAAAAAAAACAGTTGTAAAATATTCGGCTATAGAAAGGAAACAAGTATTGTAAGTGAATACCAAGTCTCAAAATAGCCATCCTATTGAATACCTTTCGATAAAATTGTCAAAAACGAATCAAACTATGAATTTTTCTCAAACACACAAGATTTGTAACTATATACATATTTACTCATTCCACAAGATTAGCAACTAGGTCCCACCCTTTTTCTGTAAAACAAATAAATTGTAAAAAAAAAAAAAAAAGAGTTGTAAAATATTCGGCTAGATAAAGGAAATAGTAATAACAAGTATTGTAAGTGAATACCAAGTCTCAAAATAGCCATCCTATTAAATACCATTTGGAAAAATTGTCAAAAGACGAATCAAATTAGGATTTTTTCTCAAACACACAAGATTTGGTAACTATATATGAATTTTCTCGAGCCACAAGATTAGCAACTAGGTCCCACCCTTTTTCTGTAAAACAAATAAATTGTAAGAAAAAAAGAAAAAAGTTGTAAAATATTCGGCTAGATAAAGGAAATAGTAATAACAAGTATTGTAAGTGAATACCAAGTCTCAAAATAGCCATCCTATTAAATACCATTCGGTAAAATTGTCAAAAGACGAATCAAATTAGGATTTTTTCTCAAACACACAATATTTGGTAACTATATATGAATTTACTCGAGCCACAAGATTAGCAACTAGGTCCCACCCTTTTTCTGTAAAACAAATAAATTGTAAAAATAAAAGAATAAAAGTTGTAAAATATTCGGCTAGATAAAGGAAATAGTAATAACAAGTATTGTAAGTGAATACCAAGTCTCAAAATAGCCATCCTATTAAATACCATTCGGTAAAATTGTCAAAAGACGAATCAAATTAGGATTTTTTCTCAAACACACAATATTTGGTAACTATATATGAATTTACTCGAGCCACAAGATTAGCAACTAGGTCCCACCCTTTTTCTGTAAAACAAATAAATTGTAAAAATAAAAGAAAAAACAGTTGTAAAATATTCGGCTAGATAAAGGAAATAGTAATAACAAGTATTGTAAGTGAATACCAAGTCTCAAAATAGCCATCCTATTAAATACCATTCGGTAAAATTGTCAAAAGACGAATCAAATTAGGATTTTTTCTCAAACACACAATATTTGGTAACTATATATATATTTGCTCGAGCCACAAGATTAGCAACTAGGTCCCACCCTTTTTCTGTAAAACAAATAAATTGTAAAAAAAAAAAAAACAGTTGTAAAATATTCGGGTATAGAAAGGAAATAGTAATAACAAGTATTGTAAGTGAATACAAGTCACAAAATAGCCATCCTATTAAATACCATTCGGTAAAATTGTCATAAGACGAATCAAATTAGGATTTTTTCTCAAACACACAATATTTGGTAACTATATATGTATTTACTGGAGCCACAAGAGTAGCAACTAGGTCCCACCCTTTTTTTGTAAAACAAATAAATTGTCAAAAAAAAAAAAACAGTTGTAAAATATTCGGCTAGATAAAGGAAATAGTAATAACAAGTATTGTAAGTGAATACCAAGTCTCAAAATAGCCATCCTATTAAATTCCATTCGGTAAAATTGTCAAAAGACGAATCAAATTAGGATTTTTTCTCAAACACACAATATTTGGTAGCTATATATGTATTTACTCGAGCCACTAGATTAGCAACTAGGTACCACCCTTTTTCTGTAAAAGGAATAAATTGTAAAAAAAAAAAAACAGTTGTAAAATATTCGGCTAGATAAAGGAAATAGTAATAACAATATTGTAAGTGAATACCAAGTCTCAATATAGCCATCTTATTAAATACCATTCGGTAAAATTGTCAAAAGACGAATCAAATTAGGATTTATCTCAAACACACAATATTTGATAACCACATCTGAATTTACTCGAGCCACAAGATTAGCAACTAGGTCCCACCCTTTTTCTGTAAAACAAATAAATTTAAAAAAAAAAAAAAAACAGTTGTAAAATATTCGGCTAGATAAAGGAAATAGTAATAACAAGTATTGTAAGTGAATACCAAGTCTCAAAATAGCCATCCTATTAAATACCATAAGATAAAATTGTGAAAAGACTAATCAAATTAGGATTTTTTCTCAAACACACAATATTTGGTAACTATAAATGAATTTACTCGAGCCACAATATTAGCAATTAGGTCCTACCCTTTTTCTGTAAAACAAATAAATTGTAAAAAAAAAACAGTTGTAAAATATTCGGCTATAAAAAGGAAATAGTAATTACAAGTATTGTAAGTGAATACCAAGTCTCAAAATAGCCATTCTATTAAATACCATTCGGTAAAATTGTCAAAAGACGACTCAAAGTAGGATTTTTTCTCAAACACACAATATTTGGTAACTATAAGTGAATTTACTCGAGCCACAAGATTAGCAATTAGGTCCCACCCCTTTTCTGTAAAACAAATAAATTGTAAAAAAAAAAAACAGTTGTAAAATATTCGGCTATAGAAAGGGAATAGTAATAACAAGTATTGTAAGTGAATACCAACTCTCAAAATAGCCATCCTATTGAATACCTTTCGATAAAATTGTCAAAAACGAAACAAACTATTAATTTTTCTCAAACACACAAGATTTGGTAACTATATATGTATTTACTCAATCCACAAGTTTAGCAACTAGGTCCCACCCTTTTTCTGTAAAAAAAATAAATTGTAAAAAAAAAAAAACATTTGTAAAATATTCGGCTAGATAAAGGAAATAGTAATAACAAGTATTGTAAGTGAATACCAAGTCTCAAAATAGCCATCCTATTAAATACCATTCGGTAAAATTGTCAAAAGACGAATCAAATTAGGATTTTTTCTCAAACACACAATATTTGGTAACTATAAATGAATTTACTCGAGCCACAATATTAGCAATTAGGTCCCACCCTTTTTCTGTAAAACAAATAAATTGTAAAAAAAAAACAGTTGTAAAATATTCGGCTATAGAAAGGAAATAGTAATTACAAGTATTGTAAGTGAATACCAAGTCTCAAAATAGTCATTCTATTAAATACCATTCGGTAAAATTGTCAAAAGACGAATCAAATTAGGATTTTTTCTCAAACACACAATATTTGGTAACTATAAATGAATTTACTCGAGCCACAAGATTAGCAATTAGGTCCCACCCTTTTTCTGTAAAACAAATAAATTGCAAAAAAAATTCCCTTCCGTTTATTTGCTTCCTCGACAGCTACAATCTACAAGAATTTAAATGTAAAGTCAATAACCATCCCCTATCTCACTAACCTCCACTCCACTCTCACCAGTATTCTCATCCTTCTTTTACCCACTTCCTGACACCCCCTATAACCTATCACTTTTTCTCATATCTTTCTTCCTATGTCAGTCCCTGCAAAACAGTGGCAGTAAAATGCCTTGCTTGGGGCGATAGGATTATAAAAAATTGTTTTGAATGAAATACGTATTTAATGACAGGTTCATTCACTTTCTGCAAATGTTCTTAAAATTAGTCTCTCTCTCTCTCTCTCTCTCTCTCTCTCTCTCTCTCTCTCTCTCTCTCTGCATTCATTAGCTTTTTCTTTGGTGCTATGATTTTTACTATTATCTGATTTATATCATTGCGGGGCTAATGTGGGCATAAACCCGCAAACAGTTCGCGAAAAGCTTTTTACAAACCGAGACAAGAAATGATAAGGTCGGTGGTTTGAATTAAAGCCAAATTTTATTTTACAGTAAATAATAAATGTTGTTTTAACTGAGTCTAGAAACACGGGTCTTTTATTGATATAGCAGGCCTCTGAGGCGTCGAACGATTACGTAGGTTGTTTTCAGGTCCGGCCTCTGAGTCGTCGATATGTGTAAAGACATCGTTAGCGTCGGGCAGGAACGGCGTAGGCTGGAACGTCATCGTCGATCGGCAGGAACGTCGTCGTCGGTCGTCAATTAGCCATAAAAAAAGGGACAGTTAGAAAAAGACAGAGCAATATCTGTGGTTTGTCCTGTAAAAGATAAGTAGAAGTAGATTGCTGCTGGGGTTCTGCAGCGGCAACTGGAGTGCTGCTACTGCGGAGGCAGTCGACAATAGTGAGGGGAGCACGTCGCTCGTCCTGGAAGCTTCTGCTAGATCGGTAGGTCAGCCAACAAGAGTTGGGGAGCGCGTATCTCAACCCTGAAGATCCGTTCAGTATTTAACACCTCCCCGTTATAAGGAGCATGAAACAAAAAGGTAATTTAAAATCGGATTCTGGTACCTTAAGCTTGCTCAAAAATTACCCGTAGACCCTGCTTAAGTTCAAGTCTGACTCGTTTATTTACCCCGGACGATAATCTACCCTTCGGCAGAGCCTCATTTCGATTTATCATATTTATCACTTCCCCACTGCGTGCACAAGGTCCATTAAAGTGAGATTTCCGAGCCGGGAACCTCAGCTGAAAAGCTCAAGGACGGATCGGGCACTTGTCTATTTACCCCAGACAAAACGCTACCCGTCGGCGGAGACTCGTCTGGATTCTTCTCTAACGAAAGCAGATAGTCTGATTAAGTGTAATGAGTCACTGAGGGTTTGTTGGTATTTAGCAAATTCCCACTAGAGAAGACGCACAAGGAGTATACGACACAAGGTCAATGAAATTACGAGTTCCAGCCCCTTAAGATCAGCAAAAAATATAATGTAGACCGTGCCTAAAGACAGGTCAGGCTCGTTTTTATTCTACCCGGACAAATCTCTCAGCCGAGCATTGTATCTTGCAATGGCGCAGATGGAAGAGTTTTATTCAAAAAGTGGTCGTCAACATTTTCGGGCTGTTATAATTATTAAGTTCAGTTAATTAATTCTTCAGCCACTTTCGTGCACACACATATATCTTAAACTACACATGTGTATATATCGATATGTTCCCTGACATTAATATTTGTCGGGAAGACTTGTGTGCATCTTCATTTTGATAAATAATAGTTTTTGAGTAGGCGTTTTCGATATGTGAATTTTAAATTGAATAATTTAAAAAAAATGTTTTCTTGAAACTTTTATTTTAGTTTTATTTGAAAGCAAATGGATTAATTTATTATTTCTAGTAAGCAAAATACTCTGGTGCATTTCAAACAGAAATTATATTGATTACAATCTAGTATTTTTAAATTATTTTTTAATCTTTCAATTTTTCGGCCATTTTTAAGCGGTCGACACATTTGTTAACAAAAGTTAATTATCGGGTTTAAAAATCATAGAAAAATAAAATACACATCTGTGACACATGAGTTTTGGAAAATTAGTAAATTTAATGTTAAATTAATCTGATTTACAGCTATTTATATCATGAAATTTAGAATAAAACTATTTCTTAAACACAGAGTTGAACTTTTTGACCTTTTACTGTATGTGTTGACAGATTTGACAGATGCGAGATAAAATAAGATGAATATATGACGATCACAAGTGACATAATTGTATAATTTTTTCTTGTAAGGGGAAGAAACCCTGAAATACATGACCTTTTAATTTACCCGTAGAAATTACCATACAAAAATCAGAACTTCAAATACACACACAAAACAAAATTAAAACTTATCTTAAAAATAGGAAGGCACGATGATTGTATTAAACTTTTTAATTTTCCATTAGCTAATATAATCTTTGCTTATTAAGTGTTTAAACTAATCCCAACACATCCTTGAAGTATCTTTAAAATATTTTTGAAACTTTATGAACTATAATTAAAAAAAATGAAACTCATTCTTTTAAAATTTCATCATTAAACGAATTTTTTTTCTGACTATAATGTCTTTAATTTATATTATTTATTCAAGCAATTAAAAGCTTATCAAATAAAATAATGTCATAGTTATATTGCATTTTTTATTTTATTATTGAGAGCAGATTTTTGGAAATAAAGGCAAAATTTTAAAAAAAATAATAGATGATTTACATTCCTCAGTGAGTTCTGCGTTTAACTAATTAAACCAATTATCTCAACAAAATTTAATTTCTTAAACTTTCATGAATTTACGTGTTGATGGTAGTGTGGTGTTGTGGTGAATAAGAAATTAAAAATTAAGAGCATTTTGGAAAAACCCAACTAAAATATACAAAGTAAAATTGCACACCTGCAAAAGTGGATTCAAACAACTAAAAAACATTTTGAGAAAAACCCAAACCATGGCAAATTTCACAAGTCAGTGTGAAAAGCAAATTCTGGATCCTGATTAGATATGAAATAGAAAAATGAACGGTGACGTCAGTCAAACGTTTTTCACACCTAAAACAGAAAGTGCCTCTGGAGCTGATCATATGACCAGATTTAATTACTTAAGGATATTCTGTGATCGTCAACAGAATCAGATGGGAGCAGCGAGACAACAAACTAAAATGTAATGGAAGAAACTTCAACCACGACCGACCCGGATGTAAGGTCCCGTCGTACCTTGTTCTCTTTCTTTTTCTTTATCGTATGCTGATTTCCTTTACTTTTTCTTCTCCATCCAAAGACATTCCTACCAAACAAACACATACATACGTACGTATGCATATACTCTTTCAACAAATTACTACTACTAACATTTTCTACAAATCTTGATACCTTTAACTTTCTCACTGAGCATTAATCTCTACGAATTCTTGTTATTCATTTCTTTTAATAGATTTATATTTTAACATACAAAATGTATATTTTTATTCTTACATCATTCTACACAATTTCACAAATTCCAATCTGCCGACAACCAATCTTCTGATAATTCTGCATAAAAATTTGTAACCTGTAGGCAGTTCGGTTGAGTATGACACAAGTCCGAATCAAAGAAACATTAGCCATCTCCCTATGGCTTCAGAGTAACATGTAAAAAACATATTTTTACCAAGATTTTTTTAAAAACAATAATTTGAAAAATAATTTCATTCATTTATGAACAAATCCTGAAAGTTTCATTAAAATTCTACAGTTACTTGATTATTGTAAGAATTTACAATTTAATGTGTTTGTCACTGGAAAAAAAAAATGGATTATGTAACATTGTTTTCCAATGTAAACTTTCGTAACGATTTGGTTTACCAAAATTTCGAACGTATTAGAAGGGATTAAAACAATTTAAAAAGACTTTGATCTTTTCTCTTAATAATAACAAACATTTTGATGAAAAAAGTTCGTTTTTATTAAGTTTGGGGCCTTTTTTTTTATTCATATGCTGTTTTTTATCGATTTAGTAGAGTTATCTACTGTTACGGTGTAGTTTGTTTCCATACGGTTCATTTTTTTTTTCATTTTTTTTTTGTTATTGATGTAGAGGTTGTTGACCTCCGGGTACGATAAGGCCTCCTTCTTAGAGGACTGATCGTAATCAACTTAATAAAATTATGACCTAAAATTCGCAGGGTTAGGGTTAATCTTGTGTGTTTTGAAGCTGTGATTGTTTCGCCCTTTGGTGATGGGTTTGCGTAGGGATGACTTTCTTCTAACCAAGCTGGTTTGATCCGATCGATAGAGACTGTGTGAATGGTGAACTGAAGAAGTTTACTTGTACGTCTCGAGACTTTGAAAAATCCTTGGTAATAATTGGGTGTGAGAGGTCATTTTACCGCGTCGTTACTGACGAAAACAAAGTCACAGTTTTATAGATTATGTGGCAAATATGTGTTAGTGGATTATTGACGCAGTGGAGTATATGTTAGGCGGGTCATTCTATGTTGCAGATCCTGTACAAAAGAATTTAGTGAAGTCGGGCTTGAGTTCTGCGGAATGTGGAAATATTGCCCCGGTAATGAGGGAGGCATACTGAACACGATCTCCGCCGCCGAACAGCCAAAATGTGTTTTGAGTATATTTCGCAGGGAAAGAATGGTCAAAGGAAGGTTGTCGACCCAGTTGTAAATGTCGAGCTTGGTTGACAGGGACATTTTTAGAGACCAGTGGAATCTTTCGACGAAACCGTTTGCACGTGGATGGTAGACAGTTGTCTTAATATGCGTTAAGCCCAATAGCTGTGAGAATTCTCTGAAAAGCGAAGACTGAAACTGTAGTCCACGAGAACTTGAGAACTTGTATTAAAAACTTGAGGTACTCCGAAGCTCATTATCGTGTTTGTGAGGATGGCCTTAGAAATTGTAGAAGCAGAAGTGTCTTTAATCGGCACCGCGACTGGCCATCTTAAGAAACAATCCACGACTGTTAGTAAATATTGGTACCTCTGGCACATTGGTAGTGTTCAAACAAAGTCCATGTGGATATGGGAAAAACGTGCGTCCGGAGTAGTGAATCTTCCGGTCGGGGATTTAATAGACCCTCATCCCTTGTTCCCTATTTAGGATGTGGTTTCCGGCTTTCTCTTTTCCAATCTTTTTACTCTTACATAGCCCCCTGCGCATCAGTGGCGTTATGGCCTTGCTCGGGGTGATATGATTAAAAAAAAAATATATATATATATTTGGCATTCTACACAGAATGAGACTCAATAACTGATTACTGAATTCATGTTAAGCGACGCAAACCTATCGGCGATAAGTTTGACGGTCGCTTGTTTGCTTGGGTAAAACAGATTGAAATACTTTTTTTTCTGAGAGAAGGAGAAATCTCGAGGAATGGAGCGCGAAAAAAATTTATCGCTGAATGGAGATGGGAATTCCCGCGATCATAGAAAAGTTTCATTGATGATGTCGGGTATGGTCATGTCGGCTTTTTGTTCATCGGCTATCAGGTCATGACTCAATATATCGTCATCTAGGGCATTAACATCGGTCCTGGACAACGGTATTTTCTTTCTTTTTTTTTTTTTACGTGCCTGATGCATGCGAGATCTAATCCAGGTTGCATATTTCACGTGATTTGTATTTGTCAGTATTGACATTCATCACATTGATTAACAGTTTATGGTCCGTGAAAATTACAAAATATCTGCTCTCTACGGTGTCGGAAATGTCCAATAGATAGGTAGATGATTAGAATTTCTCGAGAGGGGGTGCTGTATCTCCCCTAGGCAGCAGAAAGTTTTGCTGAGAAGAAAGCTATAGGCTCCCGTTCCGCATTTTCTAGCTGTTCCACCACCACTCTTGGTCTTACACCGGATGCGTCTGTTGTGAGGAAAATCCTGGTGTTCGGAACGTTGTCGATGAAAGACAGTTTCGTAAAATTTGGCAGTGCCTTCCTAGCTGTCTAAAAGCTTCACCATCTAGCGTGATCGGTTTATTCTTTCGCTCTATGAAGCTTGTCAGGGAGAAAAGAATGGTTGAGCAGTTGGGGGGGGGGATAAATCTACGGTAAAAATTTATCACTCCGAGAAAATGCTTATTTGGTTTGTTGATGCTGGTGTAGGGGGGAGATTTCTGATAACGTGGATTTTGTCGAGTAACGAGATAATTCCATTAGTGTTGATATGGAGACCAAAGAAATTTATCTTAGATACACTGAAAATGCATTTATCGCTGTTCAGCCGAAGTCCATATTTAGAAAACTTCATTAATATGCTGATTATAGATGTTTACCCCTGTACTTGCCACGAGGATGTCGTCAATGAAGGCGTAGACCGCACAAGACTTCATCCACAAAAAGTTGAAAAAGCTGAGCTGCTTTCCTTAGACCAAATGATATTTTCACGTATTCTAAAAAGGCCAAAAGACGAAGCAACAGCGGATATTTTCACGTATTCTAAAAAGGCCAAAAGACGAAGCAACAGCGGATATTTTCACGTATTCTAAAAAGGCCAAAAGACGAAGCAACAGCGGATATTTTCACGTATTCTAAAAAGGCCAAAAGACGAAGCAACAGCGGATATTTTCACGTATTCTAAAAAGGCCAAAAGACGAAGCAACAGCGGATATTTTCACGTATTCTAAAAAGGCCAAAAGACGAAGCAACAGCGGATATTTTCACGTATTCTAAAAAGGCCAAAAGACGAAGCAACAGCGGATATTTTCACGTATTCTAAAAAGGCCAAAAGACGAAGCAACAGCGGATATTTTCACGTATTCTAAAAAGGCCAAAAGACGAAGCAACAGCGGATATTTTCACGTATTCTAAAAAGGCCAAAAGACGAAGCAACAGCGGATATTTTCACGTATTCTAAAAAGGCCGAAAAGAACGAAGCAACAGCGGATATTTTCACGTATTCTTTTAGAAAAAGGCCAAAAGACGAAGCAACAGCGGATATTTTCACGTATTCTAAAAAGGCCAAAAGACGAAGCAACAGCGGATATTTTCACGTATTCTAAAAAGGCCAAAAGACGAAGCAACAGCGGATATTTTCACGTATTCTAAAAAGGCCAAAAGACGAAGCTACAGTAATTTGGTGATACGCCTTGTTACATCAATTTTTGAAAAGAAGCAAGTGACCTGTAGTCCCACCAAAAATCGTGGATATGTGAGACTGCGTATCAATCAAGGGTGGTTGTAGCGTTCAGTCTCCTGTAATCGACGCATATTCTGAAATTTCTGCCACGAAACTTAGGCACGAGATTCAGAGAAGAGGCGTATGGGCTGTTGGAAGGTCGTATTCGAACTTTTACGGTGAGAGTCGTCGTGGGTGAGAAAATGTGGGTTGTCCACTGATCTTTATGTACTGTTGTGTTTGATGTTTTGGAAGATTGTTACTCGAGAGTGGTTGATTGATGTCAGGATAACTGTTCAAAATGTTGACATACTCTCATCTGCAGGACGTTGTTACACTGATACCAGTAGTGGTCTGCTAATATACTGCATTCACTTACGCGCAAATACCCTTGGGAAAGGTGTTAATCCGTCTCTTTCCTCCAGTTATGGGTTAAATAATAGAACAGATTGGGTTCTATAGCCTTGGTCGGCAACCAGTCTACCGAAGAAAGCAATGGCAACCTACTATGGGATAATCTTCTGCCCAGTCAGTCATGTCTCTTTCGAGACATGATCACTCAAGCGTGTATCCACGTATGGCAATTAACTGAATATAATTGTTGGAAACATGATTAAGGCCATAAAGTGGGAGATCGGTTTTATATTGTTATGCAGTAATAAACTGATCCCCCCACTAATTACTACTTAATAATATAATACATCTCTTCCCACTTTAACTATGTGTCAAAAAATAGGACAGATTGAGTTCTATAGCCTTGGTCGGCAACCAGTCTACCGCAGAAAGCAATGGCAACCTACTGTGGGATAATCTTCTGCCTAGTCAGTCATGTCTCTTTCGAAACATGATCACCCAAGCGTGTATCACGCATGGCACTTAACTGACTGACTGTCTGCTAAGGTTCTCGTATTCATACTGACCGCCAGCTTATAGTGGGTCAAGAAATCCGCACCGACTATTGGCGTTTTACATATGCCTCGGTGAAGCTCCAGTTAAAATCATGCCTTATGCCGATATTGAGGGTAAGTGTCTTGATCCCATACATCTTAATCGTGGAACCATTTTTTGCCTGGAGTAAAAGGTGATGCTTGTCAGTTATGTCGGTCGTTGGGGTGTATCACGCCGATCGCCTCGTTCGTAGCCACTAAAACGTTTATATGGTTTCGTCTGTCTCATACGTAGAATAGGCGGGATTAGACGTCTCTACCAGCAGGTTCTGCCACTTTTACCCACTAATTGCTCAGTTTTCCTGGTTTCCTCTTTTCAATGTATGTTTGCAAGAAGCCCTGCATTTTCTGTCGCTGTACCATAATTCTAGTGGTGCCAACATAATTCTGGGTCAATTTAATAACCCTAGTTGGTATTCTGCCTCCGCTGACGTGGATTATCAGTGAAAGGTGTTGAACGTCTTGAGATCTAATTGGTGCTGTATCATCAAAGATGAAGGAAAAACTTAAAGCTACTGAAATGTGGTTCTAGAGAAGGATGCTGCGAATATCATGGATCGAGCATGTGAGCGATGATGAGGTCTTAGAAATGATGGAAACAAAAAGGAAATTAATAGTGAGAATCAGGAAGAGACAGCTGAAGTTCCTGGAACATGCAATGAGGAAGAACGGCTTGGAGAACCTGATACTAACTGGTCAGAGAGAGGGAAAAAGAGATAGGAGAAAACAGCGGATATCATATTTGAAGGACCTAATCAGGTGGATGATAGAACGAGGGTTGCATTGTGTAACAAGAGAAGGCGTGCTCAGAGCCACCAGGGATAGGGAAACATAGAAAGCCATGATCGCCTACGTCATGAAGGGACATGGCACAGAGAAGAAGAAGAAATCTGCTACAGTCTTCTCTCAGTTGGGGATCGTCGAAACGGTCCTTAACAGAATAGATGTCCTGGTTCAGTTTTTCGAAGATGCTGTCGGCGAAGTCCGCTAATTGGTCCAGAGGTGTGTTGTTCTGCATGGGCGTTAATAACTGTGTTAACGTGTTTGGTACCGTGTCTATCCATAGTCCGCGCAAGATGGATTCGGCCAAAGAACGCTTTCCTTGGCGGCTTTTCATATATTGAAGAAATTGTAATGAGGTTCTATCCCCTGTGGTCATGTTTGTGAAAAGCCGCGCAGCAGATCCATGACTGAACGACTGGCTGGCTTAGGATAGCGTCCTATAGGCTAGAATATAGATCATGCTCCAGAACGTTCTCCAGAATGACTGCTATCTCATCGACCACTGAGGGTGGTAGAGCCTGAACCACGTTCTCAAATCTGGATTGTTTTGAAAGGATCCTTCGTACCGAGAAAATCGCTTTTAACTGTAAAAATCAGTTCTTTGTGTTTTGAGTTTTGTTTGCGGAAACATGTGAGGGTGCCATTGCCGTATTAATGGATGAGTCACGCTTCCACTCACTTGTTACCACCTTGCTTACTTGTAAGCTCGCGTTGGGAAATCACCACTAGTTGCAGTGCGAATGGGGACGTTAGCTCAGCAAGCAGATCGTGAAAAGCTATTTACAAGCTGATATATAGATATAAAAGGATATTTAAACATGTTAGGGAAATTAACGAAGATTAACGAAACTTAGTTATAAACAACCGACAATTTGAAATGATTTGTTTGAACATTATTTTTCATCGATACTCATATTTAAGTAGATATTCTGTTTTTAATTAAACAGTATTATAAATTTATATCTACTGGCCTGATTATTTACGATAAATTTTTATTACGAAAATGTGTGTCATTCAGCAGGATTCAAACCTTCGACCCCTATCCTCGTAGGGGAAGCTACCATTTGATCTGGCACGTCTTAGACCTCTCGATCACGAATGACCTCCAGTTTAAATGAGGTTTTAATCAAGCCTATATAACACAATTTTCGATTTATCGCAATAACCATATCTGCTCTGAAATGTAACGTAATGTCAACACATGTAAACATGTTACGGAAATTATCGAAGATTAACAAAACTTGGTTATAAACAAGTTATAAACTTGGCTATAAACAAGGTAATCGGATAGAACAATCTAGTAAGTAGCCGTAATGTACTGGTAGTCGCATGCAGTATGCTTAGGCATAGGCTTGTAAAATAGGTGCAGTCGATAGGCGTAGTCGTAGGCGTCCCCGCCTTAGTCTGTATTTATGGCTGACACCAGCCAGTCATATTACTGTGAGAGGGAACCAAGGTGTATGCATATTCATTACATCACAAGCCAAGGCAGAAATGACAAGGTTGATGGATTAAATTAAAGCTAAATTTCATTTGGAAGTAAAATAATACTGATTGTTTTGATTTAGTCTAGAAACATGGGCTTCAGAAGGTGACTGAGGCGTCGAACATGCAGGTAGTTTGCCGTCAGGACCGGCGTTTGTGTCGTTGTTATTTATAAGGACGTCGGACAGGAACGGCTGAGGATGAAACGTCATCGTCGGTCGGCAATCTGTCCTGAAAAGGACAGTTAGAAGTGTATGCCGCAGAAAAAAGATTGCTGATACTGTTGTATCACTCTGCTGCTGTTGTTATACTACAGTGCCTACTGCTGGAGTGTGGAAGTGTTGCTACTGCTACTGTGGAGGCGGCTGGTCAACAAAGAAAGAGGGAACACGTTGCTTGACCGGCTGGATCGGTCGGACAGCTAGCGAATATAGGGGAGCGTGTCACTCAACTCTGAAGATCTATTAGGTAATTACAACCAACACACTATAAGCCAGATACACATGGTAAATGTGAAATAAGGTAAATGTGAAATAAGGTAAATGTGAAATAAGGTAAATGTGAAATAAGGTAAATGTGAAATAAGGTAAATGTGAAATAAGGTAAATGTGAAATAAGGTAAATTAGTGGAATTTCCGAGCGTGTAAGTTCAGTCATCCCATAAACCCTGTTCAATTTTAATAATAAAAGGTCTATACTTTTCAAAAAATGATGTCTAAAAGAACAATTTTAATTACACAATAGTTTTCTTTATCAATTCACCGCAAGCAAGGTGATATTGCTAAGACAAAATAGTCTACTGAGAGAAAATACTTTAGAAGAAAGTTGAAACAACAGTTCTAAACAGGAAAAGTATCTCATAGAAAATGCTTAAATTTAATAATAGAATGCGTATATTTTCTAATGAATGATGTCTAGCAGAACAATTATTGATTACATTATATTTTTTAATTAACTCTCCCAAACCAAGGTTATAATGCTTCTATCACTCAGAGTCTAAAGCAATTGAAAGAGAGAAAAAAAAACGACTTGAGATAAAAGCTGAAAACCACTTCTAAACAAGAAAAATATAGATTAGGCCCTGTTCCAAACTAATGAAAAAATTACGATATTTTCAATGAATGATGTCTAACAGAGAAATTACACTATGATTTTCATTGATTCCACTAATCCAGGAGATAAAGCTTCTATCACTCAAGAGTCTAAAGCAATTAAAAGAGGGAAAAAAAGACATTAGATGAAAGCTGAACCCGCTTCTAAACAAGAAAAATATCCAATAGACCCTGTTCCAAAGTAGTTAAAAAATTACGATATTTTCAATGAATGATGTCTAACAGAGAAATTACACTATGATTTTCATTGATTCCACTAATCCAGGGGATAAAGCTTCTATCACTCAAGAGTCTAAAGCAATTAAAAGAGGGAAAAAAAGACATTAGATGAAAGCTGAACCCGCTTCTAAACAAGAAAAATATAGATTAAGCCCTGTTCCAAACTAATGAAAAAATTACGATATTTTCAATGAATGATGTCTAACAGAGAAATTACACTATGATTTTCATTGATTCCACTAATGCAAGGGGATAAAGCTTCTATCACTCAAGAGTCTAAAGCAATTAAAAGAGGGAAAAAAAGACATTAGATGAAAGCTGAACCCGCTTCTAAACAAGAAAAATATAGATTAGGCCCTGTTCCAAACTAATGAAAAAATTACGATATTTTCAATGAAGGATGTCTAACAGAGAAATTACACTATGATTTTCATTGATTCCACTAATGCAAGGGGATAAAACTTCTATCACTCAAGAGTCTAAAGCAATTAAAAGAGGGAAAAAAAAGACATTAGATGAAAGCTGAACCCACTTCTAAACAAGAAAAATATAGATTAGGCCCTGTTCCAAACTAATGAAAAAATTACGATATTTTCAATGAATGATGTCTAACAGAGAAATTACACTATGATTTTCATTGATTCCACTAATCCAGGGGATAAAGCTTCTATCACTCAAGAGTCTAAAGCAATTAAAAGAGGGAAAAAAAGACATTAGATGAAAGCTGAACCCACTTCTAAACAAGAAAAATATCCAATAGACCCTGTTCCAAACTAATGAAAAAGTTACGATATTTTCAATGAATGATGTCTAAAAGAACAATTGTTAATTACACTATATTTGATAATGCTTCTATTACTCAAGAGTCTAAAAGAATTGAAAGAGAAAGAAAAGACTTTAGGAAGAAGCTGAAACCCAGTTGTAAACATTAAAGAGGTTCCATAAAACATGCTTGAAATTTAATCATAAAATGTCTACTTTTCAATGAATGATGTCTAAAAGAACAATTATTAATTACAGAAAAAATTTTATAATCACTTCACCTCAAGCAAAGTTGATAATGCTTTTAAGAATCAAGAGTCTGCTGGAAGTGAAAGTGAACGAAAAATTTCAGAAGGAAGCTGAAGCTCATGTCTAAACAAGAAAAATATTAATAAACCTCTACTTTTTTTGGAAGCCAAAAGATTAGTTCCCTCCACAAAATCGCTGAAAAAACAGCATAGTCAGAAGGGAAAAGGTCCCAAACTAAATAAAACAAAGTTCTATGGGCAAAAAGTTTATATTACCATTAAGAGGATAGAACAAAGCGTTTTAAAAATATTTTTAAAATTTTTAAATTATTTCTAACACGTTCGAAATTGTTGTAGAAAGTCTTTTTTTTATTACGTAAGCGCGATATCCAAATTGCTGCTATTTTGTTAAGTAAACAAACGTAATTGTTACGCAATTTTATATACTTTGTTGCTCTTAGTAAATTTTGTCTTTTTGTTATCTCTCCTAAACCTTGTTCCTCCATCCATTTACTCAAACTCATAATTCTTCTTCTACGTGCCATGTTCCTTCAGTATGTTGGCAATGATGGCTCTGCACAGTTTTATATCCTCTGTAGCTCTTAATAAATTTTGTCTTTTTGTTATCTCTCCTAAACCTTGCTCCTCCATCCATTTACTCACACTCATGATTCTTCTTCTATGTGCCATGTCCCTTCAATATGTTGACAATGATGACTCTGCACAATTTTCTATCCTCTGTAGCTCTTAATAAATTTTGTCTTTTTGGTATCTCCACTTCACCTTGTTCCTTCATCCATTTACTCACACTCATAATTCTTCTTCTATGTGCCATGTCCCTTCAGTATGTTGGCAATAATGACTCGGCAGTATTTTATATACTATGTAGTTCTTAATAAGTTTTGTCTTTTTGTTATCTCTCGTAAACCTTGTTCCTCCATCCATTTACTCACACTCATAATTCTTCTTTTATGTGCCATGTCCCTTCTGTATGTTGGCAATGATGGCTCTGTACAAT
The DNA here is from genome assembly GCA_037127315.1 of Ascarosepion bandense. Classification (NCBI taxonomy): domain Eukaryota; kingdom Metazoa; phylum Mollusca; class Cephalopoda; order Sepiida; family Sepiidae; genus Ascarosepion; species Ascarosepion bandense. The sequence goes on from JBBBDQ010002097.1 coordinate 537,429, forward strand.
TTTCTCTTTTTCTTTAACTCTTCATTTATTTGTCTTTTTGTTATATCTTTTTAATATCCCATTTATCAATATTCAATCACCATATTAAAAGCCTATTTTTAGCATGCACCACACTAGTACCTTTTCATCATCTTTTAAGTATATACTCAAATAATTATATAGATTCTCCATTCCTTAAAACCGAATAATCAAATCATTGTATGCTTGGATGTCCAAAACTTATTCTCTAATGGTCCCTTTCGTGAAATGTTTGACATAATTATCCGTGATGTATACAATCTTGCTACTATTCTAACAATCAATATTAAACACACTCTATGAAAATAACTATTATTAGCATGCACTACACAATTACCCTTTCATTACCCCTTAGGTAATATTTATACCCAAATAGATTCTATTTCGGTGGGTTCTCCTCTATTTCCCTGCTTTTCTCATGATTACAATTTATTCTTATTACGTTTAGAAAAGAAAATAATCAATGATAAATATATACCCTTCATATATGTAAGATACATAGATAACCTTTTCATTTTAGCTAAGAATATTGAAGAAATTACACAACTTATAAATAAATTTGAAAGTGACACCATCCTCATGTTTAAATTAAAACTTGATATTAATCACAAAATTCCATTGCTTGATGTATTCATTGACTTTAGCACACATAGATTTACTACTTCTCTATATAGGAAACCAACTAGCATAAACTCATGTCTTCTTAATTATAATAGTGAGTGCCCTCAATGATATAAGTTAGCTGTTATAAAAAAACATAATTCAATGCATACAAATGATATTTTCTTCCAAATCCATATTTTATAAAGAATTACACTATATTAAACAAACAATGGATTTCTTAACTCCCTCATTGATCAACAAATTAAAATGTATCTCAACAAACTTAACAATAACTCTAACAATATTGATAATACTAATAATTATAGTACATCAAAATAAACATAACACTTTTAACTTATACTATTGCAACCAAATACATAATAATTACAAACAAGATGAAAAAATATTCAAAAACATAATACATAAAAATGTTAAATCAATAAACAGTAATAATCAAATTTAGCTCATCAGGTATTATAAAAAAATTAAAACAACTAACCTCATAGTTTCTAATAACCCCTAACTAAATCTTTTACAGAAACCTATTGTTGTGTATCAATTTACATGCTTGTTCAAAGATTGTATCTCTTGTACTAACAATAAACCCAGTACATATATTGCCTTTAATACAATCAGGCTCTCCTATAGACTTACCTGTTACCTTTCTGATCAAAGTTCAATTAAACAACATTTCTTAGAAAAACATAGACATGTAAGCAATATAATACAGATTTTAGTCAACAATACAATAATACTCAGTCAGACACACAGTAATAAGAAACTTCAGATATTGGAGGCCATCTACATTAAATCCAAACAACGCACACTTAATAAAATCACGTTTAAATCTGGTCATAACACATTACATTGCATTTAAACATATGGTTCTGTTAAGATATTGAGCTCTCATACGGTGTGATGTCATAGAACCGCATTACAAATATACAAACTGCTTTTGATATTTTTGGTAACTGTTATCATTGCTTAGCAAAGTTTTATGTCAACACAAGATAAAATCTTCCCTGATGGTGGATGTTTTTATGTTAAAGTTCCTGTAACCTCTCTAAAGATGGCTCATGTGAGCAGAAAGCTTAGAACCAAGTTAATAAAAACATATCCAAAGGTTGGAGAATTTTTGTCTTTATTTTCATCTAAAATTAAAGCCAAAATACAATTTTTTGAACAGCTCAGGATTAAACATAACAGACATTCATTATCTCTTATATTTAACAATATATATATATATATATATATATATATATATATATATTGTGTGTGTATTTTGGCAGCATTTTTTCATTAATGCAGGTTTCATTGAATAATATAGACAAGTTCTGTCTATTAATTTTGTGTAGGATCCGTTCATACCGTCTGATATACTTGATGGTGATGTCGTTGAAAGACAACAAAAAATCACAGTAATTGTTGATTTTTTTATTGGGTCTAAGCTTTTGGCTCACATAAGCCATTATCAAAGAGTAAATATTAACACACTGTAAACATAGAACATTTAAGCTATTAACAATAAAGAGAATTAAAATGAAAATATATGTCCATCCCTACCGTGGCGGAAGACCGAAGACAGTGACAAAATAGTGGCGTTGTGGTCCCTGATCTGATTACAGGCATTTGAGTACGTTATTGGAAATATCAAAATTGATTGTATTCAAACCAGGTTTAAATTGTTTAATGTAGAGTGCTTCGAGGATTTTTAATTTCTGTTTATTATTTTCTTGTTTGAGTATGTACGTGTTATTGATAATTGTTGATTTTTTTGATTTTTTTTTGTTCTATGTTTACAGTGTGTTAATATTTACTCTTTGATAATGGCTTATGTGAGCCGAAAGCTTAGACCCAATAAAAAAATCAACAATTACTGTGATTTTTTGTTGTCTTTCAACAATATTACCATCAAGTATATCAGACGGTATGAACGGATCCTACACAAAATTAATAGACAGAACTTGTCTATATTATTCAATGAAACCTGCATTAATATATATATATATATATATATATATATATATATATATATATATATATATATATATATATATATATACAAGTTGATTGTTTAATACTTAGTTTTGGTCCTAATATTTAATATTTAATATTTAAATTATTAAAAATCGCCTGAAGAAACCACTCATGGTAGAAAGCAAGGAAGCGAAATAACTCATTAAAAAATGAAATATATATATATATATATACATATATATATATATATATATATATATATATATATAAAATCAGTTATTGCAAATTGCCTGAAGACACTCCTCATGGTATAAACCTAGGTCACGTAATAACTCATTTACAAATGAAGAACTTTCAGAAGTTCTACCATATAATTGTATTGAACACTTTAATACAAATGTATACTAGTCTAATTTTATTATGACAAAAAACTAAGTAATTAAAGAATCAATATATATATATATATATATATATATATATATATATATATTTTACTCTTCAGTAACGAATTCAGTTCTTCTGATGACTGGCGTGTGTATACACCGTTTATATATAAGCAGTGGGAGCATGGACTCTCACTTACACCAAATCAGTCAAGTTTTGATCCCAGCCAGAAGCAAGTAGTAGATGTTTAGCCACACTGATGAGCTGTGATACAGTAAAACAGGCTTGTATATAGATGACAATTATATACATATATATATATTAAAATTTGTGTATTTAACCAGCAAATTTTCTTTTAAACATGTCATATTAAATAAATTGCAATCAATATGTTGGCTTATTTTTAATAAGCCTGTTTTGGTTGTGGTTTCCGGTTTTTCTCTTTTTCAATCTTTTCACTCTTTTTTTTTTTTTCTGTTCATTTTTTTTTTTTTTCAATTGGAGTAGGTAGACTAAACTATCGCCCGGTTCACACTCCACCCACGTCTATTGAACAGGTGAAGAGGCTCATCCCTTGTTTCCTGTTTAGGACGTGGTTTCGGGTTTTTCTCTTTTCCAGTCTTTTCACTCTTTTCTTTTTTTTTTCAGTTGGAGTAGATAGACTAAACTATCGCCCAGTTCTAAGGGATGAGCATCTTCACCTGTTCAGTAGATGTGGGTGGAGTGTGAACCGGGCGATAGTTTAGTCTACCTACTCCAATTGAAAAAAAAAAGAAAAGAGTGAAAAGACTGGAAAAGAGAAAAACCCGAAACCACGTCCTAAACAGGAAACAAGGGATGAGCCTCTTCACCTGTTCAGTAGACGTGGGTGGAGTGTGAACCGGGCGATAGTTTAGTCTATCTACTCCAACTGAAAAAAAAAAGAAAAGAGTGAAAAAGACTGGAAAAGAGAAAAACCGAAACCACGTCCTAAACAGGAAACAAGGATGAGCCTCTTCACCTGTTCAGTAGATGTGGGTGGAGTGTGAACCGGGCGATAGTTTAGTCTATCTACTCCAACTGAAAAAAAAAAAGAAAGAGTGAAAAGACTGGAAAAGAAAAACCGAAACCACGTCCTAAACAGGAAACATGGGATGAGCCTCTTCACCTATTCCCGGTAGATGTGGGTGGGTGTGAACCGGGCGATAGTTTAGATCTATACTCCAACTGAAAAAAAAAAAGAAAAAGAGTGAAAAGACTGGAAAAGAAAAACCCGAAACCACGTCCTAAACAGGAAACAAAGGGATGAGCCTCTTCACCTGTTCAGTAGATGTGAATTGGGTGTGAACCGGACATTAGTTTAGTCTATCTACTCCAACTGAAAAAAAAAAAAGAAAAGTGAAAAGACTGGAAAAGAGAAAAACCGAAACCACGTCCTAAACAGGAAACAAGGGATGAGCCTCTTCACCTGTTCAGTAGATGTGGGTGGAGTGTGAACCGGGCGATAGTTTAGTCTATCTCTCCAACTGAAAAAAAAAAAAGAAAAGAGTGAAAAGACTGGAAAAGAGAAAAACCCGAAACCACGTCCTAAACAGGAAACAAGGGATGAGCCTCTTCACCTGTTCAGTAGATGTGGGTGGAGTGTGAACCAGGCGATAGTTTAGTCTATCTACTCCAACTGAAAAAAAAAGAAAAGAGTGAAAAAGACTGGAAAAAGAAAAACCAAGAAACCACGTCCTAAACAGGAAACAAGGGATGAGCCTCTTCACCTGTTCAGTAGATGTGGGTGGAGTGTGAACCGGGCGATAGTTTAGTCTATCTACTCCAACTGAAAAAAAAAAGAAAAGAAGAGTGAAAACACTGGAAAAGAGAAGAAAAACCCGAAACCACGTCCTAAACAGGAAACAAGGGATGAGCCTCTTCACCTGTTCAGTAGATGTGGGTGGAGTGTGAACCGGGCGATAGTTTAGTCTATCTACTCCAACTGAAAAAAAGAAAAGTGTGAAAAGACTGGAAAGAGAAAAACCCGAAACCACGTCTAAACAGGAAACAATGGATGAGCCTCTTCACCTGTTCAGTAGATGTGGGTGGAGTGTAGACCGGGCGATAGTTTAGTCTATCTCTCCAACTGAAAAAAAGAAAAGAGTGAAAAGACTGGAAAGAGAAAAACCCGAAACCACGTCCACAAACAGGAAACAAGGGATGAGCCTCTTCACCTGTTCAGTAGATGTGGGTGGAGTGTGAACCGGGCGATAGTTTAGTCTATCTACTCCAACTGAAAAAAAAAAAGAAAAGAGTGAAAAGACTGGAAAAGAGAAAAAACCCGAAACCACGTCCTAAACAGGAAACAAGGGATGAGCCTCTTCACCTGTTCAGTAGATGTGGTGGAGTGTGAACCGGGCGATAGTTTAGTCTATCTACTCCAACTGAAAAAAAAAGAAAAGAGTGAAAAGACTGGAAAAAGAGAAAAACCCGAAACCACGTCCTAAACGAGGAAACAAGGGATGAGCCTCTTCACCTGTTCAGTAGATGTGGGTGGAGTGTGAACCCGGGCAATAGTTTAGTCTATCTACTCCAACTGAAAAAAAAAAGAAAAAGAGTGAAAAGACTGGAAAAGAAAAACCCAGAAACCACGTCCTAAACAGGAAACAAGGGATGAGCCTCTTCACCTGTTCAATAGACGTGGGTGGAGTGTGAACCGGGCGATAGTTTAGTCTACCTACTCCAATTGAAAAAAAAAAAATGAACAGAAAAAAAAAAGAGTGAAAAGATTGAAAAAGAGAAAAACCGGAAACCACAACCAAAACAGGCTTATTAAAAATAAGCCAACATATTGATTGCAATTTATTTAATATGACATGTTTAAAAGAAAATTTGCTGGATAAATACACAAATTTTAATATATATATATGTATATAATTGTCATCCATATACAAGCCTGTTTTACTGTATCACAGCTCATCAGTGTGGCTAAACATCTACTACTTGCTTCTGGCTGGGATCAAAACTTGACTGATTTGGTGTAAGTGAGAGTCCATGCTCCCACTGCTTATATATAAATGGTGTATACACACGCCAGTCATCAGAAGAACTGAATTCGTTACTGAAGAGTAAAATATATATATATATATATATATATATATATATATATATATATTGATTCTTTAATTACTTAGTTTTTTGTCATAATAAAATTAGACTAGTATACATTTGTATTAAAGTGTTCAATACAATTATATGGTAGAACTTCTGAAAGTTCTTCATTTGTAAATGAGTTATTACGTGACCTAGGTTTATACCATGAGGAGTGTCTTCAGGCAATTTGCAATAACTGATTTTATATATATATATATATATATATATATATATATATATATATATATATATATATATATATTTCATTTTTTAATGAGTTATTTCGCTTCCTTGCTTTCTACCATGAGTGGTTTCTTCAGGCGATTTTTAATAATTTAAATATTAAATATTAAATATTAGGACCAAAACTAAGTATTAAACAATCAACTTGTATATATATATATATATATATATATATATATATTAATGCAGGTTTCATTGAATAATATAGACAAGTTCTGTCTATTAATTTTGTGTAGGATCCGTTCATACCGTCTGATATACTTGATGGTAATATTGTTGAAAGACAACAAAAAATCACAGTAATTGTTGATTTTTTTATTGGGTCTAAGCTTTCGGCTCACATAAGCCATTATCAAAGAGTAAATATTAACACACTGTAAACATAGAACATTTAAGCTATTAACAATAAAGAGAATTAAAATGAAAATATATGTCCATCCCTACCGTGGCGGAAGACCGAAGACAGTGACAAAATAGTGGCGTTGTGGTCCCTGATCTGATTACAGGCATTTGAGTACGTTATTGGAAATATCAAAATTGATTGTATTCAAACCAGGTTTAAATTGTTTAATGTAGAGTGCTTCGAGGATTTTTAATTTCTGTTTATTATTTTCTTGTTTGAGTATGTACGTGTTATTGATAATTGTTGATTTTTTTGATTTTTTTTTTGTTCTATGTTTACAGTGTGTTAATATTTACTCTTTGATAATGGCTTATGTGAGCCGAAAGCTTAGACCCAATAAAAAAATCAACAATTACTGTGATTTTTTGTTGTCTTTCAACAATATTACCATCAAGTATATCAGACGGTATGAACGGATCCTACACAAAATTAATAGACAGAACTTGTCTATATTATTCAATGAAACCTGCATTAATATATATATATATATATATATATATATATATATATATATATATATATATATACAAGTTGATTGTTTAATACTTAGTTTTGGTCCTAATATTTAATATTTAATATTTAAATTATTAAAAATCGCCTGAAGAAACCACTCATGGTAGAAAGCAAGGAAGCGAAATAACTCATTAAAAAATGAAATATATATATATATATATATATATATATATATATATATATATATAAAATCAGTTATTGCAAATTGCCTGAAGACACTCCTCATGGTATAAACCTAGGTCACGTAATAACTCATTTACAAATGAAGAACTTTCAGAAGTTCTACCATATAATTGTATTGAACACTTTAATACAAATGTATACTAGTCTAATTTTATTATGACAAAAAACTAAGTAATTAAAGAATCAATATATATATATATATATATATATATATATATATATATATATATATTTTACTCTTCAGTAACGAATTCAGTTCTTCTGATGACTGGCGTGTGTATACACCGTTTATATATAAGCAGTGGGAGCATGGACTCTCACTTACACCAAATCAGTCAAGTTTTGATCCCAGCCAGAAGCAAGTAGTAGATGTTTAGCCACACTGATGAGCTGTGATACAGTAAAACAGGCTTGTATATGGATGACAATTATATACATATATATATATTAAAATTTGTGTATTTATCCAGCAAATTTTCTTTTAAACATGTCATATTAAATAAATTGCAATCAATATGTTGGCTTATTTTTAATAAGCCTGTTTTGGTTGTGGTTTCCGGTTTTTCTCTTTTTCAATCTTTTCACTCTTTTTTTTTTCTGTTCATTTTTTTTTTTTTTTCAATTGGAGTAGGTAGACTAAACTATCGCCCGGTTCACACTCCACCCACGTCTATTGAACAGGTGAAGAGGCTCATCCCTTGTTTCCTGTTTAGGACGTGGTTTCGGGTTTTTCTCTTTTCCAGTCTTTTCACTCTTTTCTTTTATTTTCAATTGGAGTAGATAGACTAAACTATCGCCCGGTTCACACTCCACCCACATCTACTGAACAGGTGAAGAGGCTCATCCCTTGTTTCCTGTTTAGGACGTGGTTTCGGGTTTTTCTCTTTTCCAGTCTTTTCACTCTTTTCTTTTTTGTTTCAGTTGGAGTAGATAGACTAAACTATCGCCCGGTTCACACTCCACCCACATCTACTGAACAGGTGAAGAGGCTCATCCCTTGTTTCCTGTTTAGGACGTGGTTTCGGGTTTTTCTCTTTTCCAGTCTTTTCACTCTTTTCTTTTTTTTTTCAGTTGGAGTAGATAGACTAAACTATCGCCCGGTTCACACTCCACCCACGTCTACTGAACAGGTGAAGAGGCTCATCCCTTGTTTCCTGTTTAGGACGTGGTTTCGGGTTTTTCTCTTTTCCAGTCTTTTCACTCTTTTCTTTTTTTTTTTCAGTTGGAGTAGATAGACTAAACTATCGCCCGGTTCACACTCCACCCACATCTACTGAACAGGTGAAGAGGCTCATCCCTTGTTTCCTGTTTAGGACGTGGTTTCGGGTTTTTCTCTTTTCCAGTCTTTTCACTCTTTTCTTTTTTTTTTCAGTTGGAGTAGATAGACTAAACTATCGCCCGGTTCACACTCCACCCACATCTACTGAACAGGTGAAGAGGCTCATCCCTTGTTTCCTGTTTAGGACGTGGTTTCGGGTTTTTCTCTTTTCCAGTCTTTTCACTCTTTTCTTTTTTTTTTTCAGTTGGAGTAGATAGACTAAACTATCGCCCGGTTCACACTCCACCCACGTCTACTGAACAGGTGAAGAGGCTCATCCCTTGTTTCCTGTTTAGGACGTGGTTTCGGGTTTTTCTCTTTTCCAGTCTTTTCACTCTTTTCTTTTTTTTCAATTGGAGTAGGTAGACTAAACTATCGCCCGGTTCACACTCCACCCACATCTACTGAACAGGTGAAGATGCTCATCCCTTAGAACTGGGCGATAGTTTAGTCTATCTACTCCAACTGAAAAAAAAAGAAAAGAGTGAAAAGACTGGAAAAGAGAAAAACCCGAAACCACGTCCTAAACAGGAAACAAGGGATGAGCCTCTTCACCTGTTCAATAGACGTGGGTGGAGTGTGAACCGGGCGATAGTTTAGTCTACCTACTCCAATTGAAAAAAAAAAAAAATGAACAGAAAAAAAAAAGAGTGAAAAGATTGAAAAAGAGAAAAACCGGAAACCACAACCAAAACAGGCTTATTAAAAATAAGCCAACATATTGATTGCAATTTATTTAATATGACATGTTTAAAAGAAAATTTGCTGGTTAAATACACAAATTTTAATATATATATATGTATATAATTGTCATCTATATACAAGCCTGTTTTACTGTATCACAGCTCATCAGTGTGGCTAAACATCTACTACTTGCTTCTGGCTGGGATCAAAACTTGACTGATTTGGTGTAAGTGAGAGTCCATGCTCCCACTGCTTATATATAAACGGTGTATACACACGCCAGTCATCAGAAGAACTGAATTCGTTACTGAAGAGTAAAATATATATATATATATATATATATATATATATATATTGATTCTTTAATTACTTAGTTTTTTGTCATAATAAAATTAGACTAGTATACATTTGTATTCAAGTGTTCAATACAATTATATGGTAGAACTTCTGAAAGTTCTTCATTTGTAAATGAGTTATTACGTGACCTAGGTTTATACCATGAGGAGTGTCTTCAGGCAATTTGCAATAACTGATTTTATATATATATAATTTCATTTTTTAATGAGTTATTTCGCTTCCTTGCTTTCTACCATGAGTGGTTTCTTCAGGCGATTTTTAATAATTTAAATATTAAATATTAAATATTAGGACCAAAACTAAGTATTAAACAATCAACTTTTATATATATATATATATATATATATATATATATATATATATTAATGCAGGTTTCATTGAATAATATAGACAAGTTCTGTCTATTAATTTTGTGTAGGATCCGTTCATACCGTCTGATATACTTGATGGTAATATTGTTGAAAGACAACAAAAAATCACAGTAATTGTTGATTTTTTTATTGGGTCTAAGCTTTCGGCTCACATAAGCCATTATCAAAGAGTAAATATTAACACACTGTAAACATAGAACAAAAAAAAATCAAAAAAATCAACAATTATCAATAACACGTACATACTCAAACAAGAAAATAATAAACAGAAATTAAAAATCCTCGAAGCACTCTACATTAAACAATTTAAACCTGGTTTGAATACAATCAATTTTGATATTTCCAATAACGTACTCAAATGCCTGTAATCAGATCAGGGACCACAACGCCACTATTTTGTCACTGTCTTCGGTCTTCCGCCACGGTAGGGATGGACATATATTTTCATTTTAATTCTCTTTATTGTTAATAGCTTAAATGTTCTATGTTTACAGTGTGTTAATATTTACTCTTTGATAATGGCTTATGTGAGCCAAAAGCTTAGACCCAATAAAAAAATCAACAATTACTGTGATTTTTTGTTGTCTTTCAACGACATCACCATCAAGTATATCAGACGGTATGAACGGATCCTACACAAAATTAATAGACAGAACTTGTCTATATTATTCAATGAAACCTGCATTAATGAAAAAATGCTGCCAAAATACACACACAATATATATATATATATATATATATATATATATATTGTTAAATATAAGAGATAATGAATGTCTGTTATGTTTAATCCTGAGCTGTTCAAAAAATTGTATTTTGGCTTTAATTTTAGATGAAAATAAAGACAAAAATTCTCCAACCTTTGGATATGTTTTTATTAACTTGGTTCTAAGCTTTCTGCTCACATGAGCCATCTTTAGAGAGGTTACAGGAACTTTAACATAAAAACATCCACCATCAGGGAAGATTTTATCTTGTGTTGACATAAAACTTTGCTAAGCAATGATAACAGTTACCAAAAATATCAAAAGCAGTTTGTAAATTTGTAATGCGGTTCTATGACATCACACCGTATGAGAGCTCAATATCTTAACAGAACCATATGTTTAAATGCAATGTAATGTGTTATGACCAGATTTAAACGTGATTTTATTAAGTGTGCGTTGTTTGGATTTAATGTAGATGGCCTCCAATATCTGAAGTTTCTTATTACTGTGTGTCTGACTGAGTATTATTGTATTGTTGACTAAAATCTGTATTATATTGCTTACATGTCTATGTTTTTCTAAGAAATGTTGTTTAATTGAACTTTGATCAGAAAGGTAACAGGTAAGTCTATAGGAGAGCCTGATTGTATTAAAAGGCAATATATGTACTGGGTTTATTGTTAGTACAAGAGATACAATCTTTGAACAAGCATGTAAATTGATACACAACAATAGGTTTCTGTAAAAGATTTAGTTAGGGGTTATTAGAAACTATGAGGTTAGTTGTTTTAATTTTTTTATAATACCTGATGAGCTAAATTTGATTATTACTGTTTATTGATTTAACATTTTTATGTATTATGTTTTTGAATATTTTTTCATCTTGTTTGTAATTATTATGTATTTGGTTGCAATAGTATAAGTTAAAAGTGTTATGTTTATTTTGATGTACTATAATTATTAGTATTATCAATATTGTTAGAGTTATTGTTAAGTTTGTTGAGATACATTTTAATTTGTTGATCAATGAGGGAGTTAAGAAATCCATTGTTTGTTTAATATAGTGTAATTCTTTATAAAATATGGATTTGGAAGAAAATATCATTTGTATGCATTGAATTATGTTTTTTTATAACAGCTAACTTATATCATTGAGGGCACTCACTATTATAATTAAGAAGACATGAGTTTATGCTAGTTGGTTTCCTATATAGAGAAGTAGTAAATCTATGTGTGCTAAAGTCAATGAATACATCAAGCAATGGAATTTTGTGATTAATATCAAGTTTTAATTTAAACATGAGGATGGTGTCACTTTCAAATTTATTTATAAGTTGTGTAATTTCTTCAATATTCTTAGCTAAAATGAAAAGGTTATCTATGTATCTTACATATATGAAGGGTATATATTTATCATTGATTATTTTCTTTTCTAAACGTAATAAGAATAAATTGTAATCATGAGAAAAGCAGGGAAATAGAGGAGAACCCACCGAAATAGAATCTATTTGGGTATAAATATTACCTAAGGGGTAATGAAAGGGTAATTGTGTAGTGCATGCTAATAATAGTTATTTTCATAGAGTGTGTTTAATATTGATTGTTAGAATAGTAGCAAGATTGTATACATCACGGATAATTATGTCAAACATTTCACGAAAGGGACCATTAGAGAATAAGTTTTGGACATCCAAGCATACAATGATTTGATTATTCGGTTTTAAGGAATGGAGAATCTATATAATTATTTGAGTATAAAAATTACTTAAAAGATGATGAAAAGGTACTAGTGTGGTGCATGCTAAAAATAGGCTTTTAATATGGTGATTGAATATTGATAAATGCGATATTAAAAAGATATAACAAAAAGACAAATAAATGAAGAGTTAAAGAAAAAGAGAAAATTGTACAGAGCCATCATTGCCAACATACAGAAGGGACATGGCACATAAAAGAAGAATTATGAGTGTGAGTAAATGGATGGAGGAACAAGGTTTATGAGAGATAACAAAAAGACAAAACTTATTAAGAACTACATAGTATATAAAATACTGCCGAGTCATTATTGCCAACATACTGAAGGGACATGGCACATAGAAGAAGAATTATGAGTGTAAGTAAATGGATGAAGGAACAAGGTGAAGTGGAGATACCAAAAAGACAAAATTTATTAAGAGCTACAGAGGATAGAAAATTGTGCAGAGTCATCATTGTCAACATATTGAAGGGACATGGCACATAGAAGAAGAATTATGAGTGTGAGTAAATGGATGAAGGAACAAGGTGAAGTGGAGATACCAAAAAGACAAAATTTATTAAGAGCTACAGAGGATAGAAAATTGTGCAGAGTCATCATTGTCAACATATTGAAGGGACATGGCACATAGAAGAAGAATTATGAGTGTGAGTAAATGGATGAAGGAACAAGGTGAAGTGGAGATACCAAAAAGACAAAATTTATTAAGAGCTACAGAGGATAGAAAATTGTGCAGAGTCATCATTGTCAACATATGGAAGGGACATGGCACGTAGAAGAAGAATTATGAATATGAGTAAATGGATGGAGGAACAAGGTTTAGGAGAGATAAAAAAAAAGACAAAATTTATGAAGATCTATAAAGGATAGAAATTTGAGCAGAGTCATCCTTGCCGACAAACTGAAGGGACATGGAACATAAAAGAAGAATTATGAGTGTGAGTAAATGGATGTAGGAACAAGGTTTACGTGAGATAACAAAAAGACAAAACTTATTAAAAACTACAAACTATATAAGATATTGCAGAGTCATCATTGCCAACATACAGAAAGGACAGGGCACATAGACGATGAATTATGAGTGAGAGTAAATGGATGGAGGAACAAGGTTTACGAGAGATAACAAGAAGAGAAAATTTATTAAGAATTACAAAGGATAGAAATTTGAGCAGAGCCATGATTGCCAACATACAGAAGGGACATGGCACATAGAAGAAGAATTATGAGTGTGAGTAAATGTATGTAGGAACAATTTTACGTGAGATAACAAAAAGACAAAACTTATTAAAAACTACAAACTATATAAAATATTGCAGAGTCATCATTGCCAACATACAGAAAGGACAGGGCACATAGACGATGAATTATGAGTGTGAGTAAATGGATGGAGGAACAAGGTTTACGAGAGATAACAAGAAGAGAAAATTTATTAAGAACTACAAAGGATAGAAAATAGTGCAAAGCCATCATTACCAACATAGAGAAGGGACATGGCATATAGTAGAAGAATTATGAGTATGAGTAAATGGAGGGAGGAAGAAGGTTCAGGAGAGATAAGAAAAAGACAAAATTTATTAAGAACTACAAAGGATAGAAATTTGAGCAGAGCCATCATTGCCAACATACAGAAGGGACATGGCACATAGAAGAAGAATTATGAGTTTGAGTAAATGGATGGAGGAACAAGGTTCAGGAGAGAAAACAAAAAGACAAAGTTTATTAAGAACTACAAAGGATAGAAATTCGAGCAGAGGCATCATTGCCAACATACAGAAGGGACATGGCACATAGAAGAAGAATTATGAGTTTGAGTAAATGGAGGGAGGAACAAGGTTCAGGAGAGATAACAAAAAGACAAAATATATTAAGACCTACAAAGGATAGAAATTTGAGCAGAGCCATCATTGCCAACTTACTGAAGGGACATGGCAAATAGAAGAAGAATTATGAGTGTGAGTAAATGCATGGAGGGTCAAGCTGTAGGAGAGAGAGCAAAAAGACAAAATATATTAAGACCTACAAAGGATAGAAATTTGAGCAGGGCCATCATTGCCAACATACAGAAGGGACATGGCACATAGAAGAAGAATTATGAGTTTGAGTAAATGGATGGAGGAACAAGGTTTAGGAGAGATAGCAAAAAGACAAAATATATTAAAACCTACAAGGGATAGAAATATGAGAAGAGCCATCATTGCCAACATACAGAAGGGACATGGCACATAGAAGAAGAATTATGAGTTTGAGTAAATGGAGGGAGGAACAAGGTTTAGGAGAGATAGCAAAAAGACAAAATATATTAAAACCTACAAGGGATAGAAATATGAGAAGAGCCATCATTGCCAACATACAGAAGGGACATGGCACATAGAAGAAGAATTATGAGTTTGAGTAAATGGAGGGAGGAACAAGGTTAAGGAGAGATAACAAAAAGACAAAATTTATTAAGAACTACAAAGGATAGAAATTTGAGCAGAGCCATCCATGCCAACATACAGAAGGGACATGGCACATAGAAGAAGAATTATGAGTTTGAGTAAATGGATGGAGGAACAAGGTTTAGGAGAGATAGCAAAAAGACAAAATATATTAAAACCTACAAGGGATAGAAATATGAGAAGAGCCATCCATGCCAACATACAGAAGGGACATGGCACATAGAAGAAGAATTATGAGTTTGAGTAAATGGATGGAGGAACAAGGTTTAGGAGAGATAGCAAAAAGACAAAATATATTAAGACCTACAAGGGATAGAAATATGAGAAGAGCCATCATTGCCAAAATACAGGAGGGACATGGCACATAAAAGAAGAATTATGAGTGTGTGTAAATGGATGGAGGAACAAGGTTTACGAGAGATAGCAGAAGACAAAATATATTAAGAACTACAAAGGATAGAAATTTGAGCAGAGCCATCATTGCCAACTTACTGAAGGGACATGGCAAATAGAAGAAGAATTATGAGTGTGAGTAAATGCATGGAGGGTCAAGCTGTAGGAGAGAGAGCAAAAAGACAAAATATATTAAGACCTACAAAGGATAGAAATTTGAGCAGGGCCATCATTGCCAAAATACAGAAGGGACATGGCACATAGAAGAAGAATTATGAGTTTGAGTAAATGGATGGAGGAACAAGGTTCAGGAGAGATAACAAAAAGACAAAATTCATGAAGAACTACAAAGGATAGAAATTTGAGCAGGGCCATCATTGCCAACATACAGAAGGGACATGGCACATTATAGAAGAATTATGAGTTTGAGTAAATGGAGGGAGGAACAAGGTTCAGGAGAGATAACAAAAAGACAAAATATATCAAGATCTACAAAGGATAGAAATTTGAGCAGAGCCATCCGTGCCGACATACTGAAGGGACATGGAACATAAAAGAAGAATTATGAGTATGAGTAAATGGAGAGAGGAACAAGGTTCAGGAGAGATAACAAAAAGACAAAATTTATTAAGAACTACAAAGGATAGAAATTTGAGCAGAGCCATCATTGCCAACATACTGAAGGGACATGGCACATAGAAGAAGAATTATGAGTATGAGTAAATGGAGGGAGGAAGAAGGTTCAGGAGAGATAGCAAAAAGACAAAATATATTACGACCAACAAATCATAGAAATTTGAGCAGAGCCATCCTTGCCAAAATACTGAAGGGACATGGCACATAGAAGAAGAATTATGAGTTTGAGTAAATGGAGGGAGGAACAAGGTTCAGGAGAGATAACAAAAAGACAAAATTTATTAAGATCTACAAAGGATAGAAATTTGAGCAGAGCCATCATTGCCAACATACTTAAAACGACATGGCTCATAGAAGAAGAATTATGAGTTTGAGTAAATGGATGGAGGAACAAGGTTCAGGAGAGATAACAAAAAGACAAAATTTATGAAGATCTACAAAGGATAGAAATTTGAGTAGAGTCATTCTTGCCAAAATAATGAAGGGACATGGCACATAAAAGAATAATTATGAGTGTGTGTAAATGGATGGAGGAACACGTTTTAGGAGAAATAACAAAAAGACAAAATTTATTAAGAACTACAAAGGATAGAAATTTGAGCAGAGCCATCATTGCCAACATACAGATGGAACATGGCACATAGAAGAAGAATTATGAGTGTGTGTAAATGGAGGGAGGAACAAGGTTCAGGAGAGATAACAAAAAGACAAAATTTATTAAGAACTACAAAGGATCGAAAATTGAGCAGAGCCATCATTGCCAACAGACTGAAGGTCCATAGCACAGAGAAGAAGAATTATGAGTGTGTGTAAATGGATGGAGGAACAAGGATTAGGAGAGATAACAAAAAGACAAAATTTATCAAGATCTACAAAGGATAGAAATTTGAGCAGAGCCATCCGTGCCGACATACTGAAGGGACATGGAACATAAAAGAAGAATTATGAGTATGAGTAAATGGAGAGAGGAACAAGGTTCAGGAGAGATAACAAAAAGACAAAATTTATTAAGAACTACAAAGGATCGAAAATTGAGCAGAGCCATCCTTGCCAACATATTGAAGGGACATGACACATAGAAAATGAATTATGAGTGTGAGTAAATGGATGGAGGAACAAGGTTTAGGAGAGATAACAAAAAGACAAAATTTATCAAGATCTACAAAGGATAGAAATTTGAGCAGAGCCATCCGTGCCGACATACTGAAGGGACATGGAACATAAAAGAAGAATTATGAGTATGAGTAAATGGAGAGAGGAACAAGGTTCAGGAGAGATAACAAAAAGACAAAATTCATTAAGAACTACAAAGGATAGAAATTTGAGCAGAGCCATCATTGCCAACATACAGAAGGGACATGGCACATAGAAGAAGAATTATGAGTGTGAGTAAATGGAGGGAGGAACAAGGTTTAGGAGAGATAGCAAAAAGACAAAATATATTAAAACCTACAAGGGATAGAAATATGAGAAGAGCCATCATTGCCAACATACAGAAGGGACATGGCACATAGAAGAAGAATTATGAGTTTGAGTAAATGGAGGGAGGAACAAGGTTAAGGAGAGATAACAAAAAGACAAAATTTATTAAGAACTACAAAGGATAGAAATTTGAGCAGAGCCATCCTTGCCAACATACAGAAGGGACATGGCACATAGAAGAAGAATTATGAGTTTGAGTAAATGGATGGAGGAACAAGGTTTAGGAGAGATAGCAAAAAGACAAAATATATTAAAACCTACAAGGGATAGAAATATGAGAAGAGCCATCATTGCCAACATACAGAAGGGACATGGCACATAGAAGAAGAATTATGAGTTTGAGTAAATGGAGGGAGGAACAAGGTTCAGGAGAGATAACAAAAAGACAAAATTTATTAAGACCTACAAAGGATAGAAATTTGAGCAGAGCCATCATTGCCAACATACAGAAGGGACATGGCACATATAGAAGAAGAATAATGAGTGTTTGTAAATGGATGGAGGAACAAGGTTCAGGAGAGATAACAAAAAGACATATTAAGAACTACAAAGGATAGAAATTTGAGCAGAGCCATCATTGCCAACAGACTGAAGGTCCATAGCACAGAGAAGAAGAATTATGAGTGTGTGTAAATGGATGGAGGAACAAGGATTAGGAAAAATAACAAAAAGACAAAATTTATCAAGATCTACAAAGGATAGAAATTTGAGCAGAGCCATCCATGCTGACATACTGAAGGGACATGGAACATAAAAGAAGAATTATGAGTGTGAGTAAATGCATGGAGGATCAAGGTGTAGCAGAGAGAGCAAAAAGACAAAATTTATTAAGATCTACAAAGGATAGAAATTTGAGCAGAGCCATCCTTGCCAACATATTGAAGGGACATGACACATAGAAAATGAATTATGAGTGTGAGTAAATGGATGGAGGAACAAGGTTTAGGAGAGATAACAAAAAGACAAAATTTATCAAGATCTACAAAGGATAGAAATTTGAGCAGAGCCATCCGTGCCGACATACTGAAGGGACATGGAACATAAAGGAAGAATTATGAGTATGAGTAAATGGAGAGAGAAACAAGGTTCAGGAGAGATAACAAAAAGACAAAATTCATTAAGAACTACAAAGGATAGAAATTTGAGCAGAGCCATCCTTGCCAACATACAGAAGGGACATGGCACATAGAAGAAGAATTATGAGTGTGAGTAAATGGAGGGAGGAACAAGGTTTAGGAGAGATAACAAAAAGACAAAATTCATTAAGAACTACAAAGGATAGAAATTTGAGCAGAGCCATCCTTGCCAACATACAGAAGGGACATGGCACATAGAAGAAGAATTATGAGTTTGAGTAAATGGAGGGAGGAACAAGGTTCAGGAGAGATAACAAAAAGACAAAATTTATTAAGAACTACAAAGGATAGAAATTTGAGCAGAGCAATCCTTGCCAACATACAGAAGGGACATGGCACATAGAAGAAGAATTATGAGTTTGAGTAAATGGAGGGAGGAACAAGGTTTAGGAGAGATAGCAAAAAGACAAAATATATTAAGACCTACAAGGGATAGAAATATGAGAAGAGCCATCATTGCCAAAATACAGGAGGGACATGGCACATAAAAGAAGAATTATGAGTGTGTGTAAATGGATGGAGGAACAAGGTTTACGAGAGATAGCAAAAAGACAAAATATATTAAGAACTACAAAGGATAGAAATTTGAGCAGAGCCATCATTGCCAACATACAGAAGGGACATGGCACATAGAAGAAGAATTATGAGTTTGAGTAAATGGATGGAGGAACAAGTTTCAGGAGAGATAACAAAAAGACAAAATTCATGAAGAACTACAAAGGATAGAAATTTGAGCAAGGCCATCATTGCCAACATACAGAAGGGACATGGCACATAGAAGAAGAATTATGAGTTTGAGTAAATGGAGGGAGGAACAAGGTTCAGGAGAGATAACAAAAAGACAAAATTTATTAAGAACTACAAAGGATAGAAATTTGAGCAGAGCCATCATTGCCAACATACAGAAGGGACATGGCACATACAAGAAGAATAATGAGTGTTTGTAAATGGATGGAGGAACAAGGTTCAGGAGAAATAACAAAAAGACAAAATTTATTAAGAATTACAAAGGATAGAAATTTGAGCAGAGCCATCATTGCCAACATACTGAAGGGACATGGCACATAGAAGAAGAATTATGAGTATGAGTAAATGGAGGGAGGAAGAAGGTTCAGGAGAGATAGCAAAAAGACAAAATATATTACGACCAACAAATGATAGAAATTTGAGCAGAGCCATCCTTGCCAAAATACTGAAGGGACATGGCACATAGAAGAAGAATTATAAGTTTGAGTAAATGGAGGGAGGAACAAGGTTCAGGAGAAATAACAAAAAGACAAAATTTATTAAGAACTACAAAGGATAGAAATTTGAGCAGAGCCATCATTGCCAACATTCAGAAGGGACATGGCACATAAAAGAAGAATTATGAGTGTGTGTAAATGGAGGGAGGAACAAGGTTCAGGAGAGATAACAAAAAGACAAAATTTATTAAGATCTACAAAGGATAGAAATTTGAGCAGAGCCATCATTGCCAACATACTTAAAACGACATGGCTCATAGAATAAGAATTATGAGTTTGAGTAAATGGAGGGAGGAACAAGGTTCAGGAGAGATAACAAAAAGACAAAATTTATTAAGAACTACAAAGGATAGAAATTTGAGCAGAGCCATCATTGCCAACATTCAGAAGGCACATGGCACATAAAAGAAGAATTATGAGTGTGTGTAAATGGAGGGAGGAACAAGGTTCAGGAGAGATAACAAAAAGACGAAATTTATTAAGGACTACAAAGGATAGAAATTTGAGCAGAGCCATCATTGCCAACATTCAGAAGGGGCATGGCACATAAAAGAAGAATTATGAGTTTGAGTAAATGGAGGGAGGAACAAGGTTCAGGAGAGATAACAAAAAGACAAAATTTATTAAGATCTACAAAGGATAGAAATTTGAGCAGAGCCATCATTGCCAACATACTTAAAACGACGTGGCTCATAGAAGAAGAATTATGAGTTTGAGTAAATGGAGGGAGGAACAAGGTTCAGGAGAGATAACAAAAAGACAAAATTTATTAAGAACTACAAAGGATAGAAATTTGAGCAGAGCCATCATTGCCAACATTCAGAAGGGACATGGCACATAAAAGAAGAATTATGAGTGTGTGAAAATGGAGGGAGGAACAAGGTTCAGGAGAGATAACAAAAAGACAAAATTTATTAAGATCTACAAAGGATAGAAATTTGAGCAGAGCCATCATTGCCAACATACTTAAAACGACATGGCTCATAGAAGAAGAATTATGAGTTTGAGTAAATGGAGGGAGGAACAAGGCTCAGGAGAGATAACAAAAAGACAAAATTTATTAAGAACTACAAAGGATAGAAATTTGAGCAGAGCCATCATTGCCAACATTCAGAAGGGACATGGCACATAAAAGAAGAATTATGAGTGTGTGTAAATGGAGGGAGGAACAAGGTTCAGGAGAGATAACAAAAAGACAAAATTTATTAAGATCTACAAAGGATAGAAATTTGAGCAGAGCCATCATTGCCAACATACTTAAAACGACATGGCTCATAGAAGAAGAATTATGAGTTTGAGTAAATGGAGGGAGGAACAAGGTTCAGGAGAGATAACAAAAAGACAAAATTTATTAAGAACTACAAAGATCGAAAATTGAGCAGAGCCATCATTGCCAACAGACTGAAGGTCCATAGCACAGAGAAGAAGAATTATGAGTGTGTGTAAATGGATGGAGGAACAAGGATTAGGAAAAATAACAAAAAGACAAAATTTATTAAGATCTACAAAGGATAGAAATTTGAGCAGAGCCATCCGTGCCGACATACTGAAGGGACATGGAACATAAAAGAAGAATTATGAGTTTGAGTAAATGCATGGAGGATCAAGGTGTAGCAGAGAGAGCAAAAAGACAAAATTTATTAAGATCTACAAAGGATAGAAATTTGAGCAGAGCCATCCTTGCCAACATACTGAAGGGACATGACACATAGAAAATGAATTATGAGTGTGAGTAAATGGATGGAGGAACAAGGTTTAGGAGAGATAACAAAAAGACAAAATTTATCAAGATCTACAAAGGATAGAAATTTGAGCAGAGCCATCCGTGCCGACATACTGAAGGGACATGGAACATAAAAGAAGAATTATGAGTATGAGTAAATGGAGAGAGGAACAAGGTTCAGGAGAGATAACAAAAAGACAAAATTCATTAAGAACTACAAAGGATAGAAATTTGAGCAGAGCCATCCTTGCCAACATACAGAATGGACATGGCACATAGAAGAAGAATTATGAGTGTGAGTAAATGGAGGGAGGAACAAGGTTTAGGAGAGATAACAAAAAGACAAAATTCATTAAGAACTACAAAGGATAGAAATTTGAGCAGAGCCATCCTTGCCAACATACAGAAGGGACATGGCACATAGAAGAAGAATTATGAGTTTGAGTAAATGGATGGAGGAACGAGGTTCAGGAGAGATAACAAAAAGACAAAATTCATGAAGAACTACAAAGGATAGATATTTGAGCAGGGCCATCATTGCCAACATACAGAAGGGACATGGCACATAGAAGAAGAATTATGAGTTTGAGTAAATGGAGGGAGGAACAAGGTTCAGGAGAGATAACAAAAAGACAAAATTTATTAAGAACTACAAAGGATAGAAATTTGAGCAGAGCCATCATTGCCAACATACAGAAGGGACATGGCACATAGAAGAAGAATAATGAGTGTTTGTAAATGGATGGAGGAACAAGGTTCAGGAGAGATAACAAAAAGACAAAATTTATTAAGAACTACAAAGGATAGAAATTTGAGCAGAGCCATCATTGCCAACATACAGATGGGACATGGCACATAGAAGAAGAATTATGAGTGTGTGTAAATGGAGGGAGGAACAAGGTTCAGGAGAGATAACAAAAAGACAAAATTTATTAAGAACTACAAAGGATAGAAAATTGAGCAGAGCCATCATTGCCAACAGACTGAAGGTCCATAGCACAGAGAAGAAGAATTATGAGTGTGTGTAAATGGATGGAGGAACAAGGATTAGGAAAAATAACAAAAAGACAAAATTTATCAAGATCTACAAAGGATAGAAATTTGAGCAGAGCCATCCGTGCCGACATACTGAAGGGACATGGAACATAAAAGAAGAATTATGAGTATGAGTAAATGGAGAGAGGAACAAGGTTCAGGAGAGATAACAAAAAGACAAAATTCATTAAGAACTACAAAGGATAGAAATTTGAGCAGAGCCATCCTTGCCAACATACAGAAGGGACATGGCACATAGAAGAAGAATTATGAGTTTGAGTAAATGGAGGGAGGAACAAGGTTCAGGAGAGATAACAAAAAGACAAAATTTATTAAGAACTACAAAGGATAGAAATTTGAGCAGAGCCATCATTGCCAACATACTGAAGGGACATGGCACATAGAAGAAGAATTATGAGTTTGAGTAAATGGTGGGAGGAACAAGGTTCAGGAGAAATAACAAAAAGACAAAATTTATTAAGAACTACAAAGGATAGAAATTTGAGCAGGGCCATCATTGCCAACATACAGATGGGACATGGCACATAGAAGAAGAATTATGAGTGTGTAAATGGATGGAGGAACAAGGTTCAGGAGAGATAACAAAATGACAAAATTTATTAAGAACTACAAAGGATCGAAAATTGAGCAGAGCCATCATTGCCAACAGACTGAAGGGCCATGGCACAGAGAAGAAAAATTATGAGTGTGTAAGTGGATGGCGGAACAAGGATTAGGAAAAATAACAAAAAGACAAAATTTATTAAGACCTACAAAGGATAGAAATTAGAGCAGAGTCATCCTTACCAACATACTGAAGGGACATGGCACATAAAAGAAGAATTATGAGTTTGAGTAAATGGATGGAGGAACAAGGTTTAAGAGCGATAACAATAAGACAAAATTTATTAAGATCTACAAAGGATAGAAATTTGAGCAGAGCCATCCTTGCCAACATACAGAAGGGACATGGCACATAGAAGAAGAATTATAAGTTTGAGTAAATGGAGGGAGGAACAAGGTTCAGGAGAGATAACAAAAAGACAAAATTTATTAAAAACTACAAAGGATAGAAATTTGAGCAGAGCCATCCTTGCCAACATACTGAAGGGACATGGCACATAGAAGAAGAATTATGAGTTTGAGTAAATGGAGGGAGGAACAAGGTTCAGGAGAGATAACAAAAAGACAAAATTTATTAAGAACTACAAAGGATAGAAATTTGAGCAGAGCCATCATTGCCAACATTCAGAAGGGACATGGCACATAAAAGAAGAATTATGAGTGTGTGTAAATGGAGGGAGGAACAAGGTTCAGGAGAGATAACAAAAAGACAAAATTTATTAAGATCTACAAAGGATAGAAATTTGAGCAGAGCCATCCTTGCCAACATACTGAAGGGACATGACACATAGAAAATGAATTATGAGTGTGAATAAATGGATGGAGGAACAAGGTTTAGCAGTGATAACAAAAAGACAAAATTTATGAAGATCTACAAAGGATAGAAATTTGAGCAGAGCCATCATTGCCGATATACGGAAGGGACATGGAACATAAAAGAAATATTATTAGTGTGAGTAAATGGATGGAGGAACAAGGTTAAGGAGAGATAACAAAAAGATAAAATTCATTAAGACCTACAAAGGATAGAAATTTGAGCAGAGTCATCCTTATCAACATACTGAAGGGAGATGGCACATAAAAGAAGAATTATGAGTTTGAGTAAATGCATGGAGGATCAAGGTGTAGCAGAGAGAGCAAAAAGACAAAATTTATTAAGATCTACAAAGGATAGAAATTTGAGCAGATCCATCCTTGCCAACATACTGAAGGGACATGACACATAGAAAATGAATTATGAGTGTGAGTAAATGGATGGAGGAACAAGGTTTAGGAGAGATAACAAAAAGACAAAATTTATCAAGATCTACAAAGGATAGAAATTTGAGCAGAGCCATCCTTGCCGACATACTGAAGGGACATGGAACATAAAAGAAGAATTATGAGTGTGAGTAAATGGATGGAGGAACAAGGTTCAGGAGAGATAGCAAAAAGACAAAATATATTAAGACCTACAAAGGATAGAAATTTGAGCAGAGCCATCCTTACCAACATACTGAAGGGACATGGCACATAAAAGAAGAATTATGAGTTTGAGTAAATGGATGGAGGATCAAGGTGTAGCAGAGAGAGCAAAAAGACAAAATTTATTAAGATCTACCAAGTATAGAAATTTGAGCAGAGCCATCCTTGCCGACATACTGAAGGGACATGGAACATAAAAGAAGAATTATGAGTATGAGTAAATGGATGGAGGAACAAGGTTCAGGAGAGATAGCAAAAAGACAAAATATATTAAGACCTACAAAGGATAGAAATTTGAGCAGAGCCATCCTTACCAACATACTGAAGGGACATGGCACATAAAAGAAGAATTATGAGTTTGAGTAAATGCATGGAGGATCAAGGTGTAGCAGAGAGAGCAAAAAGACAAAATTTATTAAGATCTACCAAGTATAGAAATTTGAGCAGAGCCATCCTTGCCAACATATTGAAGGGACATGACACATAGAAGAAGAATAATGAGTGTTTGTAAATGGATGGAGGAACAAGGTTCAGGAGAGATAACAAAAAGACAAAATTTATTAAGAACTACAAAGGATAGAAATTTGAGCAGAGCCATCATTGCCAACATACTGAAGGGACATGGCACATAGAAGAAGAATTATGAGTATGAGTAAATGGAGGGAGGAACAAGGTTCAGGAGAGATAGCAAAAAGACAAAATATATTAAGACCTACAAGGGATAGAAATATGAGAAGAGCCATCATTGCCAATATACAGGAGGGACATGGCACATAAAAGAATAATTATGAGTGTGTGTAAATGGAGGGAGGAACAAGGTTCAGGAGAGATAGCAAAAAGACAAAATATATTAAGACCTACAAAGGATAGAAATTTGAGCAGAGCCATCCTTGCCAACATACTGAAGGGACATGGCACATAGAAGAAGAATTATGAGTTTGAGTAAATGGAGGGAGGAACAAGGTTCAGGAGAGATAACAAAAAGACAAAATTTATTAAGAACTACAAAGGATAGAAATTTGAGCAGAGCCATCATTGCCAACATTCAGAAGGGATATGGCACATAAAAGAAGAATTATGAGTGTGTAAATGGATGGAGGAACAAGGTTCAGGAGAGATAACAAAATGACAAAATTTATTAAGAACTACAAAGGATCGAAAATTGAGCAGAGCCATCATTGCCAACAGACTGAAGGGCCATGGCACAGAGAAGAAGAATTATGAGTGTGTAAGTGGATGGCGGAACAAGGATTAGGAAAAATAACAAAAAGACAAAATTTATTAAGACCTACAAAGGATAGAAATTAGAGCAGAGTCATCCTTACCAACATACTGAAGGGACATGGCACATAAAAGAAGAATTATGAGTTTGAGTAAATGGATGGAGGAACAAGGTTTAAGAGAGATAACAATAAGACAAAATTTATTAAGATCTACAAAGGATAGAAATTTGAGCAGAGCCATCCTTGCCAACATACTGAAGGGACATGACACATAGAAGAAGAATTATGAGTTTGAGTAAATGGATGGAGGATCAAGGTGTAGCAGAGAGAGCAAAAAGACAAAATTTATTAAGATCTACAAAGGATAGAAATTTGAGCAGAGCCATCCTTGCCAACATACTGAAGGGACATGACACATAGAAAATGAATTATGAGTGTGAGTAAATGGATGGAGGAACAAGGTTTAGGAGAGATAACAAAAAGACAAAATTTATCAAGATCTACAAAGGATAGAAATTTGAGCAGAGCCATCATTGCCGACATACTGAAGGGACATGGCACATAGAAGAATAATGAGTGTTTGTAAATGGATGGAGGAACAAGGTTCAGGAGAGATAACAAAAAGACAAAATATATTAAGATCTAAAGAGGATAGAAAATTGTGCAGAGCCATCATTGCCAACATACAGAAGGGACATGACACATAGAAAATGAATTATGAGTGTGAGTAAATGGATGGAGGAATAAGGTTTAGGAGAGATAACAAAAAGACAAAATTTATTAAGATCTGCAAAGTATATAAAATACTGCCGTGTCATTATTGCCAACATACTGAAGGGACATGGCACATAGAAGACGAATTCTGAGTGCGAGTAAATGGAGGGAGGAACAAGGTTTAGGAGGGATAACAAAAAGTCAAAATTTATTAAGACTAACAAAGGATAGAAAATTGTACAGAGCCATCATTGCTACCATACTGAGTGGTAATGACACGTACAAGAAAAAGTATGAGTGTAAGTTAATTGATGGTGGAAGAAGGTTTAGTAGAACTAACGAAAAGACATAATTTAGTAAGAGCTGCAAAGAATTGAAAATTTTGCAATGCCATGGTTGCTAACATACAAGAGGGATGTGTCATATAGAAGAGTAGCTACATATGATAGAAAATTGTGAAGACCCGTAATCACTAACATTTTGCAAGAGCATGACTGGAACTTTATGTGGCCCTTACTTTGATGACACATTCATCCTACCTCTTATAAACATTAATATAAAAATATATTGTCGCCCACTTCTATAATGTTAGTTAATGTAATGTTAATTTGAAGGGAACTTTTAGCAACACTCTAATTGTGACTTATCAGTATCTTCATCTTTAGTATCTTAATGTAAATCAATGTACTTTTTTTTTTTTAATCATCTCACCCCAAGCAAGGCATTCCACTGCCACTATTGCGCATGGGGCTACATAGGGGAAAGTAAAGAGAAGGAGTGGTTAGACATAGGGAATGTCAGGAGGAAGGTGACAGATGAGTAAGGATAGCGAGGATGAGGGTTGTGAAGATGGGAAGAGTGTTTGATAGAATTGGAGCAGGTTAGTGTGTTAGGAGGTGTCTATTGACCTTACATTTAAACTCCTGGAGATTGTAGCCGTCGGGGAAGCAATCTTTTGGAAGAGAATTCCACAGTCGGGAAGTGCGAGGAAAGAAACTGTTGGAGTAGAAGTTACGGCTGCATTTTATCGGTTTCACTGTAAAAGGGTGGGATCTAGTTGCTAATCTAGTATCTCGTTCAAATTCGTATTTAGGGGGCACCAGTGATCTAAGTTCATCGGAGCAGAAGCCGTGAAAGTATTTATAGAAGAGACACAGGGAAGCCACGTCGCGCCGGTGGGAGAGAGACTGCAGGCGGTCTGCCAAGTCGGTATCTATCACATTACAGACCCTCCTCTGAACCTTATCGAGAAGCCCGAGGAGAACAGCAGGGGCACTCGACCAGATATGGCAGCAGTATTCAATGCACGGGCGGATGGTAGATTTATAAATGTGCAGGATAGATTCAGACGGAAAAAACTTCTGGGTCCTACACAGAGAACCGACTTTCATAGCAGCGGATTTAGCAATGGATTCGATATAGTCATTCCATTTGAGGTCCGCTGAAAGTGTAAGACCAAGGAGGCGCAGTGTTTTACTCTCTGGGAGGCAAGCCTGGTCCATGCTAATGGGAGGTAGGTGAGATTGTCGATGATGGTTAATTGAGAGTAGCTTCGTTTTAGAAGCATTAAAATTTACTAACCATTTCTTACCCCAGTCCAATGTGGATTGGAGGTCTTTTTCAATCTCGGCTGCAAGGTTAGCTTTGATGCCTACACCAGATTTTTGTAGGAGGCGAGAGTAAACTGTGGTGTCATCGGCGTACAAACCTATTTGGGCTCTTATGGAATCAGGGAGATCATTAATGTATATCAGGGAGAGTGTAGGACCTAAGATGGAGCCTTGGGGGACACCTGCGTTTGTATGGTAGTTCTGAGAGGCATGTCCGTTTAATACCACCTTCATTGTGCGGTTAGAGAGGAATGACTGGATTAGTTCAAACAAATGTCCAGTTATACCATAGCTCCGCAGTTTACATAGAAGGCCAGCATGCCAAACTCTGTTGAACGCCTTAGATATATCCAATGCAACGGTTCGGGCTTCGCCATTCCTGTCATGTACTCGGTGATGGTCGTTAGCATATCAACAGTAGACCTGGTGAAGCGGAAACCATATTGCTTGTCCGAGAGGAGCCTGTGTGCTGTGAGATGCTGAACCACCTCGGCGTTGATAATGGCTTCGAACACTTTGCCAAAGATCGGAAGAAGGCTGATAGGGCGGTAATTTGCAGGGTCAGAGGGTTCTCCAGTGTTTTTAAATATAGGAACTACAGAGGAGGATTTCCAGCAAGCAGGAAAGCAGGAAGCAGATAGGCAGAGGTTGTAGAGCTTAGAAAGGACAGAGGAGAGTTCAGGGGCACATTTCTTTAAGACTATGGTTGGGATTCCGTCACCACCGCTCGCTTTGTTAGGGTGAAGTTTTAAGATTATCTCAGAGACAAGCGAAGGTGTAATGTGGATATCATTCAGTTGTGCCTCGGTTCTAGGTGAGAAGTCGGGTGTCAAAACTCCAGACGAGTCCAGACTCGAATTGTTCGAGAATCTGCGGGCAAAGCATTCAGCCTTATCTGCTGGGGAGGTGAGGACCTCAAATTTCTTGATTAGCGGGGCTATTGTGTACTTGCTCTTGTTAAGTACTCTTTTACAGAGTCGCCAGTAGTCTTTAGAGCCGAATTTAGAGCATGCTATGCGTTGCTTCATTCTGGCAGCAAACAACATCTTAGCTTCGTTAAGTATCCTTTTACACTTATTACGAGCTGAACTGAAAAGGCGCCTGTTTTGGTCCGACGCATAGTTACGATAGAGTCGGAAGAAATGATTCCGGTGGGCAATGGCAGCCGAGCAAGCGGGTGAGAACCATGGAGACGAATGAGATTTAAGCTGGAATTTCCTAACTAACGAATCCTTGAATACTAACATACAACAATGTTATAAACACCGGAAAAACCATGAAACACTGAACTCCGGAACAATATCTCTAGTATACTTCTGTCTGTGTGCTTTACATAGAAATATTTATGGTCACATCATCCCAACTTTACCATCTATTCAACAGATGTATTTGTTGCTTGGAAATCAGCGTTTGACTGCACATGTCGATATCGTCATTTTCTTTCTATATAAAACTCATATTAGATAAAAAGCTCTTTATTGTATTTAAATTCCATTGTTAGGTAAAGGTTAAATCCTACTTTTAAGTTGATTTCGTAGCTCATTGAAGGATTTCTAAACAATGAATTTCTGTCACGTTTCTATATTTATGCAAACATTTCAATGAAGATATTAAGAAGCCATTAATATTGTTTTCTTTGAGTATGGTGTCACAAAGAGAGAAAAAGGAACAGAAGTAGACAGAGTGACAAACATAGACGAAGAGAAAGAGTGAAATAGAGAGATAAAGACAGAGATAGAAAGATAAGAGAAAGTGAGAGGGAAGAAGTAGAAAGAGAAAGAAAGACTTTTTCTTTCTTGTTCATTGTTTCGTTCTCTCTGTCTCTTCGTTTCTTCTGATTTCTCTCTTTCTCTCTGTATCTCTCTTCATCCATGTCAATAAAGAAGTAAATGGAAAAAGATAAAGAAAGAGACTGTAACAATGAGAGGAAGCGGACAGACAAAGACAGACGGAGAAAAGGAGATCAATAGAAAAGCACAGAGAGACATAAATCTTGTATGAGAAGAGAGAGAGAGAGAGAGAGAGAGAGAAATTTGGTGAGAGATTGGGAATAAGGTTGACAGCTGAAACTAAGTAAAGAGAGAGTGGGGGAAAGAGAGACATACAGAGAGAAGCAGAAAAAAAGCAAGACATAGAGAAAGAGAAAAGAAGAAAGTGGAGACAAGGATGAAGAGGGAGAACATAAGGAGAGATGGAGTGCGACAGAGAGAGAAAAGCAAAAATAGATAAATAGAGAAAAGGAGAGCTAGACAAACAGTAGATGAGAAAGACAGAAATAGATATTAGAGACCATTAGGCAAGGAAAAAAAGCGAGAGAGGATTGTGAAATATCCCGTATGTGTTAGAACTTCAAAGTTTTGTAATGTCATATAGTCTCATTCAGTGAAAAGAAAAAGAAAACTGACCCAAAGTCTAATAGGCCTGATCATTATTAACTGATGCGCAGTATTCCCTAATTGTTAGAACTTCAATGTTTGTAATTTCGTAAAATCTCGTTTAGTGAAAAAAAAAAAAAATGAAAACTGACCCAACGTCGAATATGTCTGGTGCATATTAACTGATGTGAAATATCCCGTAAGTGTTAGAAATTCAAAGTTTCTAATGTTATATAGTCTTGGTTAATAAAAAGAAACAGAAAACTAGCCCGAAATCGAATAAAAAATGGTGCATATTAACTGATGCGAAATATCCCGTAAGTGTTAGAAATTCAAAGTTTCTAATGTTATATAGTCTTGGTTAATAAAAAGAAACAGAAAACTAGCCCGAAATCGAATAAAAAATGGTGCATATTAACTGATGCGAAATATCCCGTAAGTGTTAGAAATTCAAAGTTTCTAATGTTATATAGTCTTGGTTAATAAAAAGAAACAGAAAACTAGCCCGAAATCGAATAAAAAATGGTGCATATTAACTGATGCGAAATATCCCGTAAGTGTTAGAAATTCAAAGTTTCTAATGTTATATAGTCTTGGTTAATAAAAAGAAACAGAAAACTAGCCCGAAATCGAATAAAAAATGGTGCATATTAACTGATGTGAAATATCCCGTAAGTGTTAGAAATTCAAAGTTTCTAATGTTATATAGTCTTGGTTAATAAAAAGAAACAGAAAACTAGCCCGAAATCGAATAAAAAATGGTGCATATTAACTGATGCGAAATATCCCGTAAGTGTTAGAAATTCAAAGTTTCTAATGTTATATAGTCTTGGTTAATAAAAAGAAACAGAAAACTAGCCCGAAATCGAATAAAAAATGGTGCATATTAACTGATGCGAAATATCCCGTAAGTGTTAGAAATTCAAAGTTTCTAATGTTATATAGTCTTGGTTAATAAAAAGAAACAGAAAACTAGCCCGAAATCGAATAAAAAATGGTGCATATTAACTGATGCGAAATATCCCGTAAGTGTTAGAAATTCAAAGTTTCTAATGTTATATAGTCTTGGTTAATAAAAAGAAACAGAAAACTAGCCCGAAATCGAATAAAAAATGGTGCATATTAACTGATGCGAAATATCCCGTAAGTGTTAGAAATTCAAAG
Organism: Ascarosepion bandense; assembly: GCA_037127315.1. Classification (NCBI taxonomy): domain Eukaryota; kingdom Metazoa; phylum Mollusca; class Cephalopoda; order Sepiida; family Sepiidae; genus Ascarosepion; species Ascarosepion bandense. Next base: position 569,321 of record JBBBDQ010002097.1, read on the forward strand.
TTTCTAATGTTATATAGTCTTGGTTAATAAAAAGAAACAGAAAACTAGCCCGAAATCGAATAAAAAATGGTGCATATTAACTGATGCGAAATATCCCGTAAGTGTTAGAAATTCAAAGTTTTATAATGACGTATAGTCTTTTTCATTAGAAAGAAACACAAAACTGAACCAAATTTCCAATATGTCTGGTGATTATTATTAACTGATGTAAAATATCAATTAAGTGTTAGAATTTCAAAGATTTTAATGTCATATAGTCTCGATCAATGAAAAGAAACAAAGAACTTTTATTGGAGTAGATAGATCTATCTATCGCCCGGTTCACACTCCACCCACGTCTATTGAATATGTTAAGAGGCTCATCCCTTGTTCCCTGTTTAGGATGTGGTTTCCGGATTTCTCTTTTCCAATCTTTTCACTATTACGTAGCCCCCTGCGCATCAGTGGCGTTACCGCCTTGCTCGGGGTAATACGATTACAAAAAAAAAAAAAAAAAGAAAAGAAAAAACTGACCCAGATTTGAATATGTTTGCTACTTGATAACTGATGTGAACTCTCCCCATTTTGGGTGGGGGGGTTCCAAGTATTGAAATGTCATGTAACCTGGTTCAGTGTAATGAAGCAGACAAGTGGCTGAAAAGGGAGATTTTCTGGCGATTATTATTATTAGAAGAAATATCCCCTAAGTGTTAAAATTTCAAAGTATTGAAATGTCATGTAACCTGGCTTAGTAAAAGAAACATTCATGTCACCCAAGCATCAATTACCCTGGTAAATATTAACTAATATGAAATATACCCTAAGTTTTAAAAAGTATTCAATACTGGTGCTTGGCAGTAGTGAAAAGTCTTATAGTCTGGTTCCGAGAAAGGATCAGACATTGGACACTAATATCACATAAAGTTAAGGAGGAGTTTCCTCCCTGTATCTGGAAGTAGTAAAAATTAATATTGTCTGGTTCTGTGAGAGAGGCAAACCACTGTCCCAAATTACACGTACGACTAGTGACTATATATATATATATATATATATATATTCATTCTCCCATAGCCCAACACTTCAATCAACCGGGACACACATTAGAAAACTGCAAATGTTTACTAATAGATTCTGATTTTAGTTCTACATACTCACGCAGAAAGAAAGAAAAATACTGGATTTTAAAATTAAATACACACAAGCTAGGGTTAAATAGGGACTTAGGTGTTTTGAATATTTATAAATATTTCAATAGTTAAACATTTTTTAGATACACTTCAAAATTTTTTCTCTAAAACAAAATTAATGAGTATTATTAAAGATCGGTTTACGTTTACAAATATTAAAAAAATCTGTCGCTTTCTGCGTCACGTGATGTAAACATTCTCTCGGACGAACGCTCCTCGCGAAAACGTTTCTAATTTAAATTTTAAAATCATTTGTTTCTGATGAAAAGGCCGAGGACGGTCTGAAATATCAAATATAATAATAGAAATAAATAAATACAGTCAAAAAATACATTTTTAAACTTACAACTTTTTAGTAGTTTTTCCTATATATATATATATATATATATATATATATAATATTGAAATTATACAACAAAAACAGTTCTACTACTCATTTTAATTTGCCCCATAATAATAACTTTTGTAATTGTAGAAACCTTAACCAATACCCCTTATCTAATAAGTGTTTAAATAAATCCCTGGTCTATTTGTGCTCTATCTCATCTGTAAAAAATCCTAGGGTTACTAAAGTTTATATTGGTAATACAATTAACTTTTTTAAAAAAACATTTTTACAATTATCTCTCATCTTTTACTAATAAGAACAAACAAAATATGACATCATTTTCTAAATATTTTTTGAAGTTAAAAGAAAATAAAACACCTAAAGTTAAATGGAAAATTCTCAAACAGGCTAGAATATCTAAATCGATAAATGTACAAGAAAATGGAAATTATAATACATGAAGAATAGCATATTACTAAATTAGAGGCATAAAACTGCAGTAAATTATAAACATATTAAAGAATTAACCTAACAATCCTGCTAGAATTATAAAATCTAAGGTCTGAATCTCCAGCAATTATAAACTTTTTACGGTATTAATCTTACTATGTTGATAATTTACTTTAACTATATGATCTTTTTCTTCTTGTGTTATTTTATCTCTATATTTATCTTTATTTTCTATTACAAATTTTAATCTATTTAATGTTTTAAATTTAATTTAAATTTAAAGTTTTAATTTTAACATTAATTTTTCCTTTAATTTTTATTATTCTTTAATTTAATTATAATAATTTTCCAGATTATTATATTAGCACTAATGAATTAATATCTTCGTCTTGTTTTTTTTTTAAATGTCCTCAGATCAGAGCTTTTAAATCATTCCTATGTTTGTGTATGTGATTTCATTATTTTCATTTTTAATGCGAAAAAAATGTACTTTTATACAATGTCACGATGACGCGTGTGTCTATCTATCTACAATTCATTTTCAGCCAAATTGTGATATTTCCATTTCTATGCATCATCTTCTGTTGTCTTCCCCACCACTTACTTCCCCTGTGTACATTTTCTCACTTTTTTCCTCTTTGTTAAGCTTTTTCCCTCTTTTCCCTAGACGTCGCGTGACCAATATCTGTATATGCTTATATTTCACTTCCTACTTAAATTTTGGGTCTATTTCTCACTGAGCCTTTTTTCATTTGCTCTTTCCTCTTGTTTCTTTCTTTCTTGTTTTCCTCTTTGTTTTTTATTTTTTTCTGTGTCCTTCTCTTTCTTCTTTTGTTTTTTCATCTTTTCTATCCTCTTTACCTCGTATGAAAAATTTTGCCAATAATAAAAGGAAATTAATTTTCATAAATTTTCTTTTCAAAAATAACGTTTATTACCATCATTACTAAATACTTGATGAGGCATTGTTTTTTCAATGTCGAAAAAATGTACAATTTTATCGTAGATTGTAATTTGTACATCTTCTAAAGTATAATACACACACACACACACACACACACACACACACACACATATATATATATATACACTTTAGAACATATACAAACAGCAAACTACTACAAGATTTTACATTTTGTTTACATTTTGAATCATCAGGTAGGTAATAATGGTAATAAACGCTTTATTGAAAAAATTTAAAAAATACCACTTCCTCTTAATTTTGGAAATCTTATTGCACGAGGTAAGATTATATTAAAAAGAGGGGTAAAAAGAAAGAGAGCAGAAAAGATAAGACAAGATGAGAAATCAAGTAAGGAGAAAAAAAGAGGAAAGGGAAAGACACAGCGGAAACAAAAAAGCAAAGAGGAAATCAAGAGAGAAAGCACTGAGAGGAAAGAATCAATGGAAACGGTTAAGAGAGAGAAATTTTATATTTAGACAGAAAGTGGATTGTAGACAGATATAAATATTGCTTACGTAGTGTCTATGTTCAAATCTTTTTGCATTAAAATACCTCTATAAAAGAAAAAGGAAATAACGAGGAAGAGAAAAGACACAAAAAGAAGATGCAGAAAGCAAAGAGAACAAAGAAGAAAATGTGAGAAAATGCACAGAGGGAAAAAAGGGGAAAGACAACAGAAACGTCTAAGTAATAGAAATTTCAAACTTTGGCCGGATGTTAATTGCAAACAGATAAAGATATCGGTTACATTGTTTCAAACAAAATCCTTGGGCAATTTTTTAAAAAAAATGATGAAATCACATACACAAACGGAATTTTTTCATAAAACGTAAATTACAGGATATTTGAAAACATAACACGAAAATATAAATTCATTTGCGCTAATATAAATAATTAGAGAAAAAAATTAATTTTAAACTTAAACTTAAAATTAAAATTAAAAGAAATTAAATTTAAATTTAAATTTAAAGCAGTAAATAGATCACAATTTGTAATAGAAAATAAAGATAAAATAATATAAGAAAAGAGATCATATTTAAAATAAATAAAAATAAATAAAAATAAAAATAAATTAAGATAGTAAGATTAATACTGTAAAAAGTTTATAATTGCTAGAGATTCAAACCTTAGATTTTATAATTCTAGCAGGATTGTAAGGTTAATTCTTTAATATATTTAAAATTTACTGTAGTTTCATGCCTTTGATTGAGTAATACGTCACTTTTCATGTACGTAATAATTTTTATTTTTTCTTGCAGACAAAGGAAACATGGTTCATTTACTGATTTAGATATTCTAGTTTGTTTGAAAATTTTCCATTTAACTTTAGGTGTTTTATTCTCTTCTTTTAACTTCCAAAAATATTGTTTCCCTGCCAAATTCATAAATCAATACTTGCTTTAAAATTTTAATATTTTTCTTCTTTTTCTAAAAAAAATTGATTGTTTTTCTCTCATCATGACTAAAGACTTAAATAAATGGTAATTTCCAAAGGTGCAATATGTGTGAAAATATTCGTATGAATATAGAACACTTTAACCCCGTCAAAAAAAAAGTAAAAAAAGAAAAATACTGTCTCGTGCTATGCTATGCTATGCTCTTACCGTTGTGGATTTATGCTTTTCCCAATTATATTTGCATGTAAGTGAATATAACGATTCCCCCAGGAAATGTAACCCAGATCTCTAGTTAATAATGCCGAGGCATTAACTATTATACAGTATAACCTGGATATAATAGACCCTGATATAAGAGAGATTTTCTCTGGCCTCAAATTAGAGCCTGTGGTAATGTATATAAAATAAACCAAACCCGGATATAAGATAACCTTTATCCGGTCCCCGAGAACTCTCTTATACCAGGGTTACATTGTAATACAGTATAACCCAGATATAAGATACCCTGATATAAGAGAAAGCCGGATATAAGAGAGATTTTCTCTGGCCTCAAATTAGAGCCTGTGGTAATGTATATAAAATAAACCAAACCCGGATATAAGATAACTTTTATCCGGTCCCCGAGAACTCTCTTATATCAGGGTTACACTGTATATCAGTATAGCCCGGATATAAGATACCCTGATATAAGATAAAGTCGGATATAAGAGAGATGTTCTCTGGTCCCAAATTAGAGCCTGTGGTAATGTATATAAAATAGACTAAACCCGGATATAAAATAAACTCGGATATAAAATAAACCCGGATATAAGATAACTTTTATCCGGTCCCGATAAATCTCTTATATCAGGGTTACACTGTACTATCCAAACTTACAGCGCTTGATATTTATAAGCGGTCACTCATACTGGCTGGAATCGACGTTGCTTAACTTAGGGATCGTATGGAACTAGTGTGTCTATGTGATTTTGACGTAAATCATACGTAATCAAGATGCGGACGTTCATCTTTGAAGGGAATCTTAGGAATTTGAACCGACACACAATAGATCAATAAGAGTCAATGGAAAGCTGAAATATAAGGAATAAATGACAAGAATTGCACAGTGACAATTCCCATTTAATGTGTCGATCGAATGTTAATACTTGGAAATGATTTTAAAATTGAATATATTCAGTCAGTCAGTTAAGTGCCATACGTGATACACACTTGGGCGATCATGTCTCGAAAGAGACATGACTGACTGGGCAGAAGATTATCCCGCAGTAGGTTGCCATTGCTTTCTGCAGTAGACTGGTTGCCGACCAAGGCTATAGAACCCAATCTGACCTGTTATTTGACTCATAGCTGGAGGGGAAAGAAATGTATTATGTTATTATGTAGTAATTAGTGAGGGATCGGTTTCCTATTGTTATGAAGTTATAAACTGATCCCCCACTTTATGACCAGTAGAAGCCTTAATCATTATTCCAACTATTATATTCAGTCAGTCAGTTAAGTGTCATACGTGATACACGCTTGGGCAATCATATCTCGAAAGAGACATGACTGACTGGGCAGAAGATTATCCCGCAGTAGGTTGCCATTGCTTCTGCGGTAGACTGGTTGCCAGCCAAGGCTATAGAACCCAACCTGTCCTGCTATTTAACCCATAACTGGAAGGAAGAGACGGATTAATACCTTTCCCAAGGGTATTTGCGCGTAAGTGAATATAATAGATTCAACTGGAATTCGAACTCGGATCGCTGGTTTCTCGTTTCGAGCCGATATCCACTGTACATACATATATCAAGCTATCTATAAAACCAGAATTTTAAAAATGTAATAGAATTTAGAGAAGAGTAAAATTTACACAACTTTGCAGATTATAGATGTACTTTAATTATTTTCCATTCTGTTTAATTCAATGATAATCTCTGAAAAATATTAAAACATCAGAGGAAGAGGGAAGAGAGAGGAGGAGAAGAATAGAGAGAGAAAGGAGGAGAAGGATAGAGAGAGAAGGGAAGAGAGAGGAGTAGGAAAAGGATAGAGAGAGAAGGAAGGGGAGAGAGAGAATGAGAAGGATAGAGAGAGAAGAGAGGTAGAGAAAGAAAGGAGGAGAAGGATAGAGAGAGAAAGGAGGAGAAGGATAGAGAGAGAAAGGGGGAGATAGAGAGGAGGAGGAAAAGGATAGAGAGAGAAGGGAGGGGAGAGAGAGGGGGAGGAGAAGAATAGAGAGAGAAGAGAGGTAAAGAAAGAGAGGAGGAGAAAAGTAGAGAGAAAATGTAGAAGAAGGATAGAGAGAGAGAGAGAGGGAGAGGGAAGAGTGAGAGAGAACATTAAGGACTCCTTGCTAATGAAAAAAAAATTCCCCATTGACGAAGACGTATTTCTTTATTTTGGAGCGTGAAATCTCAGGAGATTAACTTGTTTTTTTTTTTCTCAATTATCAAAGAAAGAGAGAAAGAGATAGATAGATAGATAGATAGATAGATAGATAGATAGATAGATAGATAGAGAGATAGAGAGAGAGAGAGAGCGTGGGGTTGCAAGAAAGGAGTGAGAGTGGTGGGTGTAATTAAGAAAAGGATGACTGTGACCATAAAGTGACGGATCAGTTTATATATTGATTGTGATATAGAATTGATCTCCCACTTTATATCCACATTATAATAGTATAGAATTTTTTTTATTATAATCATATCACCCCAAACAAGGCTTTTTATTGCCACTGTTTTGCAGGGGGTTACATAGGAGGACAGTTATGAGAAAGAGTGACAGGAAGTGAGTAAGAGAAGGATGAGAACACTGATGAGAGTGGAGTGGACAGAAAAAGGAGCATGAGAGTGAGGATGCAGGTTAGTGAGATAAGAGATAACTACTGACTTCACATTAAAATTCTTGGAGATTACAGCTGTCGGCAAAGCAAGCAAATGGAAGGGAATTCCACAAGCGGGAAGCGCGAGAAAAGTAACTGATGGAGTAGAATTCGCGTTTACAATTTATCGGTTTCTCAGCAAACCAGTTAATAATAAAATAAATATTTTGGTGAAAAAGTTCGTTTTTATTAAGTTTTGAACCTTTTTATTTCATACTGCAGTGTAACCCGGATATAAGAGAGTTACATGTACCGGTTAAATGCTATCTTATATCCGGGTTTCTCTTATATCAGGGTGTGGTCTATTTTAAATACATTACCACAGGCTCTAATTTGGGACTAGAGAATGTCTCTCTTATACCAGAGTTTCTCTTATATAAGGGTCTCTTATAAACGGGTTATACTGTATAATGTTTTCCAGCGATTTATTGACGGTACCTATAAAATTTAAGTATAGCTTCAATACACATTCGTCTCCTTGAATTCCTGTCCTTAATAATAATATCGTGTTCGTTTTCTGTGATTTCTTTCTTTCATTTGCCTGTCCTGTTTGAGAAGAAATCATTAAAACGAAAATTCGAATCCTTGAATTACGGCTCTTCTCCATTAATTTTTCTATGTATTCCCTTTAAACCTGACAGAAAACCAATTAAAAATACAAAATACAAAATAAATGACAACAGCGTTAAGTTGGAAGAACGTTCCTCTCTACTTAAAGCCTCATACAATCAGCCTAGGAAAAATATGGATGCAGATACCAGGATGCTATGTGTCTGTTTTTTTTTTTTTACGCATTCAGTCAGTTAAGTGCCATACGTGATACACGCTTGGGCGATCATGTCTCGAAAGAGACATGACTGACTGGGCAGAACATTATCCCGCAGTAGGTTGCCATTGCTTTCTGCGGTAGACTGGTTGCCGACTAAGGCTATAGAACTCAGTCTGTCCTGTTATTTAATCCATAACTGGAGGGAAGAGACGGATTAATACCTTTCCCAAGGGTATTTGCGCGTAA